>VZRZ01008822.1:487486-511257 GCA_013398175.1 Climacteris rufus | reverse complement strand
CTCAGCAGTAGCCAAAACACTGCTGTGTTATCAACTGAAGCACAGCACTGGCAGGGCTGCTGAACTCTACCTCCGTTAGAACCAATACAGTGGTGTATTGTCTCTGTGATTTTATCCTTTTCATCACCTTCCTCCCTAATGACTGTCCAAAAGGAACAGGAGCTAAAACATTGATACAGGATGCAGTTAAGTGCAGCAGTGTTCGAACATGCTAATGGGATGTGAATCAGAGCTTGTGTGAGCTAGTGATACAGTCACAGCTACTGAGCTGCCAGGGCAGGAATGTTCATCCAAACTGCCTGATGCTCCTCAAGAGGCAGCACAAATATTACTGAGGGTTGGTGAGGATACCTGAACCTCAAAGAGATGAGTGAAGATTCCCTTACAAGTTTTAGTGTTTAATAAAGAATGTCAGGTAGTTATCACATGTTAGGATCACAAAATTTGGTCTAATCGTTAGAAGAGACCTGGAAAGGGGAGGACCTGCATCACAGGCCCAGCTGGTGCTCCCAGCTTCAGCAAATTGTGCTTTTCCTTGACTCCATTTCCATATGTGTAAAATAAGGCTAATGGAATTACTGCTATTATAATTATTATAAATGAATATATTTTCTGTCAACTGACCCCATTCTTCAATGCTTGCACCCAGTGACCACTGAGGTTTTTGCATGACTAGTCCTCCCTAAGCAATGGTGAGAGGCAATGTGCAGGGGGCTGACAGGACAGAATTCTTAAAGGATTTTGTCTTTGATTTCCCTCGGTAACACTCACAAGCACTGAGAATAAAATCTGTGCACAAAGCTGGAGTGCTGCAGGCAGACTGGGCTCACAGAGCTTCTCCTCCTCTTGGACAAAGGCAACATCTTCCCTCGCCTGCCATCACCTCCCATTAATGTCAGAAAAGTTCACTTGCTGCAGCTTTTGGAAGTGCAAAGCTAATATGCTCATGAGGATGGAAATGAGGCCAGTTATTTGTCTAATAAGATAATGCTAACACCACAAATGGCAAGTCGGTGTTCAGAAAATAGCATTTCTTTTTGAATCATGCAAGAAGTCCTCTTCGTTTTATTTATTCATGGGCCTGAATCAACAGCTGCCCAGACAAAGATATTTAGAGAGAGCAAACAGAAAAGAGGTTGTTCACCCTGGGCTCCAGATACAAATAGAGAAGAAAGAAGAAAATGTCAAATCTGTATAAACCCTGTATGGCTTTCTGGTGGGTATAAAAATACATCTTTTGAATACTATCTGTAACTCCAAAAAGTTGAGGTAACCTTTTCTTATTTTCAGCAAATATTTTCCTTCTAATCTTAATGTCATGTTTCACTTGCTAAAATTACAATCAAATCCCAAACCTGTACCTCATTCTGTTGTTCAGATCTTACATCCATTCCATTTATTAAAAAAAAAAAAAAAAGTTTTGTTGCCACATCTTTATTATCAAATAGGTAATACATAATCTATTGTTCACTCTGGAAATGTGTATTGCAGAATGGCAAAATAATTGCTGGGGGAGTCAGAAAACTTCTAGTAAGTATTTATAAATTATGAATCCTGGTAAAGTAAATAAGATTGTTGCTGGAAAATGAGAAACAAACATAGGAAAAGAGCATACTGCCCCAGAGGCAAAATGTGCTGCCTGGGTAACTTCTGCTTTCATAGGGATACAAGATTTTGTAAAAATACAGAATAGTTTTGTGCCAAATAAATTATTCATATGGCCACTACTTGACATAGATTTCTTCTCTACATGCTCTTCCACATGCACACAGAGGTAAGAGTCAGTTGTTCATCAGATTATGAAGAATATCACAATATTCATTAAAGCTTCAGAGAACTTAAGCTGAAACTCAGGGAAAAAAAGATAATGTACCAACTCAGGAAGGAGAGGCAAGTAACCTGAGGGGGACTACAAGAGAGGTTATTAGGGAGAAAGTTAGAAGGGCCAAAGCCAAACTGGAACTTAATTTGGCCACTTCTGTTAAAGAAAAAAAGTTCTCTTTATACACTGGCAGCAAAAAAATGGCTATGGAGATTCTCCATCCTTTGTTGGATGCAAAGGATAGCGTCAGGGGATGAGGAAAAGGCTGAAGTACTTTATCTCTTCTTTGCCTCAGTCTTTAATACCAAACCCAGTTGTCCTCAGGATACCCAGCTGGAAGTTAGTGATGGGGAGCTGGGTGAAGCCCCCATAATCCAGGAGGAAATGGTTAGTGACCTGCTATGCTAATTAGACACCCACAAGTGTATGGGCCCAGATAGAATGCACACTAATGAAGGAGTCGGCAAAAGAGTTCTCAAAGTCAATTTCAATCATTTACCAGCAGTCCTGGTGAAAAAAAATAAAACAACTCTGAGAAGTCCCAGTTGATTGGAAGTTGGCGAATGTGATGCCCATCTATAAGAAGGGGCAGAAGGAGGATCTGGGGAACTACAGGCCTGTCAGCCTGGCCTCAGTGCCTGAGAAGGTTATGGAGCAGATCATGAGTGCCATCACAAAGGCACGTGCAGAACAATCAAGGAATCAGGTTCAGCCAGCACTGGTTTATGAAAGGCAGGTCCTTCTGGACCAACCTGATCTCTTCTGAGGTGACCCACTCAGTAGATGAGGGAAATGGTGTGGATATTGCTTACCTGGACTTCAGTAAAGACTTTAACATTGTTTCACACAGCATTCTCCTGGAGACACTGACTGTTCCTGGCTTGGATGGGTGCACTCATCTTTGGGTAGTAAACTGGCTGGATGACTGAGCCCAGAGAGTGGTAGTGAATGGAGTTACATCCAGTTGCTGGCAGGCCACTAGTGGTGTTCCACAGGACTGTTTTGGAGACAGTCCTGTTTATAACATCTTTATTGATGACCTGGACAAGAAGATTGAGTGCACCCTCAGTCAGTTTGTAGAAGACACCAAGTTGGGCGGGAGTGCTCATCTGCTGGAGGGTAGGAAGGCTCTGCAGAGGGATTTGGTCAGGCTAGATTGATGGGCTGAGGACAACTGGTGAGGTTCAATAAGGCAAAGTGCCAGGCCCTGCACTTGGGTCACAAAAACCCCACACAGCACTACCGGCTGAGGGACGAGTGGCTTGAGAGTTGCTCAACAGAAAGGGACTTGGGGATTCTGGTTAAGAGCAGCTGGACATGAGCCAGTGTGTGCTCAGGTAGTCACGAAGGCCAATGGCATCCTGGCCTGGATCAGCAATAGTGTGGCCAGCAGGACCAGGGCAGTGATTGTCCTTCTGTACTCAGCACTGGTGGGGCTACACCTGGACTACTGTGTTCAGTTCTGGACCCCTCATGAAAAGACAATAAGGTGCTGGACCATGTCCAGAGAAGGGCAACAGATATGGGAAAGGGTCTAGAAAACATGTTTTCTGAGTAGCAGCTCAGTTCCTTATGGGGTTGTTTAGTCTGGAGAAAAGGAGGCTCGGGGGAGACCTTATTGCTCTCTGTAACTATCTGAAAGAAGGTTGTAGTGAGCTGGGGGATGGTCTCTTTTGTCATGTTTCAAGTGAAAGGACAAGAGGAAATGGCCTTAAGTTGCACCAGGGAGGTACAGATTAGTTATTTTTAAAAAAATTGTCCACTGAAAGTGGTTGGGCATTGGAATAAATTGCGCAGGGAGGGGGTGGGGTCGCTATCCCTGGAAATGTTCAAGAGGCCTCTAGGTAGGGCATTTAGGTATGTGATTTAGGAGTGATTATGGTGGTGCTGGGTTGATGGTTGGACTCAATGACCTTGAAGGCATCTTTCAACTTTGACGATTCTGTGATTCATATTATCCATTTTCTGGGCAGCTTTTGCAGCATATTTAACCCCTAAGTCAATAGAAGCCTGCAAAACAAGAGCTAACAAATTTTCCCGTGTAAAGGATGGTGCTATGAGGAAGGAAACTGTATATTTAGTGCAGCTAAAACTTATATTCAGGAAATAGAAAATGTCTTGTGAGAACCAGAGTTCATCCATCAGCAGCTGCAGTCCTGACAGCTTTTCTACTGCTATCTGAATAGCAAATCACCTGTCAAATCACCTGTCATCAGCATCTGGATCTCAGTTCCTGGAGGAAGCCTGCTGGCCCCAGGAGAAAGTGGACATTCATCATGATCATCCTTTTCCTGACACTCCCTGAGCCCCTCATAGACCAATGCTGGAGACAACTTCTACGCATCTCTTGCCCAATATAGTCAGAACAAGCCTCTGGAACAGCTTAAATAGCAGCAACAGGAGAAGGAGGCAACATAATTTGACAGGATCTTTATTTTCAGAGATTTGAAATGGAACAGGTTCTTCCTACCTGCCTCTTTATCAAGAAAGCCCACCACTTTCCAGGGAAGTGTTTTAAATGCAGAAATTGATTGCCTCTTTGAAATATGATCTGATAATAAACACTTTAAGGAGGCAGGAAAAAAGGCTCACATTCAAAATACAGAACCAAAAATAGCAATCTCTGCCTTCAGGATCTCACTGCTGTTCCCTGTGTGATGCAGTGAACAGATGCAGAAGGTACTGACCACAGAATACCTTCATCTGTGCATGGACAGTGATGTAAGGAAAGGTTTAGATGTGTTGTTTCACAGAAGGATTGCCATTGCCCACTAAGGAACACAGTCATAGGAGACCACAGGTACAGTGCAACTCGATTCAATTGCCCATGAGAAATAAATTAAGGCTGAAAGGCAGGAAACGAAAATATCTGCCATTTAAAAATCCAAGCAGCGCAGGGGAAAGGAGGGCGAGTCACATTCTCCTGTGTTCACGGGGCTCAGATTATCTACTAATTACGCTTCCCAAAATACTGCTTCCCACAGCATTCTGCAATGCAGTCTACAAAAGTGGAAGTAATCTGGGCTGCACAGTTGACTTCAGCTCTGATAGAATACTTGGTTGCATTATGTGTAACATTCATGTTATTGTCAGTGCACCAGTAAACGTCATTGCTTTTCCTCGGAATATACCATGTCAGAAAATCATTTGGGGTAGGATTTTAAATTTCCATTGGGTTCAGCAGCAGCTGAATGTTTTCCTTGCTGTATGTCAGCAGATCAGAGAAGTACAGTCCTTCTGCTTTCTGTCAGCATGTGGCACACCACCTTCCAGTCTCAGCAGTTGCAGCTACCCATGAGTTAAATCAGCATTTGTATGTTATGGCCCTTTTTTTTGCCTCTGCTGTGCAGCATTATGATTTTTCAGGTTTCAAGAACACTGACAGGAGTCCTCAGCATCACAGCATGGCACTGTGGGATGTCTTTTTGGCAACTCCGAGTTTTGGGATGATGAGTTCAATAGCCCAATTCTCATGGAGTTAGAGGTGCTGGGTCAGTACCTCACTGAGCAAATCTGAAGGCCCCATTGGACCAGACTCCAGCCAAATCCAGGATGGACTGTCCAGATTGGACAGTTCCAGTTCCAGGAGCTAAAACCTGGAAAACCAACCCAGATGCCTGCCCACCTCACTTACCTGTTGGAGTGCTCTTTGGGGAAAAAGCCCTGGTATTCCACCACCTTAAAAACTTCATATGTCAAAGTCTCAGCTCTTTGCTCATAAGACCAATGTGGCATAGTTCGTTCACCTACACGGAGTTGTGAAATTAATTATAAATGGATTTGAGTTCATTATCTGAGAGGAGCTATAGAAGTGTGACTTATTTTTAATAATGCATAAGTAATAATTTATTTAACATTTCTCTGTATTCCTCATCAGGTTCCTGAACCTGACTGCACTTTCCTGCTCTGTCTGCAAGCTCTCTCATGAAAGCTGACAATAACCTTTAAACTTTTTTGTTGATTTTTTTTTTTAGGGTAATGAGATACTGTGTCACAGTCATTAAAGTTGTGGCACCTGTTTTGTTAAAAAATAGGATATCAAGTTTAAATGGAACAGGATATGACAAGAAATTAAAAGAATCAAACAACTACTTTGTAAACACAATTTGTTAAACCCAGTAACTAGAATTAGTTTTACTTCTCCACAGTGAGTTTATGCTGTGA
Organism: Climacteris rufus; assembly: GCA_013398175.1. Classification (NCBI taxonomy): domain Eukaryota; kingdom Metazoa; phylum Chordata; class Aves; order Passeriformes; family Climacteridae; genus Climacteris; species Climacteris rufus. Next base: position 505,271 of record VZRZ01008822.1, on the reverse strand, counting down.
TGTGGCACATTTGTTTCAAGGCCATGGAGTCCCAATGGAGTTAAATAGTTCAAACATTGAATGTTGTGTGCCACTCTCTCTGCAGGATCAACCTGTGTTTCAGAATGGCACAAAAATACTGCATAGGTTTATTTAGATGCCATTGAACTATACAAAAGGAAATTATTTTTCCAGGGGAAAAGAAATAAATAACAATGTGTCCTCCCTATAATCTGCATTGCAGGGATGCATGTCTGGAATGAAGCATGCAAATATTCGGAGGCTGAGCCTGCTGAAAGCTGGTGGGCTTTGCCAAGTCAAGCACAGAAATTCCTGAGTCAGCCTCGCCTCCAAAATCAAGCAACTGTAAATAGAAAGTTGTTTGGATCCATGATATTCTAGGTATTCTGGACCTTTCTGTCTTCTGTAACAGCAAGAAACCTCCTGTAGATTTGGTTTCAAATGAAATCTGAGCTTGTTCCCTTACTGAGGGCAAATGGCAGCCCCTGGGAAACACCAAGATGCCATTGGGTTTGCGGGCACTACAGCTTGCTGTGCCTGGCGCAGGAGTAGGAGAGGCTGGTGGCCACCTGGGCTTTAAACCCAGGTAAGGAGAAGCATGTGTGCCCTTCCTTGGATTTAGCCTTGCTTGGGTTTAGCCTTTCTCATGAAGAATACTCACTAGGGGTGTTTGTATCTCCATGACTTTTGCTTGGCAGCACCCACAACAGCTGAGAAGCTACAGGTTTCAAGGGAAGCAGTGCCAGAATCCAAGAAAGAAGCAACTAAAGGAGGTTTCTGTTACTGGGAGACATATTCAAACTGCTGCTTGCAGGAAGGATATCTCACTATCTTCAGTCAAGGACTTTGAAGCAGAAAGCCACCTTACCTGGGCTTCAGCCTCCCCATTAATGCACTAGTTAAACAGGGAAAAGGAAGAAGGAGAGGAGTATAAAGGAGTACAGCCAAACTTCAGCAGATTGCTCAAGTTGGTGTGAGAAGCCATTAAAATAAATCACTTATTGAGGCTGACATAACAGCATGACAGGAGCTATTAAGAAAACGATTGTGTTACAAATACATTGTGTAAAAGGATAACACTTTTGAAAATGTTGTCTAAGCAAGGCTTTGAAGCTTATAAACTGTACAGAGCACAACTGCAGTGAGAGAATGATGTGCCGGAAAAAAGAAAAGCAAACCACTGACTGGAGCTCTAAAGGTTGCACTGGAACTCACTGGAAAAGTAATTTTTATTTATTTACTAGTAAGAATAAAGCAATGGACAGTGTTCTGTGCAGTTTTCGACTGGGGAAGGATTTTTCTTCTGCTGGTCTCAGGGAAGGCATAGTTTCTTTCAATAAATCTCCAGTTTAGACATGTGGACTTGCTGCTTCTGCCTTTTCTCCACTGTCCCAAAAGGAGTGCAGCCACCTTTCTCTATTTCTACGCTCTTCCTTGCCTTCACCCATATCGGGGACTTCTTACACAGCTCAGGAAGCACCATGCTGTATTACTCAAGGGATATAGCCTTTAATAGCTGGCTCCTGAGTAGCAACCTAAAGACTAACAATAATAGTAATAATAATAATAAATTTGAAAAAGAAGAAGAGGAGAAACAGCCTAGAAAACAAATGCAGCGAAGAAGAAAATAGCAGCTGTTGCCTTAAGAGTATTTTTCTTCCATTGTAATTGTAATCAGAGCTGCACCACTGCGTTCCCTGGCAGTCTCCAGACACTGGTAACTAAACCCGGGCGTATAACCCGCCGTTGGTCCTGGCGGGGGTGGCAGAGGACTAAGCACGGGTCAGAAGTTCAGGAGAGGCCGTGGCTGTGCTGACACGTGGAGGGGAGCATGTTTCCACAGCACACACGGCGCTCCATGCGCTGGAAAGGTCAGTGCCGCCGGCAGGCTGAGCGCCAGCCCCCCGGAGAGGAGGCTGAGCGGGAGCTGCAGCGGGAAGGGCACAGAGGGAAAGTGGCGTGCGGGGAGACCAGATGGGGCTTCTGTGGGAAACGAGCTGCTGGGAGAGGGGAAGGCACGGAGGTGGGCAATGGAGAGACAGAGAGGTAATTACAGCAGAGGAGCATCACAGGCTGGGCTGACAATAGACTGGTCTCACACAGGCAGATGTTACGCTTGGCAGGGCTGAGCAGGAAACTTCTTTGGTCTCCCAGGACTGCGAAAAGATCAGTAGTACAGAGATCATCCTACTAACAATATTTCTTAAGTAATTGGTTTCTGTCTGCAATCATTTTGGAAAGGAATACATAGAGCGTGACGCAGGGAAGCAAGCTGCACATAAGGAGGGAATCGCTGCTCTCTTCTGCTTTTGTGTCCAGAGAGAAATACCCCACACCAGAGTATCTGTTTAAACGCTAAGACAAAACTGGGCAGCTGAGCCTCGGCTGTCTGCAGCAACCCACAGGCTGTGACCTCCAGGAGGCATCCCCAGCTGTGCTGCCCCAGCAGCCAGACACTCTCTTCACACAAAAACCTGGCAATAAAAGCTTTTGACACCAATGATTGCAATGGTGAGATGAAGACAAGATGCATTTGGGAAGACATCCACCTCTCCTGTAAAGAGACAATACAGAAATGCCCAGTTTTATCCCACCCTTGGTTTTCATACTTCTTTACCTCCAAGCAAATGCAGTGCAAGCTAGAAGTGCCAGCCCGCAGCACTGACATCACCCTTTCTTTGTGCATTGTCTTAAGTATGAAAGACCTCAAGAAGAATCAAAGTCTTCACTATGTTGAAATGAATTTCAGTCTCATCTTTGGCTTTTTCATTTCCTGTGGTAATAAATAATTCTTCTTACTAATTCCAGAGGAGTAATGGAAGGCAGAAACTTCATTATCTTTATCTAAGAGAAGAAAAGGAAGATTAGTTATTGACCTCATTGATCTGAGTGTTATTGTTTCATAGCAAGCAGACTCCATCAGTGCATAATTGCCTTCAATGTGGAAGAGCCCTTGACTCAGCTGAGACTGGTACTCCCTGTGCTAGGTACGGACTGTCTGTGACAGTCCTTGTCCTCATGAGTCATCTAAGTGGATAAAACAGTTCAGAAAGGCAGGGAACAAGCAGATCCCCAAGCACCAGTACTAGACAGACCTGATTTCCCAAGGATAATTTTTTCTAATGTGACTGGTTTTTTGTCACTTTCATCACCAAGGTGACCTTGTAGAATAAAGTACATCAACATTCTATAATGCCATTACTGAAAGAAAGCCTCTAAAGAGGCTGACATCTTACTGCATGGGCAACAAAAGTAGTCTTTGCAGAGCAGGACTCCAGTAACAGAGGGCAGAGTGATAAACTCTTTCACTTACTAATTACAAAATTTGAAGGAAAAATGAAACAAAATATGAAGTCCAAATTCTTTTCAGCTCTGAAGATAAATTGTCACCCACTGAAAACTGATCTTTTAATCTTTACTTTGTCCGAGTCCAAGAGAATAATTTTGGAGTTGCTGAAAGTGCAGAAAATACAATACCAGACTAAGCCAAAACCACTGGAAATTGGCTGGTGATAACTAATTTCACTCTTTGACATTTCTATAGGCTTCCTTTGCAGAAATGATGTAGGCTGCACCTGGAAAACAAAACTGTTTCCATGCTAATTTGTAATTGATATTGTAATTTGTTATAAATCTATCATTATATTTACAAATACAACAAATTACAATTTGTTATAAATACTCCATGCTAGGCTCTCCAGCATTTAGTAGCAAACACCAATCACTTATGTACCACAGTTTAATGCTCATAAATATGTTACCACTAGATATCACTGTTAGGTGCTAGATATTTCGGTCTTGAGATCAAGTCAGATAATTCAATGATTTTCGAGTACCACAGTGAGGACCACTGTACAAATGCTAGTGATAAGATCAGGGATCTTGGTGAAAGAAGAGAGAAAGAAAGTCTTTGGCTTAATTACAGTGGCATTAATTAGTGGACCCGTAGTGTTGGGGCTGGAATGCAAGGACAGGCTTAGCACCCACCAGCAAGGCTGCACAGTGTCTCCAAGGGCGAACTCAGCTGGGTGGGAATCCTGGTGAAACTCCCTGAGACAGGAACGTGTCCCACCCACACAGCCAAAAAATCCATCTGGGGTTTTCCACGCTTGCAGCGGTCATGGCAATACTTAGGGTAGAATATCAGATATACCACGAGTGCATGGTACATTTTCTCAGCCATTATTAAATATTTAAACCCAAAGAACACCTGCTTTCTGATATTTTTACACCAGGAAGGCCCTTTCTTTTTGTGAGACCATTTTGAGGGTTTCGCTCGACAACTAAATATCGCTTTCTGTACCTTTGTAATGATCAGGGGTGCAGCCCGTAGTTCACAGATCCATGACATTGAAGTCTCAGTGATCTTTTGCATACCTCAATTTCTCTGTCTGTGAAACAGAGCTGAACATATTTGTGTCCATTTGGAAATTTAATGTCTTTAAACTGAAAGTACTTGGTTTTTCAAGCAAGCCTTACAAATATGATTTTTTTTTTAAATGAAGTTTTTAAAAAATGTAAAATAAAAGAAAGTAAAATAAACCAATTCATCAGCTTTTTTTTTTTTTTGTCACCGTGTCAAGTTTAATCATGAAGCATCAGCAGCATTTTACCATACTTACATAACAATGTGTTTATTAATTTATCCAGCAGGCTAACTCATGTTCTCACTGAGGAATACATAATCCTTAGCTATTATTTAGAACCTTTCATCCACAGATGTCAAAATACTTTACAAATGCTGCAGTGCCTTTTGTCAATGTAAAACTTTCATTAACATCAGTGGAAATAGGATTAAGCCAAATATGTTTCCTTGAAACAAATATCTATTAAGATATTACCTTGTTTGTTCCACCTCACTGTCCTTCAAACGTGAGTGCCATCATACTATTAACTATTTACCCAGGGGCAGTGACTCATCCCTGCTCCAAAGCAGACAGCTCTCAGAGGCCAGCAGTCATCTTTGTCAGAGGACAGGGAGCACTGGAGGAGTGACTGCATCCCGCTGCCCGTCTCCACTGACCGCAGCCTGCACAGCAAACAAAAGCACAGACATAAATTAATCACACAATTGCATTAGTGCCCTCTGGACCAGCACACTCAGCTAGTCCTCCACTGAACTCTGTTGTACTGAAAAGACCTTCAGCTGGATTATGCTTAAGCAAAAGCATTAGCACTGAGTGCACAGCGGCACCCTGTTCCCTCCCACACAGACTCTCATTAACCTGACATTGCTGCAGAGCCTTTGCTGTGATGGCAGCGCCTCTGAATCCTTGGATATGAAATAGTTTGAGGTACATCTTTTAGATCAGTATCTGACAGCCAAAAGGCAGCCCAGTGGCTGAGAGGACAGGTCAGTGGTGTGCAGCTAACACAGCAGCATGAACCCCCTCCTTCAGAGCATCATTGCTCTGCAATCACTTGGTGCTGCTATTTCTGCCCAGCAGGTGAAAATACACCTCGCAGCCTCACGCAGCAGAGGATTATCCTCCTGCCCTGCCTTGGTGTCAGGATGAGGGCAGCTGGCCCTCAGGTACTCTGTTGGAAATTCCCACATAGTATTTTTGCTGCTATTTCTCCATCCTCTGGATGCAAGACCTGACTGACTTTACATAGATGGGCTCTGCTGAGGTGCACCGGGACTCTGAATCACCTCCCAACAGGATTCTTGCAACAGTAGGATGAGGAGGGGAATCCTCTGAGGCAGAAATGTTGAGAAGGGGTGTCAGAAATCTGGTTTACACCCAGAGGCATTTCTCTGTAACCTAAGTGTCTATGCAAACATTGTATTCAAAGTTCAGCACCCACTTTGGACTTAAACATCTGAGCCACCTTTTTCAGAACAGGCAGTGATCTTGTTCTTTTAAAGCACAGAGAATACTAAAATTGTTGTTAAAATCTTTAGAAAATGTGGATGATTTCTCCCCATGCTTCACTCAGCAACACTGTTACTGGTTTGAAATTAAATCAATCTAAATTTTATCTGCCCTCAGGACAGCAGTTATCTGTACTAGCTATGCCAGGCAGTGCATGCATGGTGCATGGGGATTAAATTGAAGAGATTCTGATTTTTAATCCAAGTGCAGAAATTAGATAAGCATGGAGATGTCCAGCCATGTACCAAGGAAACTATTTAGGCATGGGCAGTAGCAGAACACCAAAAACTTCAGTAGCAAGAGCTTTGGGGCTTGCAACTTTTGTGTGTGCAGAACACAGGCAATGGTTATGGGGCTGTGCTCTTGAACTTGAACGCTACTGTCATTGTGCGAATATGGGCTGGATTACTGGGCTGCAGCTCAGTAATGCAGACTCAAGGAATTCAACTCAGATGTGAAGCATGGGGTTGTTTCTTTGAGCCATACTGAATCATAGAAGTTGCTGTGTAGACTTACTTGATGTAGCAAGAATTCTATTTAATGATAGATTTTTTTGCAATATCTCTATTGTGAAGGAAAGACTGGTCTCTTCAGTCCTCATGTCACAAGGGTGTCTGGTGTCAGCCACAGCAGAATGAGATTTAATTCAATTCTAATACTTTCTTTGCACTGCAGATGTTGAAGGTGCGATATAAAAAGTGCAACACAAGTCAACAGTCCATTATTCAAATGCTTTCAACCCCATTTCAATGCAGTTTCAGCCTAAATCAATACTGACCAAGGAAAGGTGATTTATTTTAGCAACAGGTTTATCTGTTTATTAATAGATAAACTGAAAACTGGGGCAAACAAAAGTAACTCCAGTGAGACCAACACAGTTGATTTTACTCGTGATAGTCAGTGTTGCCTTTGAAAGATTTTAAAGCAGTGTAACTGGGCCTCTGGAGGTTGCCAGCTCTTATTAACCTTGATCAGCAGGCAGGCAGGCAGGCAGAACTAAGAGGCCGTCATGATTCAATGTGGCAGAATCTGACCTCTGTGTTTGCCTCCTGTGCAAATTCATGCAGAACAAATTAATGCTTAAATGCTGCATCTCCACCAGAGACATGGAATTCTAAACACAGCCAATTCTCCCTGAGCTGTTCCCAGAGCCCAGACTGGAACCATGCATGCCAAAAATGCAAACCCCACCTGGGCCAGACACCCTGGGTCTGTAGGAAACTTGTGGTCAATGGGCATTGATGGATTTTGTCGCCTTAGGTTTTAACCCTTATATTTTTTGAATTCTGTATTGCCTTGTGTGTCACTCTGAGATGCTTCGTGGCCTGTTGGCTGCTGTTTTCTATAGACATAACAGTGCCTCTCTGGGCTTGCTCTTCAAGGACACTTAGACTGCCCAGGCCCAAGCTTCTAAAGGGGGGAGGGGGGTGGGCGAGCTAAGGGAGCTAGGGGGAAATTGCAAAGTTTTAATTGGTGAATTTATGCTGATATGCAAATGGACCAAACCTATAAAGGTGTGGAGAACTCGTGACTCATTGTCCATTTTGGATGATGCCCCTGGGCGGCTTTTTCTGCCCTAAATGTACCTTTGAAGGCCTTTCGAATAAATACCCACCTTTTATTCCCTTACTCCCGACTAGTCTCACTTTTTGGGATAGCCTTTTCAGGCAGCAGTTTCACCAGGAAAGCCTGTATGGATCTGGAAGCAAGAGGAATTTCTCACGCTGCCCACAGCGCTGTGGGCAAGAAGCTGCTACCCCTCCCCAGGCCAGCAAGGGTGCTTGGCAGTAGCTGCAAGACCACAGAGATGGGCACTCAGGGGATGTCAGAGGTTTTTGCCAAGGGCTGAGCGTGGTTGGAGGAGGGACGGCGGAGGAGGGACGGAGAGGCTGCAGCCGGCAGCGTCTCCTCCCCTCCTCGCTTTGCAGGGAGGGCAGAGGCACATGCATAGGGAAGCGTCCGACACCACCCCGCGAGGGGCCCAGAGGAGTCCCCTGAAATGTCAGGTGTCTGGAAAGGAGGACACTGAAGCACCGCCACTTAATTCGGAGGCCCAATGGCCCAGGCTGCCCTGCACTGCTGCTGCAGCAAGCGGCACCTGGCGCTGTGGGGCTGCGAGCCGCTTATGCACTGAGAGGCAACCAGCAGCAGCAGCAGCCACAGAACGGCAGTGCTGCCGGGCCTGGCATCGCTTCTGACAGACGTGAGGTAAAACACAGTAAAAAGTGACTCCCGGTGATTCAGTCCTTGACTTGTCCTAAAATAATCAATTCTCTAAGGCTCACAAATCACACATTAGAAAATCCCCCACCGACTAAAAAACCACATATTTGTCTCTCTTGAATCCTTCGCTATGCTTTCAACAATGAAAACATGGAATAAATTTTCACAGCTTTTCTTTTGTGGGAAGTAAATTCCTTCCTAAAATATGTATAAGCATAGAACGGGCAGCGCTTTTTAGAAAAGGATTTAAAAATCATTATTAATATTTTTCTGCATTGTATTTCATATTGTATTATTATATTAAATATAGTCCCATATGTGGCATTTACCTCTAGGGTGTACCTGCTTATTTTAAATCAACATACTGTTTTTAAAGGTTTTTAATGTTAAAGTGGGAGCTAAGGTTTGCTTTGATCAGCTGATTTTTCTGACTGAGAGTATTAGTCAGAAGATTAAGAAATATTATATAATTGTATTTCTGGAACTGTGAAACATCTTTGCTGTTTCCACAGTTTTTAATGTTTTATACAGAAAAGCATAAACCTGTAATTTTTTCTAATTAATAATTGTTTCTGCTATATATATTTTAATTACAAAACATGTCAGAGAGATGATCTTAAGATATAAGCAGAGAGAAAAAAACTTTATTTGTTGTTAATTAAGAACATTTTTGAAGCATTTGTACAATGGTAATGCCAGGGGTTCCACACTTGTACTTGATTATACCAGATGCTGTACAAATAACAAGGAAGAATCAAACCCTATAGAGAAAAAAGATTTTAAGAACAAGGCTTATAAGAAGTAGGAGAGACAGAGAGTTGTTTTTGAAATTGTGACCTTCCCACTTTCCAATATGCCTCACTTTTTCCATCCCTAAGGGTGTGAGTGTAACTCCCAAAGAGTTCAGGTTTTGGGGAGAGTAACATCTGCACTGAGAGTCTCTGCAAAGGCAGGAATATGTGTAGAAAACTTACACAGTCACAGCTGAAAAATGGGACAAGCTGGCTAATATATTCACCATCTGTGGTACAAATAGAAAAGACTGAAGACCACATCTAAATTTTCTGCCTGCAAATGACCGTGGGTGAGCATTTGGCTCACGTTTAAATGCAGTAACATGAGCTTTCTTTCCTTCTTCCCCTCCTCCTCCCCCCCTCCACCTCCTCAGGTAGGAGCTCTCAGCTGCTGCTGCCGGGTATCTGTGCTGCCCACACGTCCCGCTCGGTGACCTCCACGTTACCAGGCTGTCCTTCACTTTTCCCAAGCGCTTGCATTCCATCCCTGCCGCCCCCTTGCCTGGGGCCCGGGCCGCGGTGCCAGGGCTGGAGGCGGGCGGAGCCGGGGCACCGCGGCACCGGCACCGAGGGAAGGAGAGGGAATAAACCACAGAAAGCCCCAGTCTCGGGAAGACCTTCCCAGCACAAATACGGCCTAGAAGGGAAAGGATCTTGTGCTTACAATGCCGCTTTGCAGATGAAAGGCAGGCTAGGGCAGCGCTGGGTGTGAAATGTGTTCCTGTCACCTGCACTGCCGCGGGTAAAGGTGGAGTAGATTCCTCCTCTTGTACAGAGCTTGAGCACCCAAGTTCCTCCTAGGGCTCTTAGAGCTACCAGAATCACAGAGTCACAGAATATCCTGAGTTGGAAGGGACCCACAAAGATTCATCAAGTCCACATGGTAAGTGATAATGATAAGAGCAATGATAATGATAAGAGCAATGATAATGACAGAGCAATGTCAGCCCAGAGCCCCAGTGAGCACTGGAGAGCTGGAGACTGACACACAGGGCCACAGGAGCGACTGCACACAGACTCTCAGGACTGTGGGTGCAGTGGGAGGACACTTCACCAAAAAATTACCACTTGCATTTACCTTTGCTCAGTGTATGCTCACTACCCGTATGCATTCAGGGCAGCTGAAGCACCTTCGCAGGGCCAGCAGATAGAACATGAGACCTCTGGGAGACCAAGGGAGATCCTCTAAAGCACCATGGCTGCCACCGGGTCCCTGAATTTGGGCAATGATTGCCACTCTCTCTTGAAACTGCTGTGTAATTTCCTGCTCTTTCTTATCCAGAAGCTATATTTTATCCAGAGACAGCTGTAGCCTGATACTGGACAGACAGAATCCCAACATCTCACATAGACAAGCATTTGCCAAAGCCTTCTTTCTCATTTAATTGCAAGCACTACAATACATCCTTCCACAAACAGGCCTAACCCTGCAAATACCAATGGCATTGGGAAGAAGCAGTGAGTACTCAGTAGATCCTTGGCTCAGGCACAGCACCTGCGTCACTGAGTTGGTATCTCCACTTGATAATGTCTCCAGTTTCCACAGAAACAGTTGTTAGAAATACTTGTTTATTGATTATTCTCTTATTTATCTGACATTCTTAGCACCTTGTAATTATCTCATGCTATATTTATTTATTTCATTTTGCTTTAGTTGTAAGTGTAATTAGTAGCAAAGTTGATAGCAACACCTTCATGTTTCTGTGAATATTGGAAAGAATAACATGCTCTCCATTTCTAAAGAAATTCTGGCACCACTGATGTATCTGCTACTACAGATGGCAATATATGTAACTTGACAAGAGCACGAGTAACTTAATTTTCTTTAATTAGTGACTCTAGCATGGCTCAGAGCTGTCATGCCTGACTGACAGACTGTAGCCCATTGCTTTTTGTCAGAGGTTAAGACTGGGTTTCTGGTGTTTATAACGGACACTATTTTATGTCTGTCCAAACCTTTTCATATCTGGGCTTCTAAGCAGACAATCTGCAAGAGCAGTCCAGGGTTCAGATATCCAAGTGCTCTATGGTAAAAAATAGGAATGGGGTTCGAAAATCTAGTCTGGGATGATCAAGCAAATATTTCAGACCCAGTGTCATCTGTATAAAGAGTTATACCACAAATGCAAATATCTTCAGCATGAGTTACAGCCCTTTGCATAATAATTGCATTTGCACAGTGATGAATAAGGGCAGGTTTTCCAATGATAACTTTTGTCATGGTTGTACCCCAGGTGGCAACCAGGCCCCACACAGCCACTCACTCACTCCCCCACCAGCAGGATCAGGGAGAGAATTGGAAAGATAGAAGCTGGAATACTTGTGAGTTGAGATAAAGACAGTTTAATAGGGAAAGCAAAAACCACACACACAAACAAAGCAAAAGGAATTCATTCACTGCTTCCCATGGGCAGGCAGGTGTTCAGCCATCTCCAGGAGAGCAGGGCCCCATCACAGGTAACAATGACTTGGGAAGACAAATCCCATCACTCAAAATGCGCCCTCCTTTCTCCTTCTTCTCCTTACTTTAAATTCTGAGCATGATGCCATATGGTCTGAGATATCTCTTTGGTCAGTTTGGATCACCTGGCTTGGTCGTTTCTCCTCCCAACCTCCCGTGCACCCCCAACATCCTTGCCAGCCTGGCAGTAGGAAAAGCAGAAAAGGCCTTGGGCTCTGTGCAAGCCCTGCTCAGCAATAACAAAAACGTCTCTGTATTATCAAATCTGTGTTCAGCCAAATCCAAAACATCTCCATATTAGCCACTGTGAAGAAAATTAACTTTAATCCAGCCAAAACAGCACATTCCACCCCTTAGTCCATACCATTTACTCAGTTCCCATGCTATTCAGTACTACTCCATCAACCACCACTCCCCCTTCCCATTCTTTGATCATTGAGAACTTTTACAACATTTAAGCAGCTCCCATAAGATTATTTTGAGTTTCCTCAATAGAGGATAAAGTTGGGTGGAGACAGAGATCACAATTGATATTCATTAGGACATCTTCCCTCAATCAAGCTGTTATGCTGAATGGAATCCAGCTCTTATGGAGATCAGAGAGCCATCGCTGAGGACGTTCAAGTACTGCCTTGAGTGTTCACACATGCTCCCAGTTACCTGCTTAGAGCAACAACTTCCTCAGACACAAAGGCTCCTACTGACACACTAGTGGGTTCAACAGAGCCCTTGGGTCCCGTGTTTTGCTAAGTGTGTATTTAAGCCTGCAGTTTTTGTCTGCAAATAGCAGGTACTGCCTTTTCAGGTGTGCTGATTTATACACCACAGTGAACACTGGTGTGTGCTCATGGCTTCAGCCAGATTCAGCAGCCTTTCTGTGCCCTAAGTGGTTTGGTAGTGTAGCCAGTCATGGTAAGAAGCATTCCTATGAACATGCCTACAGAGCCCCACTGTTTTCAGACGTTGGGCAAGTAATGGTTGCTGTAATCCAGATGTATGAGGAAGCAGAGATCATGTTCCTCCTGTCATGTCAATATTTCCTTGATTTTGCCTGCCTAAAATCAAAATCCTTCTGTTCTCCTAATTGAAGGAGTGTATTTTGGCAAGGAATATAAATTGCATTTTTGTCTTTGGTTGGACAGTCTTAAAATAACCGCCAGTTTTAGTTCTTTCAGAGACTGGATAGTGGGGATATTTATAGTAAAACTGATTTGATGGGTTAAGACTGAATAATTAGAATCTATATTACATTTCAAAATATTACTGTACAATTCTGAGATGCTGCCATGGAGACTGCATCATTACTCTGCTTTACATGTGCATTCAGTCACTAGGTCTCCTCAGGCTTTCAGAGTAATTCAGCCACAATCCTCTTCCAGCTCCCAACTATGAAATTTCAATTCATTCTTCAATGTAAAATAGTCATCAGAGCCATCACAGTAGCTTTACACTAGCTCTGCAATGGCTTCCCATCTTTGTTCTTCCTCTGCTCTGGACCTGGTGCTCATGATTAGAAAAATGCCAACTTCCTTTCATGACCCCCAGAGCACAAAAAGAGGGCTGGCAGCAGGGAGCTGCACAGTGAGTCACTCATGCTGCCTAGAGAGGCAAATGCATGGGGCCTGAGAACAGCAGGAGCACCCTTTTTTTGTATCTTCCAATCTTGCCACAATTTTGCCCCCTGGCAAGATGTGTGGTCTTTCTCAAGGGATGCGATGGAGTCAGGAGTGGATCCTTTCTAACAAAGGGTCTAGGACAATGAAGAAATAAGAAATCCTGTGGCCCAGTATATGATGTGTTGGTGCTTTCCACCTTGAATTTCATTTGACTCCTATAATGTGCAGTGGGCTTCCTCTTGTTCTTTTATTCTTTTATTCTTTTATTCTCTTTATTCTTTTATTTCCTGAGCCTTCATTATAGCACAACATTATTGATGCAGTTATTCATAAAATATCTGTACTATTGTCATAAAGGTACCAGTAGGCAGTGGCCATTCAATCTCCTCTCCAATATACTTTCCAGCAGCTCTAAGCATATAAACCAAGACTTGCATTTGAAGATGTCAGGCAATGGCACTGAGCAGAGACTGTGTTCAGATACCAACATCAAGGCTTTTGGGGAAAAAATAAAGGAATAAAAATGTCTGAACCAAGTAACCAGGGGTTTTAATTCAGTAGACAGGTTTGGGAAGGCCACTAGCCTGACCATGTAAAACTTATAAGAATACCTGACATTTGTTACTCCTCACCTACTTTCTCCCTCTGTACCTAAACCAGACATCTGTAAAATACCTATGCGTTGTGAGGCATGCTTTTGTTCTTAAACACAGTAGTACTTTGGAAGCATTTGCAACCTGGCATCTTCACTAGAAGGCCACTCACATCAATGAGGTCAAAAAGGATTTCGGTCAAGGTCTGTTAACTTTTCCACTTCAACACCTGTATTATCATCAAAGAATAATAAATTTTAGAGAGTCTGGAAATAGCTTCAAATGATAATGGCAGGTACAATCTTCTCTGTTACCTATTTGAACAATATTTACCATTAATTTCTGTTGAGGTCTTACTATCAAACAACAATAAAACATAACAAAAGGGCATACAACCTAGAAGTTATTGAACTATATTAATCTAAATCAATAGGATTATGGCTCTAATACTGCTGGTGACCTCGACAGTGATTGGGTTAATCAGCTAGAGCTCATTATCTCAATGAGTTTCCCAAGTTTTTTATTTTTGAAAGGTGCCCTCTTAGCCCAGTTTTCACAAATTGATTTTCTGCAATGGTTTAACATTATGGTTTAAGATGTTAGTGCAAAGCTCTCAATACCTGTGAATAGACATGAAACTTTTGGGTTTATACTTGCCACTTGAATATTTCTGTAGATGACTAGAACTGCCTAAATCAATGGGAATTGCCTGGCACACCCTGCAGTATGCTCAGGCTTCTCACACTCACTGCTGGGCTGTCTCTGAAGCACTCAGCTGTGCATCAGTTCCCAACAGCACAGGAGATTCTGATGCAATGACAGTGGAGGTGCCCTGTAAGAAAACCCTTTCCTCAAGACAGCACAGAAATAAAGATTTGCTATTAAATGAAGATGCTTCAGAGCATGGATCACTTGCTAACTGCAGGTAACAGAGAGGATTTAATAACTGCACCAATTGTGGCCTGAGCATCCAATATACATCTCTGTGGAGGGGAGATGCTGTGTCAGTTGCTCTCAGACTGTGTCACATCATGTCATGCAGCACACACTGATGTGACCTGATGCAGTAGGTAATAAGATCTGTGCCAAGTTACTACATTTAGAAACATGGGCATGTTTCTAAAGGCTTATGTGGCCAAACAAAGCACTCATGCCTTTTCTATATGTATGTTTTTTTCCACAATAAAAGAGAAGCAGCTGGCAATTACTGCCACTGCACTGGAGATTATCAGCTGCCCTTATAGGGTCAGTTGTCCGAAGGCCAGTATTTATGGTGTTGTCCGGAACCCCCGGATTAGAACTGTGCCATCAGGAGAGACCTCATGAATCCTCACAAGTGAAGCACAAGGCAGTCAGAGCTGCAATGAGCAATCACGTAATAATATTTTCTTTCTTCATCCCTAGCCTGTGGATCTGTAGGGCACATGAGACAGGACTCCCAGTGTATTCAATTGCATTGCATGAAAATCCCAAAGGAGCCATCTGTTACAGCACAGTCAAGAGATGGAAACTCTTGCTGTTTGGTTGTGTCTTGCACATATGTTGTTTTTGAACTGGGACTGCAGATCACGCACCTGTAATATCCTTAAAAAGGAAAATTATGAAAATGTGGAATTATGTCCCCCTTGTACATTATCACTTTCTTCAGTATAGCAATCTGGAGTACAGTTTAATTCTGGAGAGGACAGAATATCTGGGCTCCAGCTTTTGGGGACGTTGTTCCTCTGCCGCCCCACAGCAGCATTGTGTGCATTATCTCACTGGCATGGAACAACTTAATTGTCCTACTTCAATGGGATTTAATAAACATTTACAGTAACCATCCATATACCTTCAGTAACATACACAAAACCAATACCTGAGAAAAAAATTTACTTCTAGCTACTTTGAGGCAGAAGGAGGAGCATGCTGGGGAGTATTCAGAGCATGAAAGCAATGTGGTCACATTCCAAATGCAACCACATGCACCCCAACGTGCTCAACATGCAGTGTAGTTTCCTTTTTTTTTTTTGGCTTTGACCCACTTTTTACACATACACCAAAAATCCTGAGCCTCTCCCGTGCCCAAACAAACATGAGAGAAAGAACAAATTCTGCTTAGATCAAGCGCATTGACATGACAAACTCATTGCTGTCAGCCCCATAACTCTAGGGACTGGGGGGATCCCTCACTTGCTAGCACTTTTTGTCTAGCATTTGCTAGACATTCTTAGCAATTTAAACAGTTTAGAGACTCAGCAAATTTCACAAGAAATCAGCTCCAGAGCAGCTGGGGGGAAATGGCCCAACATCTCTCCTAGCTGACGAGATGCATTAATTTGTTCTGACACCCCAGAGGCCAGAGTAGGAGGGCATCAAAGTGGACAGTGCTGCTTCAGTACTGACCCAACAGCACAACTCCTGATGCAAATCCCATCAAATCAACTCAAGCAAAATACATATAGAAGGTACAAGGCCTATCCCACATTCTGAAGATCAGTCACTCTGCAGACACTTCCAGAAATTGTGCCTATTTGCTTAGGCAGAAGACTGATTGTGGAATCACTGGGACATAGCATTATTACCGATAAGTATCAGAAGAATTTGCATCCTAGATATGTCACTGCTAAAAAAATGTATCCCTCTTATTTCCTTTAAGGGTATCTGGCAGATGGACACAGCTGATATTTCTTCCCTCGAACTGTGTTGCAAGGTCAGGGAAATCACCAAATGCAAGGAGCTGAGGAATGACACCTTTCTTGATTTCCTGCTCAAAAGAAAGCTCTAGGGCATCTAGAGCTCCTGTTCCTGCTAAGCTTTTGCTACTGCTGTCAGGCAGTCTAAAAAAACTTTTGTAGCTTTGAATTACTATAATCAGGAAAAAAGTACTGCCTAAAGCTGCAGCTTTATGATGATGGGTACTGGTGATGTATTGAAGTGCTTTCCACCTTCTCTTCTGGGCAAGGTATGAAGAACATTCAATCTTTATTGCTGAAACTTCCATCTACATCAGTGCCTTTTTCCATCATAGCATCATACTGTGTTGAAAAGGGAAGAGGAAGCTTTTGTGTAGCAGCCATGAACTGCCCAATATATGCACATTACTGTGCATGTTTCATATATTTAGAATGAGCAATACATTTTCTCCATGGCTTCAAACATCAGAAAAACTGGTCAAAATTTTTGGCTGAAAAAGAAAACCTCTGTGAAGTATGCATTCAAGCTGATATGGCTTCTCCAGGTTAGCACATCACGCTCAGAGTCGCATTAGAGCACAGCAAAACAACAGTCCACACTGCCAATCTCTTCACCTCCTAAAGAACAACAGGGCTGAAAGATGAGTGCAGCCAGCTACTAGTTCCGCCAGCTCCTCGCTTCTTCCTTCTTTCATGGATAGTTTCCTTTAAAACAGCACAGGCAGGATTTTGCTATTGATCATTCTTATGAGACAGTCTTTGAAATAGGAACAATATTTTTCTTAATCTGATTGTATAACATCGCCATGACTTGAATATTTTTTACAGGGAAATAAGCTTACCTAATAAAGTGGGTGCTGTGTTGACTCTTCTTTCCTCCTTTCCTCCTTTCCTCGAAGGCAGGAGCATGCACAGTACAGAGAGAAGATATTTGCTGCTCTTCTTGTTTTTCAGAAATAAAATAAAAGACCTGTCTGCTCCTGTAGCCTTGTTTGTCTCCTCCTACAGATAACTGCAACATACCAGCTTATTCAGTGTTGCAAGGATGGCAGGCAAAGCAAGATCAAAGGAATGAATTCAGCCTCTTCAGTTTCCAGGGTGAAGTCCGATACCTGGTAGAATGCATTCCGTACCACCAGGACTCACATGTAGAAATGTGCGTGTGAAACAGAGGCTTATTGGGTATTAGAATCCCTGGGCAATGCCCATGGCCCTCAAAGTACTGCCAAAAAGCACTAACCACCAAGTTTCTATGCTGCTTAGCTCACTATCCTGGAACAAGGGTGCAGCCATGGAGCCCTCAGTTAATGCCAGTTTTTCCCTGTTTCTTTCCCTACCTTTTTGACACATCATTTTGATCTAGTCAAGTATCAGTCAGTAATAACTGACTTTGAAGAACTTAGACACATGGCCTAGCTTTCATAATCCTACCATAGTTTCTGATTTGCTAAAGGAAGCTTATGCAGGGGTGGTTTCAGGCATACTTTTAAATATTCTAAACATTTTTATCGATGATTCATCCCACTTGCCTTGGAAAGTTGGTTTTT
>VZRZ01008822.1:449870-487468 GCA_013398175.1 Climacteris rufus | reverse complement strand
TTTTTTTTTTTTTTTGCCAGAGGGCATGGTTTTAAGTTTGTTGCATTATTCATCCATAATGTCAGTTGACACTGCTTCCAGCCAGGTGAGAAAAATAAAAGAACTAACTGGCATATGAACTGTAATGCTTAAGCAGGATCATTTGGATATGGAGAAGAGTCAGATATGACATAAGCTGTAAATAGCACGTCTAAGTGTTCCTCACAAGGACCTGAATGACAGTGTAAGCATGTCCTGTCTCTGAGGAAAAAGGAACTTTTAATGTTTGTCTATAATTAATTTCCTGACCTATCATTCGGTAACTATTCCTGGTTCCATGACACTTTAGCATGACAAACACACTAGAAAATTTGATTTTTGAGGTGTAGAGCTCTGGTTGGATAATGAGCATTGAACAAGAACTTTCTGAGACACCAAGCTTTGGTCCGGGCACCAGAGAGCACATACATGTTCATGAAATATAAAATTAGTGTTTGGATTTTCCAGCGAATCTGTTAAAATATGAATTTGCATTTCTCCTAGATCATATAATGTGGACATCCAGATCAAGAATTAAGTCAATTCAGAGCATGTTTACTACCTTTAATTTCAAAGAATGAAAATTATACAGGGTGATATTAAATTTTCTTTCTCTTCCCTGGTACCTTAAAGAGTGGTGCTCCCTGAAGGTAACAAAGGAAAAGCATCGGTCCTGTTTGACTGAGAGGTCAACAGTCTTGCTGTCACTGGACAATCTCATGGCAGGAGAGTAAGTCCTTCAGAATCAGAACAACACACAGAATGATTTTGCTGACTGCAGCGGTTTCATCCAGGCTTAACTGACCTGTAACCCTCCTAATTTCTTAATTTGACTCACCCCTACAATTTCAGGTGTGGTTCAAGTAAGACTGCTTTCCTGGTCCTTGATATCTCAGAATAATTTCACAAGATGCCCCTACAAACATTCTTTTATTTTTCTTTTACCATACATTCATCAAGTCCCATGAGCATGAGTAGCCCTTCCCCATGTACAGTATCTGAAGCATTGGATTTGGTTGCTTGAACATCTACAGACCCTGGGAAACTTGCACCATGTCTATTGAGCAAATGGAGGCCAGGGAGCATGTCCAAGGAAATGTAAAATGGTACTAGAAATCTAAGTCTAAAGGGTTGAACCTGCCCACAGACATGTAGATACCAACAAGGTATTTACTTTAAAACTTCCTCTACTTCCTCTATTTATCCATGACAGTTAAGCTGCACCATCTCTTTGGAAACAGTTAAAGCTTGAAAACACAAGACCCCAAGGGGAAAGAGTCTTTGAATAAATTAAAAATTTATAGATTAAACGAATGCCCTGACTGTGCCACCTAACTTATCTGAATTTATGCATATGTTATATCTATATTATGGCAATTATAGGAACATGTAATTGAATAATGAGGCTGAAACCACCACAGGAGTACTCTTCATTTAAATGCTGTGATTTTCTTTATACCTGTTTTTAAGCAAGGTTTTGTGTGGGGTTTATTCATGTTGTATTTTTTTTAACAAAAAAAGGAAAAATAAGTTTTGTTAAAGACAGCAGAATCACTACAGAGGAGAGAATAAAACTGAAGGTGAGATCAAATGGATATGGCATGAGTTGGTATGTGAGACAAGCCAGTCTCAGGTGTGGTGCTGGCCAAAGATGAGCAATGATACATAGGTACAGGGAAGAGATTTTTGTTTTTAATAAGAGGAGAACAATATACTTTGGTTTAAGTAATAATACAGATAACAGTCATTAAGAGCACTAATCTCAAAGTTAACCTTGCATAAATTAGCTGAGAATTTGGCCCTTGAGGTGGATCTATTTGAATGAAACATTCTCAAATTCTAATTTTGTCTTCAATCCTGTGAATGTAACTGACATTAATTTCCAGTTATCTGTAGAGAAAGAAATCCTGGACCAGACATATTCTGCAGTACAATGACACATGGCAACAACTCATTTCTTGCCAGTCATACAATCACCTGCCTGAATGTCGATTTTTTCATGGAAGGTTTCTATATTTCATACACACTGGATCAGCAAGTGTCCTCTTAATTACAGTATGGTCACACCAAGTCTTCACAGGTGAGAAACTCACCTCTATGGAACCATCCCTCTAGGAATCCTTCTGGAGCAGTGATGACCTTATCAGCATCATCTGAACTTCAGTTTTTATTTGTTTGGAGTGAAACCCAAATGCCAAGTGCGTGCTTCTTAACATGGGCTCCAGCTCTAGGGCTTGACGCACATATGGCTTGATCCTATACACCTTTCACTTCTTTTGTAGGAAATGTGGATAATTAAGAAGAAAACATTAAAAAGAGCAGTAGTGAAAACAGGGGAATCTGTACCTGGCCTCTAGCCCAGTGTGGTGAGGCTGGACTGCAGCCAATGCTGTCTGGAAATCCTGAGGAAATCTCTGGCAAGCAACCAGGAATGGTCACCCTGAGATGACACATTCAGGTGCACACCCAGACATGGTGGCTTGGAAACACTCATAAGCTCATCTATATGCTTCTTAATTTCCTTAATTTCCTTATCATCATAATTGCAAGGGGAAAAGGCTATGGCCACTTCAGAGGGAAAGACTGGTTTATCAGCACAAGGCAAAGAACCACAGAATCATAGAATGGTTTGCTTTGGAAGAGACCTCACAGAACTTCTAGTTCCAACCCCCCTGCCGTGGGCAGGAACATTTTCCACTAGAGCATGTTGCTCCAAGTCCCATCCAATCTGGCCTTGAACACATTCAGAGTTGGGGCACCCACAACTTCTCTGGGCAACCTGTTCCAGTGCCTCACCACCCTCACCATAAAAAATTTCTTCCTAATATCTAATCTAAATCTGCCCTTTTTCAGATTAAAGCCATTACCCCTTGTCCTTTTCCCTACATGCCCTTGCAAAATGTTCCTCTCCATCTCTCTTTTAGGCCTCTTTAGGTACTGGAAGATGCTATAGGTTGTCCCCACAACCTTCTTTTCTCCAGGCTGAACAACTCCAACTCTCTCAGTCTGTCTCCAGAGGACAGGGGCTCGAGCCCTCTGATCGTCTCTGTGGTCCTCCTCTGGACTTGCTCCAACAGGATCAAATCCTTCCTTTGTTGGGACTCTCAAAGCTGGATACAGTACTTTCTGTAGGGTCTCTCCAGAGCAGAGTAAGCGGGGAGCTGCTGGTCATGCTGCTTTTGATGCAGTCTAGGGTATGGTTGCCTTTCTGCTCCAGAGCAAGGATCAGAAGTGCTGTACGAGCTGACCCACAATTTTTTCAAAAGCTGACAGCCACAACTAAACCTAGGAGATGAATTTCCATGCCCTAACATATACCTCCTTGATCTCTAAGACAGGACAACATTTTAATGCTAGTGGTGCACATCAGGCACAGTAATTCTTTAAAATTGCTGGAATTGCATGTGGTCAAAATACAAGACTAGGAAGCAGAAGTGCTGTCTTTCTCTTCAGACTTAAGCAAAGGAGCAAATTGCATGGCCCTCTTGCTCCTCAGTTTCTCTCCTTTCAGAGTAACTGACAAAAGCAGCTTACCTTGCAGATCTTTTACAAAGATTCAAGACTTCCTTTTCATAAAGCAATTTGAAATCCTGTGCTTATAGATACTAACAAGCCCCCAGATATGATAATATACTTGACGTTAAACCAGAAAACAATTTATGCCTTTTCAGAACTCTCACAGCAACGACTCATTAGAATAGCTCATGATATGCATTTTTTATTATTCAAAATTTCTGAAGTACATTTTTTTCTCATTTATATGAAGATATGTTGTGAAATAGTCAATAATTGTTACTGCATCCTCCTTTTCAATTTGTGATAGGTTTGTAGATGAATCCAGGGAAGAGAAATGTATCATCATTACAAATTTTGAGACAATTAAGTCTTAAATACTTTTCTCAAATTCCCGCAGCTGCTACGATCGGCACTCTCCAGTGCCTTCCCAAGAGGGTGCCTTGCCTGTTAGAGAGTATGGATGTTCCAACATCAGGAACTTTATAGTCCGTTGGGTGGGAAACTGCTGGTGAACCTGAATTGGCATCACAGTATACATTGCAAAGGGTGTTGGAAATGATTAATCAGGGTCAAATTGCAGTAAACTTGGAGAATGAATCATAAGGTATTGCTTCACCTCTCCTCCAAATTGATTTAGACATGGTGGGGATGTCCAGCATCAGAAGGAATCACACCTATAGCTTTTCAGAATTTAGAGACTCTTAAAGTACAGATGGACAAATACTACATTGCACCTCACAACTGAACCTCTGCCCTTGCAGGCTTTGTTTTCCAGTGACATATTTCAACCTCTAGCAATTTTTCACCATTGAAGTATAAAGCCTAGGAAGAACTGGCAGAACCTTCCCTGTGCAGCAGCATCCCACGCACTGCCAACCACAATCCATTTATGAGGGCTCCCCTTCCTCTGCCCTTCTATTACCTTCCAAATGAAAACTGAGCTTATGAGCTCATTTGACCTCTTTGCACCTTTTTTTCCCAAATTTGGGGTGCAGAGCAGCAGGAAGAGGACTGACAAGCAGTGGTGTGAGTCTGAGCTGCTATGCCTCAGGACTAGCAAACTGGGGAGAGCTGCAAGAGGAGCATGATTGTCTCCTTACTTGAAGCCATTTTTAGAGTGAAGTATATCATTCAGTGAGACGTGTAATATTTGAAAATTCCCCTGAGACATCGATTTTGGTTATGGACATAAGCAATGCATTTTCACTTTTCCTTGCACGGTCCCAAGGATGTTGAAACAAAAGTATATCACAAAAAAGTTCTATTATCAAAAGTTTCCTTTCCTGAGAAGCACAGCAGAGACACAAAAGACTCTTGGTTTGTGTGTTACTACTACTTGGGTTATGGGGCTTACAGGATGGTATAGCCCATGTCAGGTAAACTGCAGCAGAGCTGGCTTCTGCAGTATGGAGAGGGCAGTGTCAGCAAGGCAAGGTGGATGACAAACTATATGAAGAATTTACCCCACTTCTGCAACTGTCCTGGCAGCCTCACCTTTCTCATCCCCTTCTTGTGCTCCCAGGATGCTAGCTGTCATTCAGAGGATTGGTCAAGGTAGTAAATTCTCTGATGAGAAACGTTAGACTGCAATCTTTTTATAGCTATTTTACAGAGACTTGAAGGAGCCTGAGGCATAAAGTGGATGTCATGCAACTAAGATAAAAAGAACAAAACAGAAATATGAAAAAAAGAAGGGGAAAAAAAAAGAGATAAGACTTTCATCTCTTTGTGAATCCCTGAAATCAGAAGTTCTTAATTCCTGTTCAACAGAAGAGACAAATAATGATTTATTACTCCTCTATTGTCTTAGAACAGAGAAGACATTTTGGTTTCTTTATATATACACCAGCCACCTCCCATACCTAGCCAGCACCTGAAATTGAGTGATACGAAAGGAATTATTCCTGAAATGGCAGCACAATTAATGTGTGCAGGTAAGATAGCAAAGCCAGAAAGAGAGCTTGCCTTAGAAACCAGTGCTTTCTTGTCAGCCTCCTTCTTGTTGAGGAGCCTTCGGGCTCACTGAGGCTTGAAAGACAGTCTGCTGAGACGAGCATGTGATAATATCTCCACTGAGGAAAGCTCCCCCTGTTCAGAAGTTCATCAGGGTTATCCAGAAACAGCAGTTTCCTCTAGCCTCTAGCCTACACCCTCTGTATTGTTAATATGGCCGAGAGCAATACATGCACCACTTGACAAGATGGAGAGATTATTTATTTATGCACAGTTCCATCCTATAGACATCAGTATTGCAGCTAGATACAGCCTTCTTGTGCATTAACACCTTGAAGATGTACTTCTTGCCTTTGACTCATGATACAGATACTTCATTTGCAAAAACACCCATACCCCTTGGAACATTCAGTCTGTCTCACTGACTTATTCCATGCATTGCCCTGTCCTACGTGTCTGGATCAGACTGGAAGTTTGCTCTCAGAGTAGTATTTTTATCAAGCTAGCAAAAAAAATAAATCTCTGAAGTTCTCATGGGCTCCTGTGCAGTTCAACAACACAGAGACATTCAATGGCCTGTTGTTTGTAGTGGTTTTCCCCACCTGTCATCTTCTGAAAATTTTATCACAAAAGATGTTCCATAGTGAGTATGAATGTTTCCCTTGTTCTTGGTGTGTCTCAGAGTGTGGTAATTCTCACAGAAGATACAGGATTTCCAGCAAAACCAGATATTTTCCATCTAAAGCAGACAGAGTAACAGAAGCTGCTAAGAAATGGCATCATTGCAATGAAAATAAACCCTCTGTCAAATCAGACAAATAAAGCAGAAGGTGCAAAACCATTAGCAATACTGAATTTTGTGCAAATTTCTAGCTAACCCCAAGACATTTTGCTTACTGCAATTGTAGCTCCATTTAATAGAAAAGGGTCATATTTCATACTCCATGAATACTCTTCGTTTAATGGTCTTGGTTACTTATCACTATGAGAATTTATGAGTTTTGACTATAAATACTAGATATTAGTCAATGAGCAGGTACTTTTAATTAAGGCTACTGAGTCAAATTTCTTTTGGGGAAACTGTATAGACACTGAACATACATGGACGTGATTTATAATTGTGTAGCATACACCT
The DNA here is from genome assembly GCA_013398175.1 of Climacteris rufus. Taxonomy (NCBI): domain Eukaryota; kingdom Metazoa; phylum Chordata; class Aves; order Passeriformes; family Climacteridae; genus Climacteris; species Climacteris rufus. The sequence continues at coordinate 480,846 of VZRZ01008822.1, read as the reverse complement.
TCTGTGCAAATATCACACTTTTCTGCTACACCATTTTAAGGCTTCATGTGGTGGAATCCATGAACCAAATGCTACATAGTGGTCTGAGGTCTCATTCCTCAGAACATTTCCCTGTGTTGTTCATTTTTAACTCTAACTGTAGATGAGGGGCAGAAATATTTCCACTTATGCTTTTTATTACTACTTTGGTAAGCCATAATTAGGCTGTCGCTCATTCAATTCCATCTGGCAATCTGAATATTTGCGTTCGTTACGGGAAGGAGTGATTACGATTTGTTCCAAATAACTGCTGTTTGAATTAACTGAGATGACAGATAAATGCAGATTTCCTCTACCTCAGAGGCCTTAGGGGAGGTTTAAAGTGCAGAGGCTGTTTTTGGAGATACTTCCTCTACATTTAGCAGAGAAGGCACAGTCTGCTAATGGATATGTTCCACAAATACTTACTGCTAATTCAGTATCAACTGGAGGGTGTATCTACACTCGTCTTAAAAGTTCAGCCCAGGAGGGTACTCTGGAAATGAACTCTTAGTAATGCTCACTTTACTGTGGTTTTGGTCACACCAGAAAGTTGTCTTGGCACACAACCTGGATTCTGGAAGATCAATGGTTGAACCACTAACAGGAACTCAGTTCTCAAGACTGACCTAGAAACAGACTGGAGTGAAACCCCCTGAAAAGTGTATAGTGTGGACAGCTGATCCATAGCATCAGCAGTTTTGTTCTAGACATCCATTCTCAACATGCTGCACTCTTTGGTAAGGCAATCATTCTCTAAAATGCTTGGTTACTCTCCTTTGAAAAAATGTTCACAGAAAATGCACTAGAGAAATCTGGCAGCTGATGTGCTTACATCTACTTGATTCCCTCTGACATGAGCACAAAGATAATTTTCATCTATGAAAGTTATAGCTATCACCAAATATACTAGAGGGAGTTAATCAGTTTTAGAATAGTTTTCCCTTATATTTTCCCTAAGGAAGAGCCAAAATATTATACAGAACATAATATGAAGGCTATTTTAAAACACAAAGTTCATATAGATTACTTCGTCATGCATGTTGTTTGAGTAAATAATCAGTTCTCATTTAGAGTAAAGCCTGGTCTTAGTGATGTCCAAAGAGCTATACTATATTACAGCCTAATTCACTGGATGATAATTACTATGAATAACCTGAAGTATTCAATGGGTATGTTGCTCACCATCATATATGAAGCCAATGGCTGAGCCAGTAGCAGAGAAGAGGAATTTTGACCACAGCTAGCTAATGAAAAAAAAAAAAAATCCAACAAAAACCCCAAACCCCTCATGCTTTAAAACCTTTGCTGAAATTATTCAGCAATTAGTGGGGGAAAGCAGAGAACTGATCACATTCAGGCCCAAATCACTCTCTGCCTTGTTAGTTTTCTTCCCCTATTTGACAGAGCCATATGAGTGTTTAGCAGGGTTCACCTGCCTCTCCACCAGCACTACACCTTCTTTCCAGATGGCTGCTCTGGCTCCAGTCTTGTAGTATATATTTTTTGACAGGGTTTCTGGCCTCTGCAGCCCAGACAGTGTGGCATTGGGAATGAAGCAAGGTGGGTGAGTTCTTCCATTCTCCCAAGGGAAGAAAAGTCTTAATTTTAGTAGGTTTTATCAAAGGATTCCTTCTCTTGAAAGTACTTTCTAACCTGAACAAGTAGCTCCCTGTTCAAAGACACTGCTGTGTCACTATCAATTACCTGTAAAGCATCTCTAGGACAGGAAAAGCTCTTGAGGTACTAAAAGTGCATACATTTGTTATGATCTCCCATTATCTAATTACAATGAATTAATAAAACTATAACTTGAACCAAGCAGGGTGCTATATTAGTAATTGGTCTTGATACACTCGTCTTTTAAACAGGAATGTTTAAAAACAGGGATTGCAGCATGATGAGAAATGTTGCTCTGAATTTAGTATCATGTGTACACCGAATTTTACATTCAGATATCTGGGCACAATTCTCTTGCTACTCAGAATCCAGACTCGGCCCCATTAAACTCAAGAGGCAATTTACCTGAATACAAGGGAAGTATTACAGGATTGCTGATTGCTTTCTCTCTCTTTACTTTGTTGTTTCTCTCACTTGTCTTCTTGCCCTGCAAAGAGCTCTGATGTAGCTGCAGAAAGTCAAGTGGTTACCTTGGAAGGCTTTGCCCATGCAATGTCAAGTACTGCTGCAGGAGCCGGTGCCGACACCGAGCTACTGCAACCTCTGATCGCTGGGCTGGCAAAACTCAACCTCACACCCCAGTGGAGATATAATTTGTATCACTTAAACAACCTCATCTTTCACTTCTTCTACTGCAGGGACTGAGATAAGAGATTCCATGGTGCAGAGCAGCTCTGCGCATGCCTCAGTGAAATCAGAAACACTCCCTCTTCTCCCTGTTGGGTAAGTCCCGCTCTGCAGCTGTACCTGCTGATCCATTGGAATATTGCCTCAGACCTTCAGAGATTACTTTTAAGGTGCATATCTTTTTTTGTGGTTTCTGCAGAACAGCTGGGAATATATGTGGGTTTAATATGGAATTTAGGATTAATTATATTGTAATTAGTGCAATGAAATATGCTGATGGAGAAAGTGACAATGACAAGGGAAAAAAAAAGAATGAAAAATGTTTGTATCAATGGAAAACTTTCCTATTAGCCAACATGACATGTTCCCAAAATTGGAAGGGAACCAAAGGAAAATATGAATTTCCTGGATGGTTGCAAAGAATCCAGCATGACCTCTCTTTCCATAAGCTCTTAGCACCAGTTTCTACACTATTTCCACAGGGACTAAACAGAATAAGAAAACTGACCCGAAGGGCAACTGAATCAATGCAACCTATTTTTGATGTTTCAGGAAAATGAAATTAAAAACCAAAACTGCATAGTTTGATCAAATAGACATGAGCAAATATTTTTTGTTCACCGTAGTAAACAAATGGAATTAGACTTCATAAAATCAACTACCATTTGATTCTGGAAACACATCTGTTGCTTTGACTCTGCCCAAGACTACTTTGACAGCTCTGTGTAGAGACCTGACTATTCCAGAACATGGCATTTCCATAAGTTTATAGAGACAGATCATGAAGATAAAAAGGGAACCCTGTACTAAGAAACCCTGGAGAACAAGGTTGCTATACTCCTTAAGTATCAGTCTGTTCAAAAAAAGGAACTCAAGGAACAGAATGGTGCAGTAGGCTGACTATGCCTCAGAGAGACAGGCTGTAGATGAACATGCTTTTTTTCTAGACTGGTTCTGTGTAATATTAACTTACCACATGGTAAATTAGAGTCTTGCCTACGTAACACCCATGACATCATCACTGCTTGTGAACCTGCCCTTCTGGGAGACTATTTTGTTTCACAATTGTCAGCAAAGAGACAGCCTTAAGACATTAAAATCTGTCAGTGTGCAGGGGAGAAATCATTGCACATGAGGACATTTTTCTGTGAATCATGCTCTTTGTGTGGGAGAGATAAGTAAAGTTTAAAGAAAGGTTTGAGGCATTTTTCTCCACAGTATTGCACCTGGCAAATTTCCAGAGAGAAATAAACCCTGAGATCTAGGAGACAGACTGAAAGCTTCTCAAAGACAAAAATGAAAAACTATATTCCACTCCATTAAAAAAAATGACACCATATTAGAAGAAACACAGAATATAAATCTAGTCAGAATGAAGTTAGGGCCTGACTAAAGGCTAAATTTCTCTTCTAGATTTTCTGCCTTTGTATTTCTATCATCACATTTCATCTACAGCATAGAAAATACAACATAGAAACATAGAAACACAGAACACACAACCTTTGATGCCAGGCTTAAAAAGATTTAAAGTTTTGGAGCAATGCTTTCCCAGCAGCCTATATGGACAGTATCTGCAGATTTTAAACACTGTCTGTCAGACATACAGTTCCACAAAATGTTGTTTTTTTCAGACAGACTAATACTTCAGCTGCTTCACAAAATCTTCTCTTTAGGATCTCTAGTAGAAAGATTTCCTTTTTTTATGGCAATGATGTCACAGATTAGTGAGGGTGGCTACTTCCTCCCACCCCCGTTATCCAAGATTTTGTTGTATATGTTTAGTTTCATTTTTCATCCTCTGCTCTCAAAATTAACTCAGCTGTGGATGAAGACATATATCCTATTATCTCTATCCCTTTGGGGAATGCCTACAACAGCTGCAGCTGCCATTTCATTTCTTCTTAATACCCTTGTGTCCTAGAATACAAATAAAACAAATGTTGGTATCTTGTCCACTGCACACCCCACATCATATTTTTTTAAACATACTGTACAGCTACACAAAATGTCCCTGACAAGACATTGTTACTCATTTGCAATGAAGTCATTAGAATAACAATTTGTGCCTTCATAATCCATTCTGGAATAATGAAATTCCACACTGAATACTGATAAATGATCCAAGATCTCTTAAGCCTTCTTAACTCTGAGCAGTGAAATATGAAAACACTGCAGAAACCATGGCAGCTGACAGGTAGAGTCATTAGGAAAATGTATGCAAATCCAGCAGCAAATGACACTGCATAAAGTAAAGGATTTTGTGGCTAATGACTTGTACTGATGCACAGGCCCATATTGTGAAAAGAAAATGTCCAACAGTTATATTGATGACAAGTAAACCACTAATATATTTAAATTTGGATATCTTTTGTCCTGCACTGAACTCAAACTTGGAAGATAGACTTAAAAACCTAATAATAGCAATCTCAGATCTTGCCTATACTTACTTTTTGGCATGTCAGTTTATGTATTTAAAATTCAGCTACGGATAAGAACCCAACATGTCAGTGCCGAATTTCTGCCTGCAAGTAAAGATACCTTTAGTGACTAAAACAAGACTGGGTCTTCTTCCTGTGCAGTGAAGTAGCAAAAGAAAAAAAAAATTGGAGTCTTTGGCTGGTATTGTCTCAGATTTGCTACTTCCCTCTCCCAGCAGTGGTACACTACACCAGAAAAGGAGCTGATGGTAACATTCACTTATAGGGAACGTAAGGGCACACTCAATGAAGCAGTTTAGACACATGACTGCAGGAACTGAGTTCAGGGTGCTCCATTTCTGCTGCTGCAAATGGGGATACAGACTGGGACTGAAGAGTGGGATTCACAGCCAAGCACTCCTGAACTGAAAGGATGATGAGGAACAGCCAAGCTCAGCTGAGAGGACAGGTCTGGAACCGCGTCCTGCCTAAGGATGCACAAAACCCATCATGTGCAGTACCAACTACCATTTATCCCTTAGCACGGCTGTGGCAAGACTTGCATTTCTATAGCACCTTCAGCCCAAGTGCAATGAATGTTAGAGAATTTATCTTTGTAGTACTGAAATAAAGGAAGGATATCACCCTCAAACTGCAACTAAGGACACCCTGATGAGGACAAGTGCCATTCTAAAGTGTATCCTGAAGTGAAATATTTAGTCTCTGTCAAAACCAGGAGTGGGGGCAGTTTTAAAGTTGCAGCAAATATATTGTGCTTGTTGCAAAGTATAGAACAGTGACTTACTAAGGAGACAGACAGAGGTCTATCAATTATCTTTCTACCAAAAATACATTGTATTTGTATTATATGGAATTTCCAGATCAAAGTAAAACTGATCCAAAAACCTTGCCTCCTTTAATTGCTTTGAGACTATAGTATTAATTATAATACTCTTTCTCCAATTATGTCTGTACTTTCCTTGAACCTGATTTTAAAAGTGTACAAGATAGTTTTAGTAGAAAAGGATTATAGAGTCAGTGTTTTGATTAATATAAAATCTACTCAAAACTGTAAAGTAAAACTCCATTAACATTTCATTCTTCCATTGAAGTAACTTGTAACTTGTACCTTTCAAACCGGTATTATTGGCAGCATCTGTAACCACCTCAAACATCACTGCACTCACCAAATCTGTACAAATTACCTAATAAGGACAGTTCCTTGTGAATTAAGATACCCAAATGCTTAAAAAAAACCCTCCAAACCAATATCCAGGGAATTTTTGTTCTTGAGATCCCATTTATGGTCTTCTCAAAAGAGAAAACATGAAATAACTGTAATAATCACTTTTCTTCAGGGTTGTATGCCTTGGGAACTTTTACCAGTGATCTCAAAGTAATCTGCAAATGGTGGTACCAGAAGCACTGCTGGTTCCTGCCAGGGCTATCCCTGCTCACTGGGTAATAAATACTGTGTATTTCCATGGGCCACTGTCAGTCCTTGGTGATGGCAGGGCCCCACAGAATATGGGGGAAGAGTCAAACTGGATTCTTTGTTGTCTTTGCTATTCAAAGCATGAAGCAGCTACGTAGTCTCAGGATAACTGGCATCTCTAACTTCTCATTCTTCAGAGTTCCTCCTCCGCCATACGTGTTGGCAACTGTTCACAAAATTCAGATGACCAACTCCTTCACATAGAAAAAGAAATAGAGAGAAAATGACACACAGGAGGTATGCAACCATATTAATCATAGTTTGGAATCTTCCAGTTGCCTTATTTGTGTTTTTAGATTACAAAGTGTTCATGATAAAGATAATTATATGTAAGTAACACTGTTTTGGCCATTCCCCAGACTGTCTGTACATCCCCAGTGAACCTGTTAGATAGTTTTGGCCAGATTACTAAGGTTAGATCCACAGTACACCTGGGAGGGTGTTGCTGGTGATGCCACAAGATTTTCTAGCCATGGAGCCAGACTGTAAGAATCATATTCTACCTTCAAGAAAGCACTCATATCCCAGATTCAGGAACTGGTTAATTATTTATGCAAAGTGAAATAGGTCAGTCAGGGGTTTACCTGTACAGAGAGAAGGAAAACCAGAAAACATGGGTTTGATCCTGCTGGAAAGGGTAGAACTGAATCTGAGCTTCCAGTATCTTGGGAGAAAATCCTCACCACACAGTTACTGGCTTACAGGCTTCTGTCTGCAAGATTGCAAAGGTAACTCATCACCTTTTTCAGTCTCACACACCCACAAAGCGTATTTTATTGAAGATCCAGTGGAACACCCCTTGAAGAAACACAACTCTGATTTCAGTGTGAAACAATTTCATTTCAAAATGTCATTGTCCTCATCACTATTCAGGTAGTCCTATTTGTTTGGTTCATTTTCATGGATTTATTTGGTGACTGAGAAGTAAATAATCACTTGATCATTGTTAATGTTATAAATCTTCAAATGAACTGAATACTTTCTTAAAGAGGAATTTTGCAAGAGGAATAAATAGGTAGATAAACCAGAACTGTTATCTCTTTATACCTTACAAAATATACCAGATACCTGCAAATTTAGTCCAGAGGAAAAAATTATCCTTTTCAGTAACTGCTTTGAAGGTTATTCTTTCTAATCTGCTAATGAAGGAGCTGTATTGTTCCTTGGGTTTGCAGAATTCTTCTGGGCATCATAATAACAGATCAGTCTCAGAAATACAACCTTCAATTTACATAAAATGAGGATATGGCATCATTTCCACTCATGATTGTACTGACAGTATCCATAATCAGCAAAGCCATTCCCAAAGAGAACAGAAGGCAGAGAGCTCACAATGAGAAACATGCAGAGCCCACAGACAAAAACAAGAAACGCATGGGCAATGTGTGCAGTGAAATATGCTTGGGTCTCAAGCACTGATGTATCATGTACTTGAGAAATGACATATGGCACTTGCCTACAACCCTGGCTGGCTAAACGCCCAGTGCAATGTGGATTATACATAATTGCTTCACACCAGTGAAAAGCCCCTTCTGCACATTATAAACATACTCATATTAACTTCTTACTAATGAGACGGGAGATAGTGACACAAAAAAATAATTTCACAGAGGAGTACAGTGGGTTGCAGTACAATTGGTGCAACATTTTATGCAATATATCACATTGTCTGTCTACATATATATCTTGAGATGTCCAAATAACAGTTTCTAGTTTCATGCTATCCATATAATTATGTATTATCAAATAAACAAAATTCCATTCTATATATTGTACAGGAGCAAGTGATAGTTAAAATATTTCTTACTGGATACAAGACAAGACCCCATAGCACCTGGGCAGACCCACAGCACAGACTTCCTCAAATTTTCTGCAGTGTGGAAAGGAAAAAATAGCTCAGTATAGCTATCTTATCAATTTAAACAAGAACTGCTGCAGCAAAAAAAAGAAAAACCCCCTTGCTTCCTACTTCTTACTGATTTTAATTTCATTTTCAAAATAATCTATTCAGAGCTACTTACATGGCTGCAGCCATCTGTCAGCCTTGAGCTCCAGTCAGAGGACTCCTGTCCATTTCTCCTAAGCTAATTATGGCGCAGGGACACTTGAACTCCATTTTATGCTACATGCTTTTGTCTAGGATATGATCATTGTGTGTTATGTTTTAAGATGTACTTGAATGGCTTCTGGGGACATTGTGGAGCTCCAGCAGCAGGAGGATGCAAGCTCTCAGCTCTGCTTGTTGACTGAAAAACACTTCCATCACCTCCTCCCAACACCACCACTTCCTTACCTAATTATTATGCTATTTGATTCTTACTATAAAGGGCTAGAATTATATAAACAGCTCATTTGAAATGTGCAGACTGTTTGCTTGTAAAACATTTAGCTCTACCCTTGCAGGAATAAAGCTGTTTTATGCTCTAAATAAGGAGTAGGTTGCAATGCCACATGGCTGCTCATTATCACTACATGAAACTAGCTATAATAAAAAGCACATGCCCCATGAGTTAATTCCTAAATGGATTGGGCTGAAATTCCCTACACTTCTATTTCTACAGCTCAACATGTGTGTTTGTGAGACACGCAGCAAGGTGGCAGGAGGCGTAGGACATGTCTGTCACTTGTCAACAGAAACCAATGGCAGGAAGGTCACTGGATTTTCATCCAAAATTCTTCATTTGCTTTCATGAACCGTATCCTCTGACTTTCATTATATATTTACTTGCAGTCTTTGCTGCTTGTCTGCTGGTATACATCTGGGTGTTGTCAGGGTCCATAAATCTGTCTGAGTACTGCCAACTGTTACCCATACGAATTCCAAAACCCGACATCATTAGATTTAGATGTATCAGAAAAATAGTCTGATGCTATTTCCAGAAAAGTCTACCTAATTACTGTCATGGATATCAAGAGGAACAAATCACCTGGAGACGCCAATAATGGTTTTGTAAACACGCATGCATTTGTAGCCATGTTTCTGGTTTTTTTTAAGGAAGTCTCAGTTCCTTAACACCATCTTATTGTGACTTTAAAAAACCTCAAAGCAATGATTATCAACTTGTTTACAGCTTTGACATACAGGGTAGCTATGACTGAATTCTCACTGCTTTATTGGGAAGACATTAGTTTCCTCAATCTCATTCTGCAGACAAAGAACTGAGGCACAAAGCTGATCAACTTTTTCATGTGTATTTGACTTGTTAAATTTCTCAAGATTTGCTCATTACACTCTTGAGACCTTAGTCCTTTGTTAAATTTTACATTATTTTTTCTTTTAACAGCTTCAGAAATATTTTGAAGTTTTTTAATTAGTTCTTGAACAGAAAAAATCTCACAAATGCACCAGTGCACCTGCATCTGATGAATCCATTTCCCAAAAGTCCATGAGCAGCAGGCACTGAACAAGAGATGACAACTAAAACTTTCCATTGATGGACCAAATTTTGTTGACGTATTAAAACACTTACAAATTTGGACAAGTGAAATGTTCCTCTTTGTAAAAATGGAGAAACTAAGGCACAAACACATTAAAAAAATTAGACAAATAAACAGAAAATGTGGATGAAAGCCCAGATTTCCTGATTTTCATCCTATTAGTCATTCAATGCACTAAGTCAGAACAGCCAGACTGAATTCTGATCTGGCTCTTAAATGTTAATACATATGCAGAAGCATTTGAAATTTTCAGGCCTTTTAAATAAATTTGAATAAAAATGTAGCACACAAAATCTACCTTTTATAGTGATACAGCTAATATGCTGCCTATTACAGATCACATCTGAGAATTTCTATCAGTGTTATGTCAAATGAACAAACAGTAAGAGAGCCATTTTCAGCAGTGCACCCCATGCTGTGAGGCTTTTACGCCATGATTTACCTCTTTATTCTTCATGGTCCCAAATTAATAATTTCAGTATTGAGAAATGTTGGCAAATGCTTAATCAACTGCACGTATAACACTGCAGACTCAATGTGCACATGTGCATACACACACAATGAAAGCTGAGACCCATGCCAGTTTCCAGATGATGAACTATCAGCTTGATGAAGTCTCACTCTAACACAGAAGCTGCATGTGCCCCAGATGCTTCCAGGTACCTGAGATCAATACATACGTTAACCAGGTCTTATACAATGCCGTTTTTTTTTCTTCCCACTGAATGGAGAACAAAACAGATGGGTCAGACAAGTCAGTGACTGCTGCTGATTCTAGCTTCATTTGTCATTGAAAGACCCGACTAGCTGAACTTCATGCAGAACTGTGAGAAATGTCGATGACTGCTTCTGTGTGTGAAGGACATACTGGTCCCAGTTTGTATCGGACCAAGAGATGTTTGATAACTTTCTTTATACTAATTCTGTGAACCTCTGTCATTTTGAGAAACAGAACATAATAAACAAGACAACACCTGTTGTGTGGAGTTTTTAATCATGGGCACTCCAAATATCCAGCTTTCAAAAGCATTAATTAGAAACACAAAGGCCACTTACTGTATCTTGCACATGGGCACTGCATATTCTAAAAATCTTCGCTAAAGGGTAATAAACATAGGAAATGTAAGAAGCCTTTTTCTCAAGCTTGCCTGTTGTTGCAAGTGCATATAAAATTTTATTTCTTTATGGCAAATTAATATGCAAACAGCAGCTGAATGTGAATCCTATTCATCCTTTCTGACGCTAGACTTGGTTTTATAGCTGTATGAAAAGCAGTTAGCAGCTGTATTTTTAAAATTCTGTTAACACAACTCTGACACATTGAGAAAAATTCTAGGAAAAAGACAGGTTTCAATTACTGATAATATGGGATAAAAAGTTACCAAATAGTTATAAATAAATGTCAGTTTTGGGAGAAGAGGTCTTCCAAAATCAAATCATGGAATTTGAAGCTATAACAGAAATATATGGAAATTCATGACTTTCAGTCCGAAGAAGCAAATATGGTTTTTTGGGTTTTTTTAAACTTGAATTTTGCTGATCTCTTTTATACCAAATTACCATTCAAGGTGTTACAGGAATTTCCCATGAGGAGAGACCCTGGACCATTACATTTATATCAAGCAAGTTTAGCATGACCTGGGAGAGAGCAGGGCGTGACACACTGTGTGCAAAGTGAAGCAGGCTTGTGGAATACCAGCTTAGGTGCATGAATCATCCAGGCCATCTTGGGAAGAGGGAAAGGAAGTCAGGAATTCACACAACAGTTTCATCTCCACCTCTGCATCTACCAGAAATAAGATATACAACTTTAAGTGCATTTCAGACAAATCCAATCTTTTTTTTTAATTGGTCCTTACAAAAAAATAATTACTTTGTTGTTAAGTCTGAGTAATTAATGGCATTGCTGAAGCTCTGGTTGAACCTGTCGTTTCTTGCAGAAAGAAGAAAAGCTGTAGTTGGTCCACAAAGAGCCTCAATGGTATGATCCTTTGTTTAAGCTCTTTGTCCTTCACCTTAAGGACATTAAGTGCCATTTCTAGCTGTGTGTGTATACGAAACTAGATTTACACCACTAAAAATATGCATTGAGTATTTTAACAGAGGTGGTATGATGTTAGCTTATGTGTGCATGGATATAAAAATACCCACCATTGTTTGTGCCTAAGCTGCATTGAAAATTAATACAGGCAATTCATCCAAATCAAGTGACATTTTTTCCGGTGTGTCCTTGTGATTACAGGAATATGACTATTTGAGTAGGAGGTGTCTTCTGGCTACTGGCGTTTTTACACTTAGAGCTGAATACCATCAAAATACAGAATCCAAACTGAAACACTATTGCTGTATTTTAGCCTACAAGACTTTGGGATTTTCAAGACTAAGACTCAGATATTGTGAATTACAGATCTACCTTGGTAAGAGACTGGAAAACTGCCTAGGTGGAGAGCTGTGTTCACAGGTCTGTACTTTGTGACTTCAGAGTACAAAATCTCAGAATTATCTGTGTAGGAAAGCCTGCTCTCTTCTGTCAATTGGGCAGCTCTTTAGCAGGCCTGGGTAGCCACCTAAAAAATGACCAGCCAAACATCAAGACAATAAGTAACTCTGGCTGTTCCCTCACTGTCAGCAGCAGCCTGACATGTCTCACTCCAGGATGCCCCTTGGGCATTAAAAGTTCAAACTTTTGTGGATGGCATAAACTAAGAGAAAACTTAAATTAAAGAGCACTGAAGTGAAAAATATGTGAAGGAATCAGCTAGGCTGGGGATTTTGATGTAAGACATTGACATATTTGATATAGATATATAAGTTAAGACTGGGTCCAGCCCCTCAGGACAAACTGGTTTTCCATCCTACAGGGAGATCACTCTGTATGCAAGGCATGAAAGAGTATTCCCAAATGAGCTTTATGTTGACCTTTCTGGTAAAAAGAAATATCCAGTTGCATTTCACATTTGTTTAAGAAAACCCAGTGTGAGCTGGAAGTGGGACTAACTGGACACAGTGTGCTGCAGCCACAGCTGACAGCTCCCTGTGATGTGGAGTGTCCCAGGGCAGCAGGGCAGAGCCTGGCAGCCTGGGCTGATCCCACTGCCCGGGACAGAGGCAGGACACTGGGAGCACCAGGAGCAGCCCTGGCTCAGCAGGGCCCATGGCCGAGCAGAGCAGGGCTGTGGCATCACTGGGACAGGGGCAGGGGGCTGATATGGGTTGTTGGTGGGATGGGCGAGACCCCAAATTGGATAGGTTGGGGCCTGTAAGGCCTGTTAATGCCCTGACAAGGAGCTCATCCATGTTTGCCTGTTGCTAAATCCAGCAGTCCATGTTTGGCAGCAGGAAATGCAGGGCAGTGTGTGCTTAACTGGGAGTTCAAACATCGGGACCCTGAATCTGGGTTGATCAGAGCTCCGTTCAACGCATCCCTGCATCAGGCAAACATGCAGTTCAAGCTCAAATTATGGTAATGGCAAAGGCAACCGAGTCAGGATGTCAACAAGGTCACTGAAATATACAAAACAAGGTTTATAGTGGATACTAAATATGCAGTTATTATGTAATGTCTATCATATACATTGCTGCCTTCCTCACGGCAAGGAGATTTCCACCTTGCCATTATCCTTGTCCAAGGCCAGGACAAGCCTACCGTGCTGTAGCTAATGGATAGTTTCAAATTCTTTGACTTTCAAATTTAATGAACCACCTACTCCTTCACACCAGTAATTGTCTTCTACATATTGCTTATTCATAAAATATGTGTCTAATCCCGACTCCTCACTTCCTATTTACTCTAGTGAACAGATCCTCTGTTCTGCACAGGCAGTCCTGTCACCATGCTTTAAGTCCAGGGACATGTGCAAAAACCTTTGTACAATAATTATGTAAAGTTAGTGGGGTAGAAGGAAACATTATCATTATTTTTTGCTCCAGAGGATGTGAGGAGAATATAAATAAATCCAGACACTGCAAAAGCTTTGCTGCAAGCTAGGCGATTAAAGTATTTCAGATTCCGACAAGTCTATTTAAAGCAACTTAAATCTTTCTGATGGCCAGTAGTTCACTCCAGCCTAGCTGCTTGCACTGGCTAAGCTTCCTTAACACACTACACAAAGTGCACAGGAAAATGGCTTCAGCTCCTGATGCACATTAATATAGATGAGACATTGGGTTCCAGACAGGTCTTCAGAAAATATTCTGGGCTACTTTTCGTTTACTTTAGAGATACATAAGTTCCCTTATAAGGCTTATTACTGTTTCACAGGCTCATATACTTCATTCACTTGATAAGACTTCCACATTCAGAGCAGTAGCAGGTCAGAAGCTGGTTTTGCAACAGCTTGTAGAGCTTTGGAACAATTTAACTCTCTCAGTCAATAAGCACTTCCCAGCATTTGCTGACAATATTGAAAATAACTGCCCTACCTCATCTGGATTGGCCAGGATATGTACAGGTTATTTGGGAGGCTACACAGTGCTTTCACTGTCTGAGTGCCTGAAGCTGCTCACAGCCACTAAGAAGCAAGCTCAGCTTACACGCTGCCAAGGAAGAAGTCTAGTGCTAGTAAGGGAGGGGATAGGGGATGGAAGTGGTTGGAAGGGAAAAATATTGTTTGCTTATATCTGTTTAGCCATATCTAAGAAATCAGTAGAGAAAAAAGTTAATATCTTGCACTTTACAGCACATTTCTCCCATCACCACCTCACCACAACAGGATACAATACAGACTATAATCAGCCTCAAGAAAAATGAGAAAGATGAGTCATTAATCTTTTAGGATAAATCTAAGGAAAAAGAATTATCTTAAAACAAAACAAAACAAAAAAAAACCCCAGACACATTGCGTCAAGAAGTCTGGTCAGTAATTTGTTTGAACACCTGCATACAGCTTTAGCAGAGGTTGGCAAAGTAAGGGAATTCAAGAGAAGGAACAACAATGGTATTAGAGACTGCAACAGAGGTACAAATTGACAGATATCATCCCAGGAAAAGCCTAGAAATTCTAGAAATAATATTTTGTGACAAGGTGCTGTTTAAGTTGGAACTAAGAGCAAAGACTAAGTCAGAACAATTCTGTTTTGTAGATATAGTTTGTAAGTAATCATAACTGCATCAAAGATGTACATTGCAAAAATATTTATAATGCTTGAGAGCTTTACATTCCCAAATGATTCCAGTGCACTTCGTAAATTCACAAGTAACTTCATCTAACAAGTATGTTGCCCCCACAGAGATGGAAAGCAACAGCTCAATTAATAGCTCACATTGACACTCCATAAGGCATTAAATGGTAGGGAAATCAACACCATGATCCATGGAAATAGTGGGAAGTGCAGACAAGCAGGACAGAATTACAGAAGTTACAAATGGGCCCATGCATCAAGCTAATGCTCTGTTCTTAGGGAAGGAGAGGTAGTCTTTGTGCTCATCTCAAGCCTGCCATTACTGACCTCAGTATTCTGGTGTATTGTGGCGTATATTCTCCAGTATTCTGCAGAATTGATATTACACTGATTAGAGAAAAAAGCTACAACATTAGTAAAGTTTTAGCAGTATCCTACATTTTCTTTAACTACATCTTAATCAAATCCTAAGCATATCTGACCTCATTAATCTAGCGATATCTAACAAGAATCCAGACCCAGCAAGCATGTTTCAGTCACTTAATTCATGCTGAAGAGGGTAGGAAAAGCCAAGTAAACAGTTGTAATTTTAATGTCGATAGTGTAAGCTTTTTATACTGATCTCCAAAAGGGAAAAAAACTTATTTGATTCCTTTTTCAAATAGTAAAGTGTGAAAGACAAAATACTGGGGAGTAACATTTTCCCACAACAAATAAAACTAAGGTATTAGATATTATTACCATCTTGAACATATCAAGATGCCAGGTTCTAACTGTCCCCACTGGGGAGATTTTTTAGCATTTCCTTTATGGGGTGGAGTGTTGGGCCTTTAACAGTGAAAACAATGATTAGATCTTTTCCCCCAACTAAATGTTTTTGTTTAAGAAGAAAAAAATCAAGCTCTTCTCAGTGGTGTCAAGTAATGGGACGAAAGGCAGAAGGAGAAACTGATGCACAGAAAGTTCCACCTGAACATGAGGAAGAACTTCTTTGTTGTACAGGTGATCTAGCACTAGAACAGGTTGCCCAGAGAGCCTATGGAGTCTCCCTCACTGGAGATATTCCAGAACTATCTGGATGCAATCCCGTGCCGTGTGCTCCAGGATGACTCTGCTTCAGCAGGGAGGTTGGACCACATAACCCACTGTGGTCCCTTCCAACCTGACCAGTTCTGTGATGCGTTGCAAAACAGGCAACACAAAATACCAAAGTGCTTTAAAATGGAACAAAAGCAAGTCCTTTCATTTGCTCAGCATAATTTCCTCAGCATTTTTGAGTAAAAACCAGAAAATTCACAGTAGGTTAAAAAAAAGAATTTCTAACCTATAAAAAAGTTTTCCTCCTTTTTTTTTTTTTTTTTTGCATTTGTGTCAAAAATTACTTGAGGACAAAATATTTTCCACTTTTTTATTTCATATCTCTTTAAATGCTCTGTCAAAATGGCTTCAAACTTGTGTTGCAAAGAGAATCTAAAGAATAAATTTTTATTTTATTTATACTCTCATCATTTTTCTTCCTTCTTTTCAACTTCAGTTCTTACCAGCTTGTGTTATACATTAAAAAGAACCAAAAATTTTAATACATGCTTTGTGGTGAAAAGATCTCGCACTGCTTTTTAAAGTGATCAAGGCTAATCATCTAACAGCTACAAACTGGAAAGAAAAAATCAGCTGTAGAAATTTTAAAGAGAGGAAAAACTAACCAAGTCAGATAATCCTAAGAGGTTTGGTTCTTTCAAGTAACAAAATGCATTTGAAGTATTCTTATTTCTTTC
This sequence comes from Climacteris rufus, assembly GCA_013398175.1. Classification (NCBI taxonomy): domain Eukaryota; kingdom Metazoa; phylum Chordata; class Aves; order Passeriformes; family Climacteridae; genus Climacteris; species Climacteris rufus. Next base: position 464,275 of record VZRZ01008822.1, on the reverse strand, counting down.
CCTGTGAAATTGAGTGATAAGTAAGGGGGTACAGAGTTTATATACAAATCATGAAGGATATTTTTGAGGTCAGTCACTATTTCTTGTTCCCTTCCCTTTGCACATGAGAATAATGAATCCTCATCAAATTGAGTAGCAGCAATGGGCATCAGATTTAAAACTCATTCTATGTACCTTTCCCAGTACAAGTAGACTTTGGAATTTGTGAACAAAGTAGTACATCTCAGTCATAAAATTAAGTATCTGTAGGCTTAACAGAATTGTTGTGGTTTCATTCTGTACCACTTGCACAGCCTGAGGGACTTTATTTTGAGGACCTCTATCCATGATGAATAATACAGATCTGTGGAGAACTGATGGCTCCACTCAGGAAGAGGAAGAACCAGAATGCACACTGTTCATGATTTCTGCAGCTGATTTTCAATAGCCAGTGGAGACCCATACTCCAATGTTTTTATTAGAAATATTATTATGTGGCATATTCTGCCCATTGTATTTAATCTAGCCATGTCCAAAACCCTTGCCTTCACTTTGCTAATGTCCAGTTGCAGTCCAGGATCCCAGAGTACCATCACAATTAGTTCAAAGTGCCCACTCGGAGAGTGGAGATTGTGTGGAGCCAGGGAAGAACATTTCAGGATCAGCACAACGAAGTTTTTGGCAAAGAGACCCAAATAATTTGACAGCATTGCACTAAACAGTATTTTCAGCCATAGCTAAACTCTCCTAGAAAATAATCAAGCATAACCAAGAGCAAAGTCAATAATTACAAAACCAGAAATTTATCAAGAGCAATGGAACTTTATATTACTTAAATCAAGATTGAGCAATACACCCAGAACCAGATGACTCTGACCAGCTTCAGCAGAAGCTCTAGATACTGACCTAAAATGAAACTGAGGCATAATGAATATTTTCAGTTATGTAGTATCTTCCAAGTTTATGTAATCGTCCTTTTCATTTCTTCCAACGCCTTACTCTTTATTCTCACATTTCTCTTATGTTAATCTTCAATTTAGCTTTGCTTCCATAATAGGTAACCCTGGCAATCAGACAGAATCTTTCTGCATGAAGCCTTGGTATTTGTCTTAAGCACTTACAGTGTAGTAATTTTTATATAGAAATATATATTTTTATAGCTAAGTATTTTAACACATAGTAGAGTTGGGGTGCAGTATAATAAAAAAAAAAGACCAACCTATCTGAGGTAGCTCCAAAAAGTAAATACACTTCAGTCAGAGAAATGCAAAAGGCTTCAGATTTCTTCCTGTTTTTATTTTTTAATTTGACCTTTCAATCTTTTTCTGATTAGCTGCAAGAATTTTTTTCAGTTGAGATGCCAACTGTTCTAAGAAACTCAGTTGAGTCCCATCTGGACTAAACTATAAGGCAGTCTCATATTTTCAGCTGCTTTGAGCAGTGAACTGACACAGCTGGTTTAAAGTTCAGAGCTAAGACACACCAGATCATGAGCTGTGTCAAATGTCAGTCTGCCTCAAGTGCATCCACAGAGTGCCTGAATAAAAACCAAGTGCCCTCATAACATACCTATCATAACATGAGTAACAGAATCACGGAATCATCCAGGTTGGAAGAGACCTTCAAGATCATGGAGTCCAACATCGACCCAACACCACCATCATCACTCCCAAACCATGTCCCAAGTCCAACTGTTAGGACATCACCCAAGTGCAGGCAGCAAATTCCTGCCATTGGGAACTAACCCCTGTGTCCTAACAGGAAGGACCATCCTGAAAATTCCTTTGTGTTTTGCTTGAAACCCAACAATTTTAAAGCTCTTGGCAGTTGACAGTCATTATTACACAATTGGAAAGTCCATGGCTTTGAGCCACGATGCTGAGGCCACCAAGCTCCAGAAGGACCCACTGTGCATCCCCAACCCACCACAACAGATGCAGTACCGGCTACTGGAGCTCTGTGAATTGCTGTACTCATTCCTCCTCAGACCCTCCTCTGATGAGCCATCGTTGTTGGAGGAGCTGTCACTGCTGCTGTCACTGGATGAAGGGTGGCCATCTTGGTGGGAGGCGGGACCACAATGGAACAAGAGACAGGAATCACATGTTCCTCTGGCTCATCCAGCATCTTAGCAAAGCACACGTCAAACACATCCTGTCCTGGAATGCCTGTTAGAATTGCAGGAAGCTATGTACCATCATCCCATCGCTGACTGAGAACATCTCTTCTATGTCTGTATTTATAGAGATACAAGCCACAGCATATTCCATAATCTGAGAATTAGCGGAATTGAACTTCATTAACACTTACTACTCACATCTCAGTCATACAAGTATTTTCAGTGAAGTTAGGTTCATTCTAACTAATGCTAGCAACATAATATATTCCCTGTGAGGAGTATTGTGTGGTTTGGAAGTATTTATTTTTTATCAAACAACTGATTCTCTGCGAGAAAAATATTGTTTGCTTTCTGTCAGTCATCCAGTGTTCTCCTGACAGTCTGAGCTATCTGTATAAACCAATATACTTGGTCTGACTTTATCAACTCTTCATATGGCTATAAGCTTACTTCGGTTTGTTACTCTATACTTCTGATTACATCAGAAGAGCTCAGCATTTGGCTCACATACTGTGTTCAGCCTGTGAGGAGAACTAAGCCTTTGGAGCCTGCTCTCCATTGCCATAGCTTTCCAGAGCACACTGCCCTGGGCGCTTAACACCATCCTGCCCTGCCAAGCTGCACAGCACAAGTGCCCATATATATTTCATTTTCCTCCGTCACTGCCAGGACTGAGGCAGCGTCAGCAGAGCTGGTGATTTTCATCTCCCCTCAGTCACCAAAATGAGCCATAGGGTCTGCTCTTCCAAGAAGACTGGATCCAGCTGGATCACATAATTCATTTAGAAGAGATGAGCTCTGTGTCTTGGTGTCTGCTGTGAAATTTGAGAAAACTGATGAACTACTGGTGACAGAATAATGCTGCCCTAGCAAGAAAATGAAGACAGCCTGCCAAACACTACTGATTTGCTAATGATGCTTATCTGCTGTAACCATCCAGAGAACTGGAAGTGGCAGAGTGAAGAAAATCCTTAGGGAAATCAGTCTTAGAAAAACTTCTGGAATTAGCCAAAGGAGTAGGAAGGCTCTAATTTGTTGAACTCTCTTATTAGAGTTAGAAGTTCTCTTAAATAAGACAGCAAAACTTAGACATGATTTTGCAGGTTTGGGCCAATGGTTGTCTTTAGAGTTGTACATCTCATGTACTATATCTACTGGCAAAATGGTTTGAATTTCTAAGAGCTTCTATAAAGATGTGCAAAACCTAACAAAATCCTAGTCTTTGAAAGATGTGATGATTAATCAGAGTACCTATGAAGGTGAGGGTGGAGATATTCTGTGAGAGGATGACCTTAACCTAGCTGTGGAGACAGCACAGCTCTCAGGGCTGAGGACAGCTGGACTGTGGCTGGCTCCACATACCCAAAGGAAAATAAATGAGAAGACACTCTACCATGCCAAATTAAGACACAGGGTCCATTGTGGGTCAGAGGCCGTGACTGCTTCATCACTTCAGTTAAATTCAGCAAAGTGAACCTCCAAAATAGGGATCTATGACAGATTATAACATGTTATAGTTACAGTCTATCCAAGTTAAGAAATAAAGAATATCAGGAAAGGATTCATATGTAAAAATCAGGTGTACATCTATTGGACCGAAACTCTACTCTTCCCAGAAAAGCATCTTCCACTGTTTTGACAGTTCTCATTGACCGATTGTTCTTCACATGAGAAAATTAGCTAGAAACACCTTAGCTAGAAACAAAAAACCTGAGTTGTCCAGAAAGAGGGTACATAGTTCATGTATAAATCAGGCCTGGCAGACATCAGAGATAAATAGGGCATAGAGAAAAGGTTTTACAGTTATGCCATCTGGTACCACAGTCCTAATGATCTGTATTCCCCATGAAAATGGCCTTAGGGCAGACTGATTGTTCCTTGATATGGATCTCCCACATGCAATTTTATCCTGCAGAAGGCAAGAAGGGCTTTCTCTGCCAGATATCTATTGTCAGTAAGTCTTCAATAGCATTGCTGTAACGGAGCATTATCTGATGTTCCAGTCATGTTAGATATATTCAGACTGTTTTTATTTCCTCTTTCTCTTGTTCCTGTGAATGTTGTACATTTTGAAGCACTAGTATTAAAATAGCAGTTTGCTGAAAAAAACTTTGATGAAATCTTATTTTAGTCTTGTACGCAGTCTGTCAAAATCCACATTCTTCTGAACGGGATTGATTTGCTACGATTTCTGTTTTATAAAATAAAATTGGAAAAAAGGTTCAGACAGTGTTGCAATATTCTTTTACTATTTTTGGAATAGAATATAGCAATGTTCTTTATTGAAAGAATCACAGGTTATTCCTCTGCAGAGGAGAGAGAAGTTATATTGTAAATGCTCTATATCAAGAACATCAATGACTTACTAATGACCTGAAAAACAAAAATTAACTGTTTAAAAATGGAAACTGACTCTCACTGAACAAAAAGTGATTTGCAGATAACATCAGAAAATCTGAGGCATAAAAGGAGATGTAACCAGCAAAGGACATAAAAGAACGTAAGAAAAGCTTTTATAAATACAGTCAGGATAAAAGACCAAGAACATTGCACTGGTCTTAAGCAGGAATGGTGAAAAATTTATGAAGGAAGGTAAAAGGACAAAGTGTTCAGTGCCTGAGCCTTCATAAAAGGAATATCTGTGATCAGATTCTTAACACATTTCAGCGGTGTGGAACACCAGCTAGAATTAGGAGAGAACAGATAGCAGATATTTAGTTGCGACACGTGTGCATGATAATGGAGCCTGCTGAAATCCACCTTAGAAGGTTAAGAAATAATTGAAACAATCTGAACTACTCTGAGGACACACAGAGGACTGATGAGAACAACTATAGTGCTCTGCCTCAGAAAAGGAAAAGGAAAAGACGGAAAATTGTAGGCTAGTCAGTCTAAGTTTAATACCTGGAATGATCCCACAACAAAATGTGAAACAATCTGTGTATAAACATCTAGAGACATAAACATGGCAAGAAACAGCCAGCTTGTATTTATCTAAATAATGTGTGTTAAACCACACTAAGCTCTTTCCAAGTGAATAACTTGGTTTTTCAGAATAATTTGCCTTTTTGAGTGGAAGAAGGTAAGTAGAGAAAATGGATGTTCAGTTTATTGAAGTGTTGCAGTCTCAGACAACCTTCTGCACAAAAAAACTCAGGGAATATGGATTTTATTATATCACCATAAAATAAGCCCATCATCTGTGGAAAAGACCTGCTTCAAGAATAGTCAACATTACTCTCAATTTCAGTTTTAAAGTGTGCCAGCTTTTGAAATACTGAAAACCTTCTGTTCTCACCACATCTGTAATGGGGAGGGCTGATTTCCTGGCAGCAGCGAGAACAGCCCTGTGCAGAGGAAGTGTGCCAGACCTTATCTTTGCTTATCGCCAGACAAATCGGTGAAGCTCGAGGCAGAAAGTTGGTCTGGAAGCACTAAAACATCTCTGCCAGAGAGCAGCCAGTTCTCTGCCTATGCAGGGTGACTGGTGCTGTCAGGGCAGGGCGCCGTAGCCACAACTGTATTCCAGACAACCTGATTGTCAGTGACTGTCAATGCAATTAGCAGTTTTATCCCCATCTGTAAATCAAACTAGGAAATAGCGATAGGTATTGTGCTGCATCACTGTGGCATCTGGACACAGTTTCTCTTCCCTGGTACCCTTTGGCCTAAAGATCCTATGACTTTGGCAGGTGGAAAAAAATGCCTCTCTCAGAGGGCACCTCAAAAACATCTTCTTCAACACGTCAACAGAAAGGAAGAATACAAATACCTGTCTCATATCCTTGAGGTACAGCAAACAAACTCCATCTGGTTGTACCAGCCCTGTGATGAATGTCTGGTAATGCTTAGTCCCAGACGGCGGAGGCACATGACCCAGTTCACCCAGCTGGTCTTCACTGTTTAGAATTTGAAGTAGCTGCAATTTTATCAAAATATTCACCAATTCACAGATTGTATAATAATATATTTATATAAATCCACAGTGACTGAATTGATACTTTGATTAACTACAAGTTCAAAATTTTTATATATATGAAATGACCAAAAAGTAGATAATCTGGGAAAAAACAAAGGGATATTTTGAATATGTGGCATGCATTATTTTGCACATGTATATTTGTTTAAAAAGATATGTACATTTGTTTACATAGAATATCAGTAAGTTACTTATTATATTTCTAGGCTGGTGATCTTTATCAGCTGACATACATGAACTGAGCAATTATCTGAGCAATTGAGGCATACATGCAGTCCCCTATAGAAACTTCAGCTGACAGGCTGCCATAGTTAATTGGATCACATTGGATTGGCTCACATGTCTTAAGTCCTGTATTACATCTGGACATAGTTCGCTATATTTTTATGTATCTTTCTTAGGCTTTTCTTATTACCGGGATGCCTGTTATTACGGCTTATCCCGGTAATCAGTCGAAGACGCAGAAATAATGAGAGCTGGAGTCCGAATGTTCAGAGCAAGGGCGGAAAAGGGGGAAACCCCTTTCGTTTAATTCTTATATACACCTTTTTTAATCACAGATCATTGGAGAAAGTCAACACTTCCGTCTCTAACTATATTGGTTAAAAGAAGTGTCCGTCAAAAGGATCTGTGTCCATGGGAAAGGAATGTAAAAAGATAATTTTTACAACAACATAGCTATGTTTACAGAAATCGTCCTTGAGACTGTCTAACAAAGAAAACTAGCTATTTTACAGTGAAAAATGGGCAACATTTTCTAAGCTTCTTTATTAATATACAATAATAGTCCTTTAATAATAAAAGCAGATAAGACTGTTTCTTTTTTTTGTCTTTAAAAACAGGTTGTAGGTTATAGGTTCTATTCTGACCAAGAAGTAAAACTACATCTTTAATAATAAATATTCTGTGACTAAAATGCTTCTTTTTCTATCAGCTTTCCTATAGGTAATTTTCTTTCAATAAGCAAAGCCAGGGACAGCTACTACACTATGCAAGACTCATCTCTCCCTCAGGAGGGTTTTAAATAATAACTTACCTTATTGGATTAAACTTCAAGCAGAAAGTGATCTACAGGCTCTGCTTGGGGCCTTTGTGGAGTCACAGAAATTAGGTTATTAGGAAGAGTCCTAAGGGCTTATTTATAGGTCACACTCCAAAAAAGGGGCAATATTTCAGCCAAAAGCAAAGGCAAAATGCCTGTAATTAACAATGAGTTAAGACAAAAGTGTAATGGCAGATACTTACCTCGAGTCCCGTGTGCAGTTTTGGATACCACAAAATAAAAAAGACATTAAGTTATTAGAGAGCATCCAAAGTAGGGCCATGAGGATGGTGAAGGGCCTTGAAGGGAAGCTGTATGAGGAGCAGCTGAAGTCACTTGTTCTGTTCAGCCTGGAGAAGAGGACACTGAGTGGACACCCCATTGTAGTCCAAAACTTTCTTATGAGGGGAAGAGAAGGGGCAGACCCTTATCTCTGTGGTACCCAGTGACAGGACTCAGGAAAACAGCGTGAAACTGAGCTGGGGGAGGTTTAGGTTGGATATCAAGAAAAAGTGTTTCACCCAGAGGGTGGTTGAGCACTGGAAAGGGCTCCCCAGGGAAGTGGTCACAGCACCAAGCCTGACAGAGTTCAAGAAGTGTTTGGACAGTGCTCTTGAGCATGTGGTGTGACTCTTGGGGTGTCCTGTGCAGGGTCAGGAGTTGGACTGGATGACCTTGATGGGTCTCTTCCAACTCAGCATGTTCTATGATTCTATGATTCCAAGTTCCCATGCCAAACAGCAAGTGTTCTGACATCTTTGGCTTCTCAGATTCCTGCTCTCAGCTTGATGAAAAGCAGGGAAGAGCGGAATCTTCATCATCAGTCCAAACTACAGCCTGTATTCAATACGTTTGAATCAACAGCAAGATGTTGTACCAAACTTGCTTCTGCATCCCCCATCAAAGTAGAACCATCTACATTAGCAAAACAACATAAAATATAATTTGTTCAGTGGGGCTCAGAGCAGAAGAATAATAATGACAGGAGTGTAAAATTCCTATGCCAGGTTATTGTCCAGCCAGAGCTATTCTTAAATAGAAAGGAACTGCACCAGAAGAGGCAGTAGCTCAGCAGCAAGATATTAGAAAGCAGTCAAGAGGTCAAGGGGAAAGGGAAAAATAAGCCTCTGGTTTTGTCCACTTCTAGCATTCTGAAGAAATCTTCTCTGGTGTCTTCTCCCTCATGTGTTGATAGCAATGACAGAAATGCTAACATAAAAACAGTTTGTGAGTGTGCTTGTACTACAGGCTAAGTTGATAAAGGTGACAGGTAGCTTTTTCCCACTGTGCTGTGTACTGATTGAATGTCAAGGCAATAGAGAGATGCAGCCCCTGAGGCACTACAGAGTTCACTGTTGTTGATACCACTGCTGAGAGCTCATTAGGGAAGACATGCAGCTCAGAAATATATTAGTGTGAATGTGTGTCTGACGTCTGGATTTAACAGACTCATCAGTCATTCCTCTGTAACACTTTCTCTTTGTTCACCCAGCCTCAGGTGCCTACTGGGACTGGCTAAAGTTAGAATGAACACTTTCATCAACTTTAGGATAAGAGGGCCTCTGGTCTACTCTTTTTATTGGTCTATAATATTGCAAGGTCCAGACATTTGCCAATTTGTGTGGAGCAAGCTAAACTAGAATTTAGATTTGAAATTCAGCCTATGCTAGGAATTTAATTCTAATAACCTCAAGGACAGTGTTTTGAACAGTTCTCCTCAACTAATTAGTTGACTGGCTTTTTAAAGCTTAACTGATAATTTTATTGTCACAGATAATAATCTGGAATGCAGTTAACAATCAGTGTAATTATATCCTTCAGTAATTTTTCAATAGGTAAGACTTATCAAGATAATAGGTCTGATCTTTTCATTAGCTGGCAACTGGCATTGTTACTGTGCTTTGGAAGTCTCAGGAAATAGAAAACCTTGTTTGAGGAAACACACTGCAAGGTTTTGTTTTCCTTTTTTTTCTATCACTTATTGCTATCACAAAATTCTTTGGTGTTAACTCTGATATACCAGAAACTTCATGCTTCTTTCAGGACAAAAACTACTGGTTAGTATTAGAAAACAAGATTTCATATTGTAGGATCAGAAAACAGAGGCAAATACATATTCTCAGGGATTTTTTGGGGGGATTTTTTTGGACACACCTAAACACTATAGAAAATCGAGACGCAATATTAAGTGAAGCAGGAATTATTGTGCATGGAAAGGCAATTAATTAAGAATAATAAAATAACCTTGCTTAAAAAAAAAAAAACAAAACAAACAACAGTTTTACTAATTAAATAATTTTTATTGGCGATCTTTTGGAATCCAAACAATTTTAGAAATCATCTGCAGCTTTGACAAGACCACATCTCAGAAATTCAGGGCATGTGATAACCAAAGATGAGCACTTTGTCCAGAACAGAACTTTGTCACTTTCCATTCTGATGTCATAAGCTAAAAAGCAGTAACTTTTAACTTCTCCTTAAAGATCAAGCTTGTGTAGAACTGCAGTAGAATTACAGTGTAATTCCTGCTCTTAGTCTTGCACTTCACTGACATTTGGTGTCAGTACAGTTCTATCCATGCAATTCTTACAGACACACTAATGGACTTGTCATCACTGAGAGCTAAATGCTGAAGTCCTTACTTAGCACCTAGCAAGCCTTCCCTCAGGATGATGTCAGTGGAAGTTCTGAGGTAGGTATGAGTAAAATGCTGACTGAGCATGCTGCCACAGAGCATGAAGTGTAAGTGAATTGTCATTGCTTTCACTTGAATGAAATACACTGAACCAAGAGGCACAGTTGAACAAAATAGGTATCAAATCCTAGTTAGTCAGTTCCACTGGACTTTAATTTTACTACACTCTAATTCAACTACCATTACATAACTGATGCTGATGTTGTTTTGACTTAAGAAAATATGACACCATTTTTATGAGACAAAACAATACAGCTGTCATCATAATCTTATTTTAGGATTTTATTTTTAATTTAACTGTAGGCCATGGTGGGCAACTGAAAGTTTGGGGACTCTGGATAGCAAGAGAATATAGCTGGTTTAGGAATATTTATTAAAAAGTAGCCTTAGTAAATCATTCAGCAGAGCACTGAGGATTAAGCACACTATTCAGCCTGAATCCACATCATCTGAAAATCTGATGTTTATAGTGGTCTCTGTATTGCCTAGACCTTCAGCAAACTATTTTTAGTGGTTAATTGTCCAGATGCATTACATCTTCACCTAGTTTCTCTTTCTTCACCAAAAGGAAATTGAAACCCTGAGGAAGCACAAAAGCCAAGCTGCATATTAAATGGCATTGGAAATGCTGGAGTAGTGGAATATAAATGTCTTGAAGAAAAAAGGAAACTGAAAAATCATCACAGGAAAATCTATCTACTTTGAGGGGCAGGGGGCATTTAAAAAAAAATTGAACTTGTCTGTGAACACTTTTCTGTGTTGAAAAAGCATATCTAAGGGCTTTTGTGGTGGGATAAAGCAACAAAGAGATATAAATTAAAGACTGGCTTTTAAAAGGCAGATTAGAACCATATGAGATAAATGGAAATGAAGGGTTAAAGCAGCATGAAGCCAAGAGAGCAAGGATGTGTGTAAAGCCCAGGGCAGGATGGAAGAATGGATAAAAGACATGCTGGATCAGAGGCTTTGAGTCCTTACAGCAGCATCACTGAGGGATGGATGAGACACAGGCTTCTGTCAGTAGTGGTTTAGGAGTATTAGGTTTGCCTGAACCAGTCTGACATTTCCTCAGATGTGTTTATCAACTCCTTTCGAGGGCATCTGGCCCCTGGCACTTTGTAGTTCTGAGGGGAGGAGCAAGAATTGATTCTTCATGATTGATGCTGCTGTGCTTGAATGCAGTTACTAATTCCTCTGCACAGCTGCACAGCAAGTTTCCCTCATCCCTGAAGCACAGCTGGAACACAGCCTGTCCATGCTCCATGAGGCTCCATACTGTAACAGCCCCAGTGTAAGAGGGACACCTGTAATGTTCAGCAGTCTGCTTTTTCACCAACTGGCTGGAGGGGAATTGAGCAGACAGACTGTTACGCTAAGCAAGCTATGCAGAATGGGACAGAGAGATGAAAATCACATTGAAAACGAGGCATTAAAAATCCCTGATTCTAATGTCAAGGGTTTATCTCTACAGTTTCTATCAGGTCCAGACTTGGCCCTGTGTAAAGATTTCTTTTCTGATGCTCAGAACGTGGGCTGTTTGTGTTAGCACTGTAATGATAATAATCTGACAGCCAATATTTTGAAAAGGTTCACAGGATAGGAAAGTTGGGGGTTTTCAGCCTGGAGAAGAGATGCCTGTGGGGACACCTTATAGACCCTTCCAGTACATACAAGAGAGCTGGAGAGAGAGACTTTTTACAAGAGCATGTAGTGATAAGAGGCAATGGCTTTAAGCTGCAAGAAGATTTCATTTAGATTATCATTCATTTAGATTATCATTTATTTAGCTATTAGGAAGAAATTCTTTACTGTGAGGATGGTGAGACACTGACAAAGATTTCACAGAGAAATTGTGGGTGCCCCATCCCTGGAGGGGCTCAAGGCCAGGTTGGATGGGGCTTGGGGTACCCTGGTCTAGTGGAAGGTGGTTTGGAACTAAATGATCTTTCAGGCTCCTTCCAACCCAAGACATCCTATGATTCTATGGTTCACTGAATTAATTGAGTGACATTTTTAAGTTAAACAAGAAACGATGTTGCAGCAAATCCCAGCTAGCAAACTGTCTCCAGTTTTCTCTCTGTTACTGTGATTGCTCAGGACTCAAGCTCTCTATCTAACATTAGCTCGGTTTTCATCCACAAGGTCCACGTTTTGGGTTTCTCCTCGGCTCAACTCTGAACAAATTAACCACTTCAGCAAGTGGGAAGCATAAATCCAAAACGACCAGCTTAGGCTCGCTCAGAGGCTGCACATTGGATTCAGTGAGCTCAAACTTCCATAAAACAGCCATAGGATACAGTTGCACAGTTAGTTAAATGTCTTGGGGAGTTGCAACAAGACATTTCTGTTTGTTTTTCTTCTATTTTTCAAGTGTTAGGAAAGATTCCCTGAAAATACAGAAAACACTAATTTTCTTTAAAACACAACAGTCACTGCTCTGGCAAACACTGAATGATTTAATTCATCTGCATTTTTTCATTACCAGAGAGGCCCACCTTATTTTAAAGTATCCTTCTTCACATGCTAACATTGCAGTAAATAACACCTATACTAGAAGAAATGGGTTCATTAGTTGTCTCTCCACCCATAGCTAACAGAAATATAGTCTTTTGCCAAGAACACCAGTAAGCACAGATTTATTTAATGTTACTCCCCTGTGAAGATGGCCTTGCATCATCATTCAAAGTCCTGTTGCATTGAGTTCCTGCTTCATCTGGGGATGCATTTGGCCTGAGTCTTGTCTTGAACAGCACTATTTAATTACTTCCTTTTAAAAGGGAGAAATTCCTTTGCAGAGGAGGAGGAAAAGGGGCAAGGAGACAGCCTGGTCTGGAGGTCCAGATATACCAGACTGGATCAATATTATTCCTGGTGATTGTGGTGTGCAAACTTCTTTCTACTGACCCTCAAACAATTATTACAATTTGCTGATGACACCCTATGAAAGGAACCCCACACAAAGTAGCAGGGCTGTTAAACTTGTGAAAATGAGAGGCCAACCATCAAAGTATGGAACATTGTGGAAGAGCCTGACTAGGAGCAGGATAGCTTGCCACGCACAAGGAATTTTGTGTTGTTTTAGCAACTGGAAGAACAGAAGTAAAAGAGCAATGTCTAACTAAACATAGTATCTTTAAAAGACAACCACATCTTTCCTTTTTGTCTTACTGTTAACACCTTAGGTTTTTACAAGTAAACATTTTTACTATTCATTGAAGACTTTATGGTTGTATTTGCATCCAGTCAGGGGGGAAAAAAAAAAAGCTTGACCTTTCATTTTTGGCTCAACCTCACTGGCACAAATCCAAAGTCTGATATTGCACTAAACTACTTGCAGAAAATACACAAATATTAGTCAGAATTTCTTTAGTTCTTTTCTGACAAAACAAATGGAACATTCTTTATTAATCTTAGGTTTAATAATAAGTGCTTGAAATTTGGTATGAGAGATTGTTTGGGCTTTTTAGAAATTCATGTTGGTTTGGCAGCATCTGTACAATATTGAAGCATGTGCAATATTGAAGGTGTTAATATTTCATTTTTCTTCAGCTGACAAAACCAGTTTCACAGCTATTGATTTTGATTCCCTATTCTCATTATCAAAAACAACAACACAGTGCAATAAGATTTGCTTAGATATGTCCATATTTTTTACATATCTGGAAAGAAAAATAGTAGACTCATTAAGAAAACAGCCTCTTCTTGTCTAAGGCCTTATGCTGTTGAGCTGAGCAGATGGGTGTAAATTTCCTGGGAAAAACATAACAAGGAGAAGTATCTTCAGTGAGTTCAGAATGTCTTCCAGTGATGGCAAGGTATCTGTCTTTCCAGACACTCTGGTAATTCTCAGAGGCTCTGCTAAAGGTCCAAAATGGAAACAATATTAGTACTATCCAGGCTCCTCACTACAGCTTGGAGAAACAAACCATACAGACGTTTTCTAATGTATCACCAATGACTGCATCACTGCACCTACTGAAGGTCACCTCAGCGTTTTTGAGCAAAGCGTTGACACGTTTCTCACCTTCAGTAACAACAGCTACTAATAGAGCTTCTGTTATAGGTAGAAATGGAATGCAGATGACAGCATTTGTAGAGGATGAAGGAAATTTTGGAGTCACTCCTTAGCTGGGATCAGGGACTGGTATATAGGTGTCCCACGGAGGATGGAGAAGGCAGGGAAGATCGACTTGGAGGAGGCCTGGGTTTATCTCCTGCTCTCCACTCATGCCCGTGCGTTGATGCACTGGGGGCAGGCGAAGTGGCACCGATGGCTCTTGCCGTGGGCAGCACTGCCAGGTCCCACGAGAAAGCTGAAGTGGAGCGCTACAGGGGCCGTGCCCGTCCTGCCCCCGCCCTAGGAGGCACGGCACCCGCTCTGCCGCGTGCCATGGGGCAGTAGAACTACCGCCAAGAGTCTTCTCTCAAGTCTGCTGTTTTAAAATAGGCCCCGTTTTATTGTGAAGAGACATCTTTGGAAATGAAAATTCGATCGCCCCCGCAGAAAACCGGGGACTCACGGCAGCGGCGGCAGCCTGCGCCCGAGCCCCCCGGCTGCCCCGCCGCTCGCCCAGCCCCGCGCCCCGGGGGC
>VZRZ01008822.1:275236-448418 GCA_013398175.1 Climacteris rufus | reverse complement strand
AAAAAAAAAAAAAAGGCAAAGACTCACCTCCGCTGTCTAGCCTCAAGCACAGAAATAAACCCAGCAGCCTGGCTTGCCTGACAAGCTGTGAAGACTCAGATAATCCTGTCCAGCTTATTCTCCACTCAGGGGCAATTTGTTCCTTTTAAACCCCTAACAGCATTTTGCCAAAGCTGCCATCAGGGAAATTGTGACATGAGCTGTGCAAATATTTACTCAGTCATTCCCACGCTGCTTCCCAAAGAGGTTATTGCTCCCCACACTCCCCTGCCGGCACAAAGCACAGCCATTAACACAGAGTTAATTTGGCGACCATTATTAGCGTTAACACTCAGGTTTTACTGAACGCGTCTATTTCCAAAGCCTTTCCCTGAACAGGAAGCGCCCGGAGCCCGCACGCATGCTCTAGTCCACCACCACCAAAATATCCAAACGCAGGCTCGTTAGTCGTGGCTGCACTCAAAAGCTGCGCCGCTTTAAGAAATTAAAATACTGCCCAAAGGCCCCAGCGAGGATCGAACTCGCGACCCCTGGTTTACAAGACCAGTGCTCTAACCACTGAGCTATGGAGCCGCCGCTCAAAAGTCATCCCGGCTGTGTCTAACGACCGGTCCCGGCCCTCCCCGCCGCCCCCTGCCGGGCGCCTCGGGTCCCGCGCCGCCGGCTCCGCCCGCCCCCGCCTGCCGCTCGCCCCTGAGGGGCCGCCCGCACAGCGGCCTCGCCGCCGCCGCCGGGGGGAGCCCGCGGCTCGCCGGGAGCCGGTTTCGCTCGCCGGGAAGCCGCTGGCTGCCCGTCTGTCCCCTGTCCCGCCGGAACCCCTCCGGCCGCCCGTCTGTCCCCTGTCCCGCCGGAACCCCTCCGGCCGCCCTGTCTGTCCCCTGTCCCGCCGGAACCCCTCTGGCCGCCCGTCTGTCCCCTGTCCCGCCGGAACCCCTCCGGCCGCCTTTCTGTCCCCTGTCCCGCGGGAACCCGGCGGCCGCCCTGCCCCGCTCCTCGCCCGCCAGCACCGCGGTGACGCTCCCGGCGCTCCCGGGCTGCCGCCGCCGCGGCTGCGGGGAAGAGCCCGGGCCGCAGGGGGTCCCTGGGCCCTCTGCAATAGCAGGAAATAAACCTGCTGGAATGCGCACGTGCGGACGAGCTTGCAAAGGCAGCGGAGTGGGCGAATGTCTGACATACAGTCTGATTTGTACCGGTTAGGAGTAAAAAAACCCCTGTGGTGACAAAGGGTCTTTTTTTCTGCAGCGGTTGGGTGTTTTTGGGAAGTTTGAGCAGGGCTGCTGCAGGCCAGAGCTGCTGACCCGGGCCTCTGAGTGTCACGTGTTGGGTGACCCCATGCATCGCTGAGCGTGGACTTTAGAGAGGATTTCTAGTTAGTTCTCTCCCCTCGTGCCTGCAAACCACCTTGAGTGAGGTTACGGAGCTCAGAAGCTTCAGCAAACAGGTAAAAGGTGGAAGGCAGCAATGCCGTAGCACCCATTTAAATGTACTGCTGGTATCCAGTGCTGGTGCTGGGTGTCATCACTGCTAACAGAACACATGAAATCAGAGATTTGTGATCACTTATGTATGGACTGAACATTTGTTTTAAACTTCATGGCAGATAAAATTATTGTAGGTATATGCCTTTCAGAGAGCAATATTCCAGGCCCTGTCTCGATTTTGTACTATTATCTCTTTGTCTAGAATTCAGACTTAGATCAGTGGATGAAAAAAGGATGCAATGGGAGAGCTCATAAACCTGGCTTGGCTTAGAGAAGTCTTGAAAAAAAGAATGTTCTACTATGGAAATAAAAGTCCACAGCTGGATCATGATCTGCAGTACCCTGGGTGCTAGATGGGTAAATATGGGATTTCTGCCCAAAGATTATTCCTTCAAACTATCTTCTCACATGAACTCCCATTTAGTTTGTAATAAATGACAACAGCAAAATTTGAAATGAACACTGAACAATTATTGCTGACTCATAACACAAAGCTCCATGGGGCAGCTGGATAGTAGATACAGTCAGGAAAACAACAGGGTCAGGTCCATTTTCTCCACTGAATAATACTCTTTACCTGTGTGTGAATTTGAATTATTGTGAAGATATTCGGTGAGGATTAAGTGTTCAAATCTATTAAGTGTTTCATCTTAATTCTCTAGTAAACTCTGGAAATAACAAGAAAGTCTTAAGTTGTGTTTCTAGTCATCATGACTCAGATATTTTTGTTACAATTATGAATGTATGTATTAATCATGCTTTATTGGCTCTGTTGATTTAGGGATGTGTCTCCTCTGTAGTATACTCGATAGTAAGCCAGGCTGCACTTTTCAGTCTTCAAAACTGTGATGAATGCCAGTGGCAGCTCTAATGCTTTTCTAGATGGTATGTGTGTGTCCTATCTGCACATGTGTAATGCAATGGAAGTTTAAGAGCACTACGTTGTAGAAAATTTAAGGTCTACAGATTATTCATTATTAAGATAATATTGTCATGATTAGTTGTCACACCCTGGAAAACAGAAAAATGCCATTATGTTGCAAAAGACCATGCAGTTTTTTCCGCTGTGACACTTTTCATGCTCAGCCTGAGTTACCACATGTCCATCTATGAACTTGGAAAAGTCAGTGAAATCCCCACTGGAGACTATCATGCAAGTGCATCAATGCACAAGAAGTCCAGAACATATTTAACACTCAAACGCCCAAAAAGCCCAAAACCAAAACAAAAATATCTTTTATGAGAACTTGTTACATGTTACTATATTGCTCTCTTAAACCTCTGTTGTGTTCTTCTGCCACCTCAAATCACTGCTAAGGCAGAACAGGCAGAAAATATTTCAGCAAGGTTTTTTAAGTCCTGATGGGGATGGACCTGTCACCACTAGGGCAAGAGCTACCAGACATTCCAGCTCTAGTGCAAAGGGACCTTCTTTGAACAAGAACAATTGCACTGGGTTTAGTATTTAAAACCCTTGCACCTTTAAGACACGGTCTACAAGAACTAATAGACTCTTCCATTCATTCAATTAACCTGGGAAAATCAGACTACTGTGCATTGAAAAAAAAGCAATACAGAACACAACTCCTTTAGGAACCGAGACTCACAAAGACAGGATTGTACAAAACCTGTGTGAGAGCCGTCAGCACAGCTGGGGCGGTTGGCACTCACTTCAACAGGGACTGATTTCTGGAGTCAAAGATGTTCACCTTCCCTTGAACACCAAAAGAAATGCACCAGCTGTGATACTTGAGAACAAAACTGAAAGTGGCAGCGCATACCAGTGGGAGGAGTAGAGGGTTTTCTGTATTCTTCAGAGGGAGCAGTATCAAAAAACCCCACAATTATAATTAAAAATAAATTCTTACCTTCTTAACATCATCTTAAATGAGTAAATGTAAAGATTTGAAATGTTGTCCTTTTTCTCTCTTGTTCTCGTTTTATTCCAAGCTCCTTTGCAGCAATGAAACAAGATTGACTGGTTTTCATTTGGTCCTGGAAGACACATGACAAAACCATGTAGTAATAATATCTGAATCTTGACTGAACAGTTATTTAGTCCAAAATGAGTGGCAAGGTTCAGTGGTGTCTAAATTCAAGATAAGAGAGTGAACCCGGTTCTCAAAGTGGAGGCAATTGTGCTTTAAATTTTTCATGCACTGGCACTTTATTGCTATGTTTGTATCAGTTTAGGGAATGTACAGATCATCTCTAAAAACCCTTCTGATTACTATGGAAATAAGAATCAACAAATAAACCAATAAATCATTTACATTCCTACCAGTACTCTTCTATTCCTGTACACTGCTTTATTTTATCCTCTCCCCCATTCTTTCAAATACCAAATCAGAGCCAAACCAATATCTATTTGGCAGAATTTCTTTAAACACGTATTCTTATTTCACATCAATATGACTAAGTAGCTAATTTTTTTATAACTGAGGGCGATTCTTTGCATATGAAGCCTAAAAATGCCGTCTAACTTAAAGCTACCAGAATCTATTATTGCAGTAATCACTCTCTTGCTAAGTCTGTACATCAGTGCCTGAACTGGGAAGCCCTCCCTTTCTTCAGTGCATTAGTATTGACAAAGCTAGTCCTTCAAATACATTTTTAATAACCTTTTTATATGGTGCAATATCACTGAAAGTTCACTGCATTTATTTTTGTCAGTTCAAAATGATGGGATTTTATATGAAAGGATTTAAAAGATTTTTCTGTTAGTGCTCTTCATTTTAAGGGCTCCAAAGCATTAATGCTGTGAACATTAATATTTTGGCCTGATACGTAATCTGCTTCTGGACATATTGCAGCTGGCCTAATGGGAGAAACCAGAAAAGTAGCTTTGTGGATCGGGAGCACCGCCAAATTGCAGGGATCTCCTCTATGGCTGATGATTTCCATTTCTTTTTTGACTCTCTTTTGATGTCTCTGTACCAGAACAGTGGCATAGGCTGCCTTTCATCTTACCGGAGACAGCAAAGGGAGGTACCAGCGACTTTCTCTTTACTGTTTTCCACCTTTCTCAGGCACTGACGCTCCCACCTAATGAGTGCAAAAATAGCATCCGTGTGCACGAGCAGTGTTCCAGCCCTTAGTGCGTCAGAGGTGCCAGAGTGCGGCTTTCCAGCTCTTGGAAGCTTTGAGCTTAAATCTCGTCACATCTCACCACATGGCAGACGTGCCTGGGCCATGGAACATGGACCAGTCCTGCTCCCGAGCTCACCAGGTCGTGGCATGGGCTGGGGCCTACAACAGGAGGCTGTGGGTGGAGGCCGCAGGGCCTGACAGCGCATTCCCCTGTTACATTGCACCCAGCTGCCTCTTTCCCACAGGAAGGGAGGTACCGAAGCACAGGGTTCCTGCTGCAGCCCTGCTGCAGACGTCGGACCAATGCATTTCCTGGCACAAAGCCAAAGGGATGCGTTTGCAGGATCAGTGAGGCTCGAGAGATCTGCCCCAACCAGTTCTCTACATTCCCCAGCAAAGCAAGTGAAGAACCAGCTCTGAAGTGGTGAGTTGGGTGGTTGCATCTCTGAAGCTGTGTGCACTTATTGGGACTGGCGTCGACTGGGAATCTTCCTGGCAGTTGGAACAGATGAGCCAAATAATAAATTGATCTGCCCTGCACGTTGCTTACCAATTTGATCCCTTGGTCAAGGGTGAGGTCCTTGGAAGAGAACATGCCTCTTCTGAAGCGAATCAAGAGAGGCTTTTGTCTTCATCCACTGTCTTTCAAGAACATGAAATTCATTTTCCAGCTGTCACTCACAATTAATCTATTTATTCATGCAGCAGGGTAAAATTTAGTTCTCTCACATTACACAACTAAAAAGTTCACTCTGCAAATCTGTTTTCTGAGTGAAGAAGGAATTTCCCAAGAGTAGACCAAGACTGCTTCCTGCAAAGGGACTGCAACAATCTCTTTGCTTCCCATCAAAATAAAAAAAACCCTTCCCTTTGCATTTCCCTATCTTTAATGCTTTCTGTATTCACTTCCATTATTGGTTTTGCTTTCCATTAGGGGGGTAGGCCAGGAGGAAGACTCACCAGAGAGCTCTGTTGTGTGTATGAAGTAATACTGTAGCAAATGAAAATACCAAAGCAAGTTTCTTTTTTTATTTTTAATAGGCAAGCTGATAGGAAATGAGTTTCCTACGGGACGGAGCCAGGGGGAGTGGAGTTCATATAAGATTTTCCACACCATTTCATAGCTATCCAGTTAAGAACAGGCATCAAGCTACAGAAGGGTCACCAGGTAATTTTCCCTGACACAGAGTGCATGCTGCTCATTCCATTAAACCACGTCAAGGTAATGCAGTGAATATTACACTGACTTGCCAAACTGCATTAACTGCAATGCTTTCTCTCCAAGACTTTAAGGCGATGCCTCTTGGAATAATTGCTGCATGAGGCTTCTGGGAAATCTGACCAAGTATTTGCATCTTTGCAAAGGCTTGAATCCTTCAGCCTTCTTGAAGCAGGAAATAGGAACAAAATTCACACAAACCCTAATATTAATATAAAATATCATATTAGACGTTCAAAAGGGACAAAACCAGGTTATTGAATGAAATACAGCACCTCATCAACAACAGAGTAGGATTGGTTTTCCCTAAAAAGGAAAGAAACATCAAAATCTTGAGTATGATCTCAAACAATCCTGGATGTAAAATCAATGCAGGGATATGTCTCATCAATAACTTTAATTTTGCACAGTTCAATGTTGCAAGGAGTAGAAACAACTCACTCTGCCATCCCTATGTAAATAACATTGGGCATGATTGGAAGACCAGGAAAGCATGATAATCTCTTTGAGAGCCCAGAGAACAAAGGCCTATTTCAGTTTATATGGAATTTCAATGTAGCCAGTATCTTTCGTCACAAGCCATGTCATAGCTACAAATTCCTCACCTATTTTCACTATTTGGAGCAGAGGAATTATCACATCTTTCATTCCTTCGTTTGATTTCAGCTGAATCCCTGGAAAGCTGTGCATTACTCTTCTCTACCTACAGTTTATGTTGACATCCTCCTGTGAAAAATGACAGTTGTGATGAGCAGATTTTGCTGGCTTGCCCAAGACTTCTTTTTATATGTAATAGAAGTTCTTCTTGATTCCTATCTGTGCTGCTTTTAGACTATATCCCAGTAACAGACTCTGTACCAATACTGCCATATTCTCCTGCTAAAACATTTCAATTTTATGTGGGAAAAGAATTCAGGTGTTCCCTCGGGCCATTTGTTGAAACTTCAAGCAGTCTTCTGCTCCTGCTTGCTTACTGTCAATAGCAGCATCTCCTGCACCAGCAGCAGTATTAAAACTGCAGTATTGCCTGCACCAACTCACCCCAAACAAGCTGTAAGAGTGATGACTTCATCATTGCCAAGTCAAACTGCATCTGAACCTCAGCCTGATAGTCAATATTTCTGCACCCTGTGACCAGGAACCCCAGTTCTATATTCAAGAGCCACTGAAAGATTTAGGGGCCAGGACTAAGCAGTGAAATCACAGCCCAATCCCAGTGAAATCTGCAGAAGGAAATATTTTTTCTTTCTGCTCTTAGAAATGAGACATGGGGTACCCATGTTTTCTTAATTGCAATGAAGAGTTTGTGAACTTCAAGAGTTTACCAGCTGGAATCTTGTCTAAGAGAAATCACAGGAATGGGTATCTAGTAATGATAGTGGAAAAGAACGGCTCCAATAAGAAATTAATTTATATGGAAAGATCTGGGCTTTTAATTAAAAAAAAAAAGGCATTTGCAAAGTCCAGCTTTTAAAGTAGATAGGTTTCATTTCCAAAATATGGGTGGAGAATTTCTTTTAAAACTGGCACCTGCACATATTAGTAAAATTCTGTTTTCTTAATGTACTTTTTAAATTGTGTTCTCACTGTACCATTTGCTTGGTTTATATCACACTGATACTACTGAAATTCTTTGGGGACACTTAGCAGTGATATGCTGCCTCTTTTCATATATTACATTATTGTTATTATTCATTTACTCAAATGACACAAAGAACTCTGCATTAATATCATGATGACTCCATACTCTGCAAGAAAAGAATACCTGACAAAAGTCATCATCACAGCTCTGGGCAGTATCTCAGTATGACTTATTAAGGACTATTCTGTCAAAAAGCCAATTTAAAACAAAAACTTCAAAGAATTCATTTAAAATTACATAATGAAGTGTCTTGGAGGAGCTAACAAGCATAGTACAGTAAATAAAATCAGTCTGTTTTTAATATAGTAAATACCACTGGCTGAAAGTCTTATTTTAGAATATATTTATTATAAGAAACTACTTAGATAATGAAAGCACATCTAAGAATCTAATTTAATTTTCATCATTTATGCAGTTTGTTTGGTTTTTACATTTAATTCTGCTTGGATAATAAAAACAGACTGTTTTTTTCCCTTGGCAGTATCATTTTTCTGGTTGTCAGACACTTGCCAAGGCTGCAGTGATTGGGTTTCAGACACCTCAGGGAAAATGGTTAAATCCTGTTTTCAGTGCAGGGGTGAGCAGGGGAATTCTTGAAAACACATGTATGTAATTAGGTCAGATCAGAGCCTGCCCATGACCCCACGAGTGACAGTCAGCAAACAGCACATACCAGACGGTGCTGCAGGGGCCTGCATCACGCAGGCCCTTCATTGACCCTTCATCATGCAGGCCCTGCATTGACCCTTCAAAAATCAGTGCAAATCCCACCAGAAAGTGCTCCCATGAACCATTGCCTTCCCATGCTCACAGCCAGGAGACAGCTCTTGGGTTTGGTTTGGTTCCAGGAGCACCTGGGTTTTGCTCCAGGTTCCAGACTCACACTGGGCACAAGGAGCTGAACTGTCACTTTGGGTGCCAACAAGGGAAGTTCAGTTGGTTCCTCTCAGGGACTGGTTCTACCTTGTTTAACACCAGGAGCATAAGTGAAGTCACATCCAAAGAATGAGAAAGGAATCCACAGCTGTATCAATTTTTTCAAAGGTGTTTTAAGACCTAACACCAAACAGTGAGATGCAGGCCACTGTCAGAATTTAGAAGTCTACTTACCTGTGACAATTTGGAAAGTAGTTCTTGGAGAACAGTTAAGTGCCTGCCACTCATTTGCACAGTTTCTGTTAAAGGGAGTAAAGTCCAGATCCAAAGATACCTGTCCTGCAATGAAACACAGCTAAAGACATTACCTCACTAATGGGCTGATGCTGGATGTAACATCCCTGAGTCTCGGGAAGGCCTGGATTTGAATTCTCTGGTTTTGGTACAGTCTCATTTTTGGACAATAAATCCCTGATGTCTTCCAGTGAGATAAAAATGAACTCAGCAGAACTCATTTTCAGATCCTACAGTTGTTGAATGCAGGGACATGAGGGATTACACCTAAGATAATCTTTGAGTTTACGATTCTTTTCCTTGAAGTTGTTAAGATTGTAACAGGGAGATTTTATTATGATTTACTATTAAAGAACCTCATTTAGCTAACGCTGTTAGTAGAACCTGATTTCTTGCAAATTCTTATACACTAGGGGGTGCAAACATCCTTTTAATGAGTCCAGAAATAAATGGGCTCATCGATACCAGCAGGGAAAGTGTCTGGTCCTGTACTAAAGCTTGTGTGGAAAATATCTAATGTTTTAAGTCACATTTGGCTCATACAAATGAATAAATAAAAGCACTGCTTTCAGCAACAGCTTTTTAATGTTTTCTGTGTTTATATATGGAACAGAGAAGATGCTAACGTAGGAGTTACATAAGAGGAGAGTTCAGACCCAGCCTACTTTGCATGCCATTGCCTGCAGCTTTCTCATGTCCTGTGGTGACTCAGATGCTGCCGTAAGCTTTGTGGAGGGACAGTCTCAACTTTTTACCCCACATTTTCATATTGTTCTGTGATGAGCTAGTCTTCTGACTCAGGCACTGGCTGAAGTCTGTCTTTCAACTTATTCTTCTGTTGTTACACGAAGACCTGTCTCTTGCAAATCATGGTGTGAGGCACAGTGGGCTAAGTAAGGCAATGTTATTTCACCTGCGTGGGACAAAGTGCCAATTTTCTCAGCTTGTGCCAACAGAGCATTTAAGCTTTTACTTAAAAGGAGATAGTGGTGGTTATGCTGAATGTGATGGGATTGCTCACATGCATAAGCATAATTAATCCTATGTTTATGCACTGGTAAAAGCAATGGAGCAGTGTTGAGTACCAGTACAGATTTCCAGCTCCAGCATCAGTAAGGCTTCACTCCCTCTGCTTATGCATTGTTACTTACGCATCTTTACTTTCAGATAGGGAACAAAGCATCTGAACAGGTATCATCCTCTCATAATAATGCATTCTCCTTTTAGGTCACAGAAATAATTCTGCACAACTACAAAGCAACGCTTATGAAGGCAGGATCCTCTTGTGCAACATTTCTTCCTTTGCATTTATTCATTTGCCCATTCCTTATCTCAGTAAGGCATGATCAGGGCCCCCAAAGTCCTTTCTCCTAAATGATGTACAGAAATTACTAAAACCTGAATTCATAAATTAACATTGGAAAAAAATCCCATGTTTTTATGCACATCTATTTTGCCTAGATTCTGTTTTTCCAAATGTATAGGGGGGTTGCAGATGCCTTTGCATCTTAGATAAAAATGTCATCTTGTGATTGATGGAACCCTACCTAAATACTTCAGACTCTGCCTTGCCACTTGATCCCATTCATACCATCAGATTTTATTTCTGCAGAGTGTTTCATATTACCCTATTTTTCTTGTGCTACCTTCATCAGTGCATCAAAACAAAACAAGAGGATTAAAGCAGGTCAATGCATAATGGTTAAATTTTTTTTCTAAGGGAGAGCAGACCATTCTGAACACCATTAAGACAGAATCCTGACTGAATCTGGTGCAGTCAGATTAAATGCATGTTAATAGAGAAGGACAATTATTGTTGACTTCCTAATGCAAACAAGAACTTCAGACACTGATTTCTATCAGCCCATTAGAGCTGGCTGAATTCTACACACTGTTTTAACAGTTGCTTAGCAATGGCAAATAAGATGTTCTGTCTCTTATCACTAGAGGTATAGTTAGAACAATACCTATTATTGAACTGAATAGGTATGAAATTAGTTTATACTGTTCCTCTTTTTGAGATGGCACTAGGCAGCAAAGTGAATTGTTTAGGCTGCAGGCAGAAGCAGCATTTTTTTTTTCTTGGAGCTAAAATGGAGATAAAATGAAGCTGAGGCTTTGCTGAGGCTGTTTATCTGAAAGCATCATCAAAAAAACTTTGCTTGTGTATGTTTGTGTGTGCAGGAAGAAAGAGGTCTTCCTTCAAATATCTTCTTTGAGTGAATTTCCAGGGTTGTGACAACACTAATGACTAGAGCCTATTGAAAAAGCAAATATAGCAATACAGCATGCGATATCATCTCCCTCCTTCATCCACAGGCACCTCTGATGAAGTACCTCAGCTCTGATCTGGAGAAACATACTGGACATTAAGCTACCGAAGGCAAGATCCAGAAGGACACTGTAGGCACTGTTGCAACTCCTGTCTTTTAAATGTGCACCTTCCACAGTGGAGTGCCTGCAGCTGCAGAATTCAACATTTGCAGCAACATTCACACCTTGCATGTAAGGTGAGTGGTCACCACAATAGGGGATGCCTAGCAGAGTAGTATGGTTCAATTCCTGGTGCTGCAAGGTCTTCATTATATCTTTCTAGTTAGGATTTATACTCACAGCTCCTGCCTCCCACAGGAATACCCCAATAACGTGGCTGTCGTCTACTTTGAGGTATATGCTTTACAAGACAAACACAGCTTAGATAAGGGCTGCACACCCAAGCGAAAAAATAAGATTTTAGGCTAGCTTGTCATCCTCCAAGTCTGGTGCAATGAGGTATGAATTACTTTAAATATCTTGAGCAATTTCAACAGAAAAATTAAAGAATGCTTCTACTTTGCAATAGACTAGTTTAGTATTTGGTGCTTTGGGGCAGTGAAAGTTTTGGGTTTGAATATCTCTGTCTGAGGAAATAATTTAACTTGCATCTTTTTGGATTCCCTGACAGAGAGAACCACTAAGCTACTGCAGAGATAACATGCCACTGCTTACTCTTTCTCCACCTACATTTCATAGAAAACAGCAGCAGCTGCTGTTGGAGCCACATAGCTGGTCCCTACAGCTGGTTCTCAGGTCACTTACCAGGTTTAACCAGGACAGGCTAACAAAGGAATCCCTGTGTCTGAAACCCGAGTGTAACACAGTGTAAACCCTGTGTTTGTGATCTTTTCTGAAGTACTGAAGCACTTCTGTGCACCTGCAGAGGTGGAAATTAGGTGTCTTTGAAATGCCGTGCGTAGAGTGGAGCAAGGTGCTTTGGGCTCCTGGCACTCCACTGGCAGCACTACAAGGAAACCAAGAAACAAAGGGACTCTCAGATTGTCTGATGCAAATGTACACAGGATGATAGGGCATGTACCAGCTGAATTTAAAGAGCAGCTGAATACAGGTTTTGAACCATGGAATCACAGAATGGTTGAAGTTTGAAGGGGCCTTTTGAGATCACCTAGTCCAGCCCCTCTACTCAAGCAAGGTCATCTAGAACCACTTGCCCAGGACTGTGTCCAGCTGGGTTTTGAAGATCTCCATGAATGGAGGCTTACAACCTCTCTGGGCAACCTTTGCCACTGTTTGATCATCCTTACAGTAAAAAGGAAAAGTCCTGCGTTCAGTTTGAATGTAATGTGGTTAAATTTGTGCCCATTGTCTCTTGTTCTATCACTGAGCACTACTGAGAAGCATCTGTCTGCCTTGTCTTCATTCCTTTCCATCAGGTGCTTATATGCACTAAGATACTTACTAAGGTAAGATCACAGAATGGGTCAAGTTGGAAGGGCCCATAGTGGGTCATCTGGTCCAGTCTCCCTGCTCAGACAGGGTCATCCTAGAGCACATTGCACAGGATTGTTTCCAGACAGATCCCCCCTGAACCTTCTTTTCTTCAGGCTTAATAGTTCTAGCTGTCCCACTTCCCCTCATATGGAAGGTGCTCCAATCCCTTAGTCATCTTCATGGCCCTTGGCTGGACTCATGGTAAGTCCAAGCTTGTCATGTACAGGGGAGCCCAGAACTGGACACAATTCTGAATGCATCATGCAGGCATCTCTAGTTCCTCTCCAGATCTGAGCCTTTACACTTACTTACTTTTTCAGTCCTCAGCCCTTCAGTACAGCTTACAACAATTGTGCAAATTGTACCTTTTGCACACCTGTCCATCAGAAGTAGGAGTGAATCTATCAGGTTTGTTATGCCAACAAGCATTCACAGTCTGAGAATGATTTAGGGATTCCTGCAATGTGAGTCAATCTCATGTTCTGTGAAAGGATCTTTGTTACCAACCTCACTGCCTTCTGAAAGGTGCCAAATGTTCCCTATTTTATTAATAGTCCATGTAAATTTCCAGCATACTTCATGGAAAAAAACCCTATATTCATTACTTGCTTGAGCTACAGGGTCCTTAAAATGCCTACAGTATTAATCAGTCATTTACACTGATTCAAATTAGCCCAGTTAATATTTTTACTAATAATTTGATTGCTATAACCAGACACAGCAAGAGCACTTTAACCTGAGCTTAAAGCTGGAGTCACAGATGAAAGGTTTGATCACTCATTCTTACCTGAATTTCTGTCCTGCAGCTAAATAACTACTTTTGGATAACTAAATGAAAAAATTAAATTCTGAAGTAGAAATATAAAATGGAGTGGAACTGTAAATTTTCCCATTAAAGGTGTAAAGGACTCCTCATGAGAGAACCTCAGCCAGGAAGATGGGCAGGCTGAAAAATGGCTTGGTCTGTCAAGTCACCAAGCAGCCAGGTAGCAGAGGGAGCAGTCCAAGGGCAGAGTCATCTTCCCACTTCCCCTGGTGTTGAGGGGGACCTGGAAACAGGATTGCCTGTTAGGGGTATGTGGGGAGATCCTAGGGACCTGGAATACCAGTCAGGTTGCCAGGTGATGTGAAAGCTGAGCTGGCCAGAAATGAGCTGTGGCCTTGGCAGAGGACAAGAAAGGAGAGAGCACCTGCCAGTCAGACCTTCTCAAAACAAGGGCATCATAAACATTTCCATCCCAGCTTCATGCACAGACCCACAGCTGACCCCTGCATAGTTTCAGTGGTATTAACATGCTTTCCAAACTTCTGTGGTGTAGGCTTGCACAACCTGCCATTGGAAAAATGTTTAGAACAGAAATGATCAGGAGAACAGTCAACAAAGTATTTTTTTTAAATGCTATAGCATTATAAATAAACAAGATTGTCCCAATCACATTCAAATCAGTAACAAATGTTTTTGTCATCCTGGGATGGGGGAGGGGGTTGATGGCTTGGGGTTTTTTTGGTGAGCTTTTTTGGTATTTGGTTTTTTTGTGGGGTTTGTTTGTTTGTTAGTTTGTTTTGGGGTGGGGTTTTTTGTTGTTTTGGAGGGGGTTTGATTTTTTTGTTTTGTTGTCTTGTTTTTTTGGTGATTTTTTGTTTTAAAATAATGCTACTGCAGGAATCCCAATGTACCACAGAATTTGCCATGGTGCATTGCAGAAGCCAGCTGGGTCTACCCCAGGTTTGATGCTGGTTATAAATATAATTAGAAAAAAAGCCAGAGCCAGCAGCCTGATATTAATGAGAAAGTCCGTAAGAACAAACCTCTGAAACAAGATAAAAATACATTACAGATTTGGTTTCAGGTGTGTACAAAGATGTAAATTATAGTTCACTAGTTCTAACTCCATGACTGCAGCATACAGAGACACTTGGGCAGTCCTTGGCACACAGTAGTTATAGGCTACACTTTGGAAATACTGAAATGACTGAAATGGTGTGTGAACCCTACAGCAAACCAGCATTTGTGCTTGACTCCAAACAGCTCTCAGAAAGGCCAGGCAGTGTTGACATATCTGGCTGGTGTGAAACGGCTTCAGAGACATCCCAGTTTTCTCTCATGGGAAAGCCTATATGTGCCATAAAATGAGATGTGGGCTTCCCAGTGGTGAAGAGTGATGGGCCAGATGGTATTTGTGATGGATTCAATAGAGACAATATTTCAGAATGCTTGAGCATGACCATAACTAAACATTGAGTGTTTGACCCATCACATAATCTTGCATGTGAATAGTGCCAGATCCCCCACTTAAGTTTACAAATGAATCTATCCCCAAATGCCAACAGATGCCTCAACTCCATCTCTTGCCTTTTCTTGTGAAAAGCCTTCACCAAAACTGTAATCTCACTAATACTCACTCTTGAGGTTTGCAAACTAGGTTATGGCTTTAAAATACCAGGCTTCCTGGTATCTCTCTCAAATCCTACACCATCTCTGTTGTTGTCTCACCTCCCTGAAGAGATTAACAGCGTTTCCAAGGTTTCAAATATAGATATTTCTTTCCAGAACTGTCTGCTTTGCCTAGCATGAGCAATGCTGTTTTCATTTAAATAGCTCTACCCACATCACTCTGTTTTTAAAGCCATGACAATTGTTGTCATACCACAACCATCTAATGGCACGAGCTGGAGTTCTGGGCCTAATATCTGTCATCTGCTGCCACCCAACTGAAAATTTTGATGAGGTCCCCTCATTTACAGCAGCCAAGTCTCTGGCACACAGAAATTGTGTGTCATGGATCCAGTGTAGAATCCTATTCATGTATATTCAGTATAGGAAGTAGAATTTAAAACCAAACCAAACCAAAAAACGCCAGCTTGGAATCCTGCTCTAGCTGAAGTCAATTTTACACTCCATTTTCTTAGACTGGGGTTTCACACTGAGGATTTTGCTGCCTACTTTCACCTCTAAAATTGTCTGCTAATGTTTCACATTTTATAATATCTTTTTATTAAGTTTTTCAATATTAACTTCTGTTTCATGAGCCTTAAACAAAAATTTCTGAAAGAGGAGGAGGGCTTGCATCACTCACCAGCAGAGAGTGAATAAAAATCTCACATAACTTTCAACAGAGAATGAACTGCAAGGGTTTGCAATATTTTTTGCCATGGTGTAGCTCTAGCCTGCAGTGAGGTCCTCTGCTTTCTCATCTCCTGCATTATGCTACTTTTGGCTTCTGGAATTTGAGGGTAAGAAAAAAAAAGAAAATGGGAAAAAAAGCTTTCTATATGCAAACTACTGTCAATTCCAGTAACAGATCTTTTTCTCCTTTAATGTGTTACGTACAGTTTGCTCAGGTGTTAATTAAAACAGCAGCATGAGCTTCCAGTAAGTTTTGTGGGGATTTTTAAAAAGGATGAGGTTGTCTCTTTGCATCTATTCTGCTGTTACCATGCATTGTTAGCAGGAGGGTTCTTTTCTTACCTCATTGCAAGAGAAATATTACATACAACATACTTTGGAGTTAAAGTTCTTATTGGAAGGCAGAACTAAATATCAAAATTTCTTAACAACTAAGCACCACATATACCATGATGACAAGCTATAATCCTGTTTCCCATACTCTGATGTTTAAACTTGGCCTTATCCAACTTCCCCATCAATCACTGCACACTACACTTTGGTATCATGTCATCATATTTCCATAATCATTAATCATGTTACCCAATAAATCCTTGGGCAGTTATTTAAGCTGCTCTCTTAACAGCTGTCCACTTCGCATATTGCCACCTTGGCTGCTCATTTACCAGTGTGCCTGTGATCTGGGAACTGTTCAATCAGATCAATAACATGCAAGGAAAATGCAAATGGTTTGAAACAAGAGAAATTCTTTCATGTGGAATATTCACATTTGAAGCAAGCCTTTCAACTCTGCAGCTGAAGCTTTCCTTTATAGTGATGAAGTTCTTTATAACGATTTAACAAATTACATCCAGGTAATGGCAAAACATACTCATTTAGCAGCAGAGCAAGTGGTAGGTGTGAGGAGGAGCTGGGAGCTCCCAGTCACATTAGCACTGGCAAGCCTCCCTTCTTCCCAGGAGATGAGATGCCAGACTTTTCCCTGTGGGAGACAGATGAAGTGAGAGACAAAGGCCATTTGCACATTCAGGTCTGTGGGAAACTGCCTTGTTTATCTCTGTGGCTTTCCAGTGGTCTCAGACCTGCCTTCCCCATCCCTTTGTGGGTTCTGGTCCACCCTGCATACACTTTCCCTTTAAGGTCTCCTGCTCCCTTTCCCACCCTTTCCTGTGCATTGTTATTACAGGATTACTGACTTTGGGGGATCTCTTTGTTGGTCTGGTTTTGGTGATAGGTTTTCTCATGTGTAAGAAGACCTCTTTGGCTTCAGGCAGATGTACAGCTCCCATCTGTCTGTCAAGAAGATTCATGAGG
Organism: Climacteris rufus; assembly: GCA_013398175.1. NCBI lineage: Eukaryota > Metazoa > Chordata > Aves > Passeriformes > Climacteridae > Climacteris > Climacteris rufus. The sequence goes on along the minus strand of VZRZ01008822.1, from coordinate 431,607 downwards.
AACAGGCAAGATTACTAAACACAGTTTACTATCTGCAATGACTAAATGCCAAATGCAGATATAAATTGTAGTGCACTTGGAAAGCTGATTAATTAAAAAACCCTAACACCACTGACAAATACTCAAGTTTCAAATGTTTCTTTGTCGGCATCATCTGACTCTTCCTAGACTGAGGGCCGATTATCATCAAGTAAATTTCAGTCTTCTCTAGTGAAGCTTTCTTAAGCATTTTATTATTTTGAGACAAATCTTTTTCTGCATCCTTGCTCTCTAATGGTACCAACTCTCTTAGTTGTAACTTTGCATATGTATAAATTTCCCCTCTAAAGAAGACAAAAAGAGAGGAGGAAAAAGTGATATACATCTTTAGGAATTATAATATTCCATGTTTTGTTTGTTTTAGTGAGGACTGTGTGATAAATGATGCCACATGGCTATGTAGTTCATCATTTTACCACAAACCTGCACCACTCCCATTTGTACTGCAAACCCACCTCCAGGGCCCCAGTGGGGCAGCCCCCTGTACTAAATGCTGTACACATCTATTGAGTGACAGGCCATTCTTCAAAGACCTGATGAGCTAGAGACAAGAGATTTCTGCTGATCAGAGAGGTTTCTTTTCTTCAAACAGATGAACAGCACATTTTGTTTTCATGACACTTGTAGCCACAGATAGGCTGGAAGAGCAGAAGGAGGGCAATTTTCATAATACTGTAGGCAGAAGATGAATAAAGAAGTCTGCCTTCATGAGACACAGAAAGGATGAAGTGGAGACCACTGGAAGGATCTGGAAATATCCAAAAACAATTTTCCTATGGTATATGTGAAGTACAGACTTTTGTGGCACAGCGGTATGGCTTTACTGGCCTTCATTCAGAATAGCTTATTTGCCTCTTGCCTATCTTTACCACCTTATCAATAATTTAATCCCCAAGTTCCTGCCGATAAATACATATGTGTAGAGAGATACAGGACTGAATACACAGTGTAAGAGCAGCTGTCTGGGTACAGCTCATTCTTTTAAAATAAATTGTTACTAGATTATGACAACAACAGTTATGAAAATGTATATTTGCATAACATCTGCATTAACCAGTTAACATAATTTCAACATATATTTGGAAAGATTGTTCAAATCTGATGCAATTTGGTACTTTCCTCCTGACAAGGTACATCATAACCTACTCTAGACAGAATGGAAGAATTTGGAAGACTGTGTGAACTCTTTTGTTTGATTTATACATCCAGTGGAAATCCAGGCCACCTGCCATTCACGTCAATGTGAACACTGTCATTCAGTTAAAAATGGGTAATACCACCTGCGAACAGAATGTTACAAAATGGTTAAGCAAGTGACAGAGACAAATAGGTGGGCTGAAAATTGAGTAGTGTAACAGGACAGTCCTTTGGGAGTTATGTTTCAGATTTTCTGTTACTCACAACTTGAAGTAGAGCTCTGTGCTAAGAAAACCATCCTTATTCCAAGCCTTTGCTCTTAAAACATGCACAAGAAATGTGTAGGCATAAGAAGATGCACTGACTACAACAGCAGGTCATGTCATGAGCCAGCATAACAAATTGCATAGTTCCTTTGGCTTTGGCAGCTTCCATGAAGTTTCTATACTGTCGTGTGAGCAATGAGAATTTCTACTACTGAGATACTGTCCATTGCATGTTTGCGAAGAGTGCTGGGTACAGCCAAGGTATGAAAGCCAATAAATGAGAATGTGGAATTTTGGAGAAAGAAGGTGGCTGAACACAACTGGGAAGTTGTGTAGGTATTTAAACATCTCTAGTGCCACTTTAAAATTATTTAGGATTTCACAAGATAATGATCAATATGACTCAGGTGATCCATATCCTTTTGGAAAGGATGCAAAGGAAAGACAGGTCTCTCAGCTCATCTAACTACAACAGCACTCAAATAGCTGCTACTGGGAACCCAAACCCCACTGCTGACCTCTCATGCAAAAGAAAGAAAAATGTTCCTGAGTGCTCAGAAGCAGCAGCTCAGCAAAAGCATGCAAATATGAGTGGTGGAAATTATATATTGAAGGATTATTTAAGTTTCAAAAATGAAGATTGGGAGTAGGAGGAAATAAGAGAGGTGGCTTGGGGGAAGTAGAAATAGCATGAGACAGATGTTCCTTTTGTGGTATGTATAATACTACCACTACAAAATCTGCTCCGGAGAGGAACATGGCCTGGCACAGACAGGGAGCTGCTGCTGGTTTTGCTGCTGATAGCAGAGGTTAGCAAATCAAGGGTGGTAAGAGGGCACAGTATGAGGAAATGAAACAGTGGCAGGAATGAGATATGGCTGGAGAATGAGAAATAATAGGTTTAAGTCCATCCCATTTTGTACAGATTGCAGTGGGAGCATGGTGTTTTCTGATGATATGAGCCAGTACTTAACAGTCTGGCCTGATGGACACCAGCCCATGCACCTGAGGAAAAAAAACCCAGCCTGACCTTCCCCCTGTGTTTGTTTCTATGATTCCTCTTCCTTGTATCCATTCTCTTCATTACTTTGCAGGCAGGTGACAGCAAGATGAAGGTGGCTGACACTTTTTGAATAGTTTTTAAACTGAGATCTCCTAGTTTAATTTTGTTGGTTTTAAGGATTGGGATTTACGTATTGATTTAGACAGAGATGCTCCAATACCATACTACAGGACCTCAGGGGTTCATACAAATGGCTTAAAAACTCACTAAGAAGGAAGCCAACGAAACATGCAAATGGCAGCAAGCATCAAGCACCACAAAATATTACCTGAGACTTGTACCTTAGTTCCAACTGTATCATCACTAAGGTCTTTAAAGGCTACTTCAATATCCAAAATGCCTTAAAAATATTTTGACTTTGTTTTTCTTAAAACCAGTGAATGTCTTGTACTGCTGTCTGTGAGTGAGATTGTTTAAACCAGTTTGATCAGGGTGATCAGGTACAATAATTAACAATTTTACTAGGGTATGACAGAGATTAAGAAATGAGAGTGAAATCCTGATCCTAGTGAAACCAATATTCTCAGGGGCTTAAGGGGTCAGCTCCTCACTCTCTAAATTTATCATCTGGATAAATAATTTTTAATATGACTGCATAAATCATGCAACTGTATTAGTCTCATGGCAAAAAATATTTATTTATATTAATAGCGGTTTCAAGACTATCTCACAAGTAAGTGTTTCAAAGGACACACACAACTGTTCTGCAATAAAAAAGCTATTATAATGACCCATTTTCTATTAAGCAATTGTAAAATATTTCAACCCCTTTCTGTTAATTTATTTTGCAGGTAAATTTTTTCCCCAAAACTTATTTGGAAACTAATCCCAAGACTTCATAATGTACAGTTAATTGCTGTGACTGAATTTTTAATCTGGTGAGAAGCTTTCAAAGAGTCGGTCTCTACCAGTTATCCCAGTAGGATGGGCATCCCTGTTAATACTCTGCCCTCTGAGATGATACAGAATAGCACTCATACTGCAGATTTTTCCCAATGGATCATCCTCTTCAGTTCTTCTGAAGGTGTAGCACACCCAGATGCTCAGTTTCCACTTGTCGTTCTCCGTTGAATTTAATAAAATGAGCTTATTTCTTAAAAACTGTCTTTCACTGCAGGATGTTAACGTCTCTTCTTCTGGCATTGCTGATTTTAAGCAATAAAAACAGGCTGCCACCCAAAACAAGAGTAAGAGTAGCAGAGAAGTGAAATGGCACAGCTATGAGAAACTAGACAGAATAAATACTTCTAGAAATTATATCCCACTCCCACCAGGAAAAACACTAAGGTGGGCAGCAAAGCACTCTTAGGCCTTGAATGAAAGCAGACAGATAAGCTGCATTGTAAATGCAGACCAACTGACAAGGCATAAAACTGCTTTAGAAGTAACTTGCAGCAGCAAAAGTCTACCAGCAGGGAAAGATCATCTGTAAGGTTTAGTTAGAACAAGGCAAGAGTAAACACTGTGTGCATTCCCCTGACTTTCTGAGACAGAAGAGGTTTTTCTTAGGCCACCAACTCCTCCTTTGGGAAACATGGGCAAAATATTTCAGAAGTCCCGTCTAAACATATGCAGTGAAACATGTAGAAAGTAATATTATAATATATTGAGTCTAAGGTGGGTCATAACAGGGAATTTTAGTTATCTTCCTCAATGATAGGGAAGTTTAATCATGTCCCTCAGCAATGATATACATAAATAAGTAAATAAAAGGGATCTTGGAGAGATCACACATGCTGAAGACTGCAAAAGCAAACTGGTTTCTTTAGCTTAACTAGCCAAGCAAATGGATGGTTTTGCTTCATATTCTGCAATCAATTCTTAGGGAATTAGAAACCTTCTTCTTCAAAGGACATCTCTTTTGGAAAAGAGTTTCCTTTCCTCCCCACCACAGTTTCTGCATGCCTAGGGACAAGACCTCCCCACATTTACCTGCTATGAACAGGTTTTGTTACATAGGAGTCTGTCAGCTTTCTCTTTGGACAGCACCATCCCCCCTTCCTGCAGTTCTGCATGAAAAGAAATGGGGTTGCATCAGAATACCTTGTACTCCGTAGTAACTCAGACTGCCCTGCTTATAGACATTCTCTTCTATGGAAGAAAACTAATTTCATTGAAAGTTATTTCAAGAGGATTAGGGAAACTGGGGAATTAAGAAATGAAGAAATAGTCCAAGGAAAGCATCTGAGCTGGAGCAGTGCAGAGTGGTTGGCACAGGGGCAGTTAGGACACAGGCCATATAGGATACCCATCTTCAGCCAGAATCCAGTGCACAGTCTTCCCATGGAACACCCAGTGCTAGAGAAAGAGGCCAGGGCTGCCATTTCCACACACAGTCACTGCAGTCAGAGGAGGAAAATAACAATTCTGTGTCGTGTGGCAACTTCTTTTGCTCTGCAGACTGGTACTCTCGGTGTTCTTCCTACAGAAATCCACACTGTGCCAGCAGAAAAGGGACCTGTTCTAATACAAGCCGCTGGCTCTGTGGTATAGTACAGGGGAGGAAACTTTTCCCTCCTAATTCATGTCTTCTCAGTTCCCAGTGAGGACCATATTCCAGCATCAAGACCAGGAGAAAAATCTGAAATCTCTCATGATGGAAAGAGAGGAAAGACTTTCCCAACATGTGGGCTAGTCATGCCATTTACTCATTTGCTCCAAACAACTTAAAAAAATCCCTTGTGCAAAGTTAAGAAGAGGGAACCAGACAAATAGAAAGACTTTTGGATTTTTCTTTTCCCATTGTATAGTCAGAGAAATAAAAGACGGTATTTGTGAAAAGCCACCACGGACTGAGCCTGCAGTCTGATAAACAACAATAACCTTTTTCTTGACACTAATTCCTTTATTATATTTTTAGAAGAATTTAAAAGCCACTTATTTTTGAAAACTGTGATTTCAGGAAAAAGTATAATTTTCACATTTCCTCTGATGTGTTATATGCCCTGCTGTGTTATGACATTTCAAGTTTCATCAAGTCACATTAATTTACATTCTCACATGTTTTCTCAGTGGAACCTGCTCTTTGGGTCTATTTTCATTTATTGCTTGATCACTTTAATGTATTTGTTTTACTGAATACTTGGGCCATATTAACTGATCTTTCCATACCCCATGCTTGCAAATCATTAGCAATCATTTCTCTTCTCTGCACGAAGAAAGGAAAAAAGAGACAAGAGAGAGAGAAAATCAGAGAAAGATAAAGACTTGGAAAGAAAGCAAACAGCAGTTTAGTACACAGCCTGGGATGCAGCCTGCTCTGTTGCTTGGGCTTTGGTTATGATAAAATTTTATTTGGTGTGACCAACATAAATTAGCAATCCAATAGAATAGTTCCTGTACAATAAATGCAGCTAATTGGTTGTAAGCTGTCCTTTATTTCCACCTCCTGAACTTTGGTAAGTGTGTTCACAGCACCAAATCTATGTTAGAGATCTGTTTTGGTAGTAGGTAAAGCAGACTGTTGGATCTCATCATGCAGCAAGCCAGTTTTCCAGTCTTGTACAATGTTGATGTAAGGGATAGCTGGGCATCAGGTCCCATTTGTGGGCTTGTTCCTTGTAGCACTCTTTTGGTTACCCACGCCTCAGCCTGAGCTTGAGAAGATGCCTAAATTCCCAAATTGGAGGCCTCTAATTCAGTTTATTCGGAGCAGTCAGCACAGCTGAAGTAAAGTATTACCACTTTTCATCTCCTGGCATAGATAAAATTCAAATGATGAGATATTAAGTGAGGGAATCAGCCAATTTTGCCCACCTTTTCCCTGCATTTATTAATTCAAGGACTGAATGAACCGTGGTGTTTCTCCCCACTCTTGCTGCGGCACACAAATACAAAATGAATGATTTCATTTGGAAAACTTTGCAAACAATCAGAAAATTCCCATTCCCATTCCCTCGCCAGTACTAGGATACTTGATGGTCTCTGGTACTGCTCTCAAGCCCATACTTCTTGACACCATGAACATCAAGTAAAAAGGGCCTGTGTGGGCAGCTGCTCACCCCCGGCCCAAAAACCTGCAGCAAGGGTTTCAGTGGCTGTGCAAGGTGTGAGCCTGTCTCAGCCATGGTGTAGCCAAACACGGTGAGAGCTGGAAGCCTCAGGCATTGGGTGGAAGGGAGCACCTCGCACTTAAAAAAAATCATGTTGCCTGCAGCTCTCCATCAGTGAGGAGTCACACGCAGCTTCAATATGATCACCCTGATAATCCATCCCCTCTGCTCTTAACGCACTCCCTTGACCTACCCTGTATGGAGATCTTGCCTGTGACCCCACCTTTCTGAGTTTGCAGCCACAGCATGATAAATGCAGGCAAGTGGAACATTCAGCAACTTAGCAGGTTGCAGCCTGTATTCCCCCACCTATATCTGTGTGGATACACACCTACCCTTCCCACACCTAACCCTGGCAGTGAAGACATTGCACAGAGTCCAGCTGTTGACTAATCTCAAACTACACAGTTCCCTCTCCTGTCTTAAAAACAGCTCTGCTTTTGGAAGAACAAGGGTGGAGTGAAGAATTGCCCAAGACAGACATTTCTGACATTTTGATTTCCTTGTCATTAAGCTGTTTGGAGCAATCAGGCCAGGCAGTACTTCAGTGAGAGCTGGATTTCATTGAAAACCTCTTCTCCACCCTTCAGTAACTCTGGGGGAGTTGCCATGAAGGTCAAACACTGGAAAACTCTAAGGGCAGAGGAGAGACTCCCAAACGTGACCACAGCCACAGAGAGTCCAGCTTGTCCATTGTGGTGTCTTCATGTCCCTGAATTAGTAGGAGGATGATGCTAAGGCTTCCCACAGAGGGTTGAATGGAGCAGCCTGATGTATCAAAGCATTGGGAAGAGGGAGGCAAGGAAGAATTATCCCAGCCAATGTATCACTGATGACAAGGGATCTGGTGCCAGTAGGAGAGTCATCAGCACAGCCCAGGGAAAGCAGCACAGATATGACAGCATGCCTGTTATCCACTGCACACTGGTGACAGAATGGAATGTAATCTGTGTTTATGTTCAGAGATTAAAGACAACAACTGGCTTCAACAGGACGTGCTGTCCTGCAGTGGAGAACAGAGGAGGATGCTTACGTAAAATGGTCTGGCTGCAGTGCACAGGAGGTACAGGCACACTCATTTTCTACTGCCTGCAGCAAAGAAAGGGATTACTGCCGAAGGGGGAGGGAGGCAGGAACAGGGAGAGAGAAATTAGGAGTCCAGATGTCTACTCTGTATATAGAGCTTCCAAGGGGTTTGGAAATAAAATAGAAATAAGCCATACTGTACCACAAATTCAGATATATGTTCAAGGAATCCACATTTACTCAAGACTGAGGTTGTGTTACGTGACCTTAAGAAAAAATTATCAGTAGGACTGAGTCTCCTTGGTCTTCTCCAGCACCTGTGAACCTGAGAGGCAGATTTTGCAGAGCTAAAAGTCAGTCCCTCCCTTCCACTGGGATGCAGCTGTCTAAATGTCTTGGTTCCTCTTCAGAGATCTCAGAACACAGGGTGGGAGAACTGTAAGGGAAGCAGGGGCTGGTATGGTCTCCTCATTCACAGCTCTGGCAGCTATATTCCATATTAACCCTGCTCAGAAAACAGTGGCCATTAAGTAATTCAACCCATTCTGGAACCTAGGTGCAAAAAGGAGCAAGTTTAGCTTGGCCACAATATAGTCAATCAGAATTTAAATAGTATTGTAAATAGTATTCAGGCTTAATTAGGGCTGAGAGAAGGAATGCCAAAATGCCAGAGGCTGCCTTACCTTTCCCCTTGGAGGAATATGATTCCTGACACCAGCAGATTAAACGAAAAAAAATAGGTTAGAAGCCCTGATGCTTTCCAAACACCAGGTGCAGCATTATCGGTGCAACACCATCTTACCTAGACTAAAATTGACCTTTTAGCTTATTTTTTGTGTGTGTATCTTTTCCTATAGGAGGTACCAGTCATCTCTATCATGATGAAAATAGAAAAGTGCCATCTGTGTGTGCCTAAAGGTTTATGAAATGAGAGAATAAGAAACTAAACCAAGTGGTTCTCCTTGCTATCACTTCCCAGCTCCCCTCTTGAATGACCTTCTGTATCCTTAAAGATGCTGTCCCATTGGTGCTGAGCAGCTGGATGGAAGAGTGTCACAGGGAAATATGCACAGGAAAATGTGCCAAATATTCCTATTTTACTTACCGCCTGTTGACAGCAGGACAGAAGGTCATCCCTGTCCAGTCAGCATAGGAAAGTTACTTTTCAAATGATATGCACGGCATGGTGTATAGAGACTGAGATCAATGGAGGACAGTAGAAATCTGAATTGACAGTACACTAATAATTGTTGACATTAACTAATCAGATACACTTTTAAAGTTCACACTGTGAACACTGATATTTTCTGTGTGATGGGAAGATAGTTTGAACTGATATTTTTCCTATTAATAAGTGTTTGAAAGGGTGGTAGAAGAAATTATTACTGTAGTAATCAGAGCTCTCTGTGTGAAACCGCTTCATAGTCTTTGAGATTCATAAAGCAGGAGACAGTCTTTATTCAAATAGTGTGAGCCTTTACCTGACTGCCTAATAAAAACATAAAAGTTATCATTGCTTTGAATCAGCTTTTAATTTATTCACCAATATGCTGTTTTCATGATAATGTCTGGAAAACAGGCAAGGCCCAGGCCCTGGCCTTTGAAGAAATGTTGGAAGTTATCTGGAGAGGACTTTCTGCCGCCCTCCACCAATGGACAATAACTCTGCACTGTGGCTGAGCCTCTCTGCAAACCTCACCAGGCAGTGAGTGCTCTGCCAGGATGGAGCTACCCATAGACTATGCCAGGCCTCTGCTGTGGGGAGCAGGAACACAGGATGTTTCCAGTAAAACTGCTGCATAGTCCTGGCTTGTATGCCTGCCACCCAGAGGGACCCAGCATCCACAATGGAGTAGGTGCAGTTACATTTGTTCAAGCACATTTCACTTCTCACTAACGACAATCAAACCCAATCTGATTTAATGGCATCTTTAGGCTGCAGCACACATCAGATTAGACACTTCCCTGTGTTTGCACAGGTGTTCAGTGCATCATCTAGGATGCATGGAAGAGCCCTGCTGGTTCTTAGAAATATGAACACGTTGGTTCACAAAGATGAGAAGGTTCTTAGCATCACAGGATCATTTAGATCGGAAAAGACCCTTAAGATCATTGAGGGAATTGTTAACCTAACATTATCAGGCCTTCAGCACATATCCATTACGTTATTAGTGCACATAATTCAGCATCTGGTAGCTACACACAATGGTTTCTAGCTCTTGCTTGGATTGGGAAGAACATTATTTCCTTTTCCCACGGTGTAGCTGAGACTAATACTGTAACTTGTACTGACGTTCAACATGGGAAATCCAAACCAACCTTCCCTTTGACTAAGAATTATATTTGTAAAATAATACACCTACAGTATTATGCAAGGAGGAGTCTGGAAATGAGCACTTAATACTCAGTCCATATCAGAATGTATCTTCAGTCAAAAACCCCCCAAGTGTTAACACTTTCTGAGGTTATTAACACCTCCTTCCCAGCAGCCTGCTTAGAGGGGTGAACACATTCACTCCTGCTTCAAATCAAATCCTTTGGTTTTCTCCTTGTGTTCCCCACTCTCCCTTCTGACTTTATCTTACGATCAATACAGTTCAAGCTTAGGGAATATTATCAGAGCTATGATTGCAACCTCTAACATTATAATCTATAGGGTTGCTGAGAGCATTAGAACATCCAGGATAAATTAATTCAGTGTAAGTAAAAGCTTTGAAGCTAGGAGCATCACCAGGGTTTTGAAGCTTAAGCCCTGTTTAGATTACTTGATTAAAGTAGGTCCAAAGCTTCACCAATCAATACATTTCTCTTAGGAGCAGTGTTGATACAGAAGCATGTATAATGGGATCTGCAGTACCCCACCCAGAAGATGCTCTGCTAGAGCAAAATGAGATAACATGCACGGGGGGAGAGGGGCAAAAGCCTTGCCATGTGTTTGTGAGTGCCTGAGGAGATTATTTGCAGCCGTGGTATGCAATAGACTGTGTAAAAAAAAATGGGAGCAGGGAACTGACAAGAAAATTACAGGCTTGGAAAAGAAGTAACTGAATCTTCTATTAGTTTGAAATTGTAAAAAAATGACCAAATGTAAATAGGCATACCTGCAGCCATCCATTATTAGAGGGATAGCCCTGCTCTCTGGTCACCTTCATTTGTGCTGCAATCTCCAATGGAACCAGAACTGATAGTCTGGTTACCCGGACAGTAGCATCTCTGGCAAGATTACCAGCATTGCACCTGTGGGCCAATATTGACAAAATGACAATTATTTGTAATAATATTATGAGAACTTAAAGCCTGAGCAGTAAATCATAGTTAGGAAATGCTAAAAATACAATCAGCTCGTAAGTTTTTTCTCACTTAAGAATAAGAATATGCAACAGGCACAACAGGTAATGGGGGAGAGCACAGGTTCAGTTCTGCTCCTCTTGCTTTACCTCCCAAGTTAGCTACACACCTTCAGGGCTACAGGGTGCCAAACCATGGCTTCCACACCAGCATCAATGAGTGGGAACAGGCTGCTGCTTGTATCCCAATGGAAAACATAATCCATTTAGATTTTTAATTGAACTCGATGAGATATTTAGGTAACTTTTTTGCAGTAGCAATTTAAATGAATTAGTTATATTTTACAGCCTACTGAACAGATCAGACAAGCAAATCATATGCTACCTTCACAGCACAGCGTGCCCCCTCTGCAATGCCCAAGTCCTGTTGCTCCCTAAGGAGGGCTGACCCCCTGTCAGTGCTGTGAAGGCAAGCTGCTCCCCAAGAGTTCGGAACCTCCCCAGCCAGGGCCCAGCCCCACAGTACCTGAGCAAGGTGAGCAGGGCAGACCTGCAGACAGGAGCCAGGTTCTACCAAGAATTCAGATCTTATCAGGCAACATTGTGCTTAGAAGGCAGCTCCAAAATCTTGGTGGAAAGTCAATCAGTAGATTAGAGTTAAGTTCCATGAGGTAAGGAGGGATAGGGATTGCTGGGCAGGTGACAGGGCAGGTCTGGGGTCAAGCTGGGAAGTCAGTCTGCTAGTTAGGGCTTGGATCAACAGGGTCCATGGGCAACAGGCACAGCTCTGCCTGAGCTACAGACTGGTGCTGCTGTAGCATTGCTCAGACACAGACTGGCAGCCCCGGGCTCAGCTGAAATGGAGCTCCTGGGTCCACATGCAGGTGTGTAGGTGGAGAGCCCAGATGAGGCTTGTCAGGCCCATTAAAGTCTATTAGTGCTCTGCCGTTAAATCTGACTGTGCAAGACAAATATATGCATTTTTATTTCAGCAGGAACCTCACTCTGGAGCTGGTGTTGCTCATGTCATGGTAATAAACACTTTACGTGCCGAAAAAGCTCAGAAAGAGAGTGAAATGAGCATGCCAGGAGACTTTTATATCTAAAAATGATTTTGCTCTGAAGCATGCGCCCCTGCACAGCTGGGATATACTGACCTGTCCCCTGGGTAGCTCGTTCAGCACCAACCACCTTGTGTACCCACACCCAGGGGTCCCACCAGGCAGTCTCCTGTCCTCCCTGCAGCTTGAGGGGCATTAGCTCTGACAGGCTGAAGGTTTTCCTCACCAGTTAGCAGTGGAAGACAGTTTGCATGCTATACCATCTCCCCACACATTCTTCTGATGTGTAGCTAACTTCCACATTCAGACTCTGGGTTACAGAGTTCCAGTATGAGAGAAAACATAAGCCTCTATTGCCAGAAGTGATTAAGATCCAGCCAGATGAGGTATTTTTTTTAATACCTTATTTTTTTACAATAAATCCACACAGTATTTGCTTTTGTGACAGCCAGAGATCGTGACAAACACCAGTTTGAAAGTTCAAATTGAAAGACAGAGGGGTAGTGAAACATCTTGGATAATGTAGGGAATGGGGTCTTTTCCATGAGTTCCTACATCAGCAGCAGACTGAGGAGATGAAATCCAGCAATCTGGTAAGACTCACTGGTAAGGAGATGCAAACAAAGCACCCCGGCCCAGATAAAACAGTTGTCAGGGCAAGTCCCTCTCAGCTTATGATCCTGTCCCTTGGCAGCCCTTTGCATCCCTGCTCATGCCACACTCCAGGCTCTGTTCAACTCCCTGCTCAGGTATGGAGCCTTAGCCCCACAATTCTGGTGCTTGCTCGCATGAAAAAATTCTGTTTTGGTGACATAACCCTTCCCTTTGGCAGCCCTTTTGTGGCCTGAGTCGTGCCGAGGCTCCAGGCTTTTTCTCCCTCCTCACTCTAACCTGAACATTAGGAGTAGACTAAGTCTTATCTGGCCATGCTCCAGTGAGCAAAACTTCTGAGGGGCTAATCCTTCTGGCAAGCCACCCTTTCCTTTGGCAGTCACTTTCAAGCTTCTCACTGTGTCTCAAAATCTGTAAGTTAAAGTAACATGTCTTCTGTCTAAAATGAAATATGTTTGTTTTTTTATTTTTATATACATCAGACAGTTGTCCTCATAGCAAGCTCTCATGTATTTTAGTGGCATTTAGTCTGCATGAATAAACAACTGGAGGCACTTGAAGGGATACAAGCTCTGTCTGCCTTTGTCTGCCAAATATTCTTTTCTTCTGTCCTTGAACCCTGAACAACAAATTATTATAATTCTACCTTGCAAACACACCAGGCACAAGTTATTACTCGTCTGTTTCAAGATGAATTGTTTAAAAAAAATTTTTTTTTAAAAAATCTCCCAATTTTTAAAATAATTAATCCTTTTTTTGGCCACTGCTACTTAGGCCTCACACAGGCCACCCAAAGCAGGTTTCGACACCCGGCTGCTCGAGGCTCCCTGGCCATGCCCAGCCATGTGCCCTCAGCCGTGTCTTGTCCTACGGACTGGGGTCCCCACACACTCCCTCTGGCCACTGTGAACACCACTGTCGGGGGAGATGATATTCCCCGTGCAAGGGAGGTGACTGATTTGCTTCCAGTGAGACACATTGTCACAGACTGTTAATTTTACTGCAGCCTCATTGGAAGGGAGTGGTAAAGCAGCAGGGCAAGCAAGCAGCTCCTGTCAGCGTGGGAGTACTAAATGCCCAAGCAATTAGGCTTCTAGTTCACCGAACTTCAGCAGTCCCCTGATTTCACATTTGTTTACACTCCAGTTTACTAAAGCAAACACAATGCCTGCGTAAGGGGAGAGCTGTCTCAGAGGTTGGATGCTGCCGGGTTAAGTCAATGGAGTCTGTTTGCAAATAGCTGTTCTTAAAACAGAGATAATAAAAATGGGAAAAGTCCTTAGTACCCAGATTTTGTGTTTAGTGCAGACAGTCTGCCAATATCTAGGATATGGTTCAGTTGCCCAAAACAAAGCAAAGCAGGATAGTGAAGAAGAAGAAAGGAGGATGGAGATGTGACTTTTCAGCAGTAGGGATATATTCCCACGGTACTTGGGAATTGGTTGATAATTCTCTTCCAAGCCATTCAAGTCCCACATACAGCCCACAGAGGTAATGGCATTTAACCTAACTGAGGTTCAGGAAAACCCTCCAGGCAGTTTTTTAGTGTCATTTAAATTTGGTACCTGGGTGAGGAAGTCACACAGAGTAGCTGGGCAGATGGTGAGGGGCAGACACTGTGCTGGGACAGTGGGAGCTGTGGTAAAGAACAGGCAGCCACGATGTTCTGAAGCGGGCAAAACACACCAAAGTGGGCAAATGCTGAGGGAGAAGTCCCTCATAAAGGAAAGGGCTAACAGACCCAAAGCCACATTGACTTCCTACATCAGATGCTGAGCACTTGCTTGTCACAGGGATCCTCCCCAGTCCTTTTCCTATGTACAGCTCCCGTATGCCTCAGGTAGCACCAGGAACCTCCCATGCTGTCACCTCTTCCTTCTCAGCAGGCAGGAGGAGCTTTCTTTCCTTTGCCTTCGCCTTCTTTTCCCTTCCCCCCTGCCTTGCTCGCACAGCTCAAAATGGCTGAGTGAATGCTGTTTGCAGCATTGTAGGCAATATTCCCCAAATCCATTTGTTTTGGCATGGTGGATCACCCACTAGATCTCGCAGCAGCATGGCTCCTCCCCACTGCCACGCCAGGAGCCGAAGCAGACAGTGGCCACAAGGAGCAGGAGCTGGGACTCCCCTCCTGATTGGCGCTCTGCTCCTTGCAGTAGTGTAATAGGTAAAGCCAGTTGTATTTGATTACACCCCAGGTAGCATGGCTTCTGTAACTGAGATGGTGAATGAACTAGGTTGGAATAAGCAAGTGTATTAATCAGTATGCTGATAGCTGAATAAAGCTATTTTTAAAATCACTGAACAGCACTGCTCTTTACTATGATTGCAGAGATTATGTAAGACGATGATTAAAACCAGGTCCCTGCATCACAGACTGATCCATGTTTTAGAGATGAGAAAACAAAGCTGCAAAGGAATGAGAGGAAGCTGTACTGTTTTAGAAGGGTCTCTGCCTGCCCTAATTAAGGACAAAGCAGCCATGTCATCAACTTCTTCGTTGTCATTCTAACTCATCCTACTTTTTCCACCATATTTTGCCAATAAGCCATTTATTTTTTTAAGACTAGGTTTGTACATATGGAAATGGCAGCTCGGGAGGGATCTGCTGTGTCATCCCACAATACATAGCCATGTTACAGGGTGTCCCTAATGCACAGCTTTTGCCTCCTATGGTGCATCTACCAGAAGTGTTTTCTTCCTATTTGTTGGTGTACTGCCATTCATTTAAAAAAGCATGAAGAGTAAAATGTGGGCACTAGCTTTGTGTATTGTCTAACTGGTTGAAAACAGAGAGGTAAGAAGTTGTATCTCAGCAGCAGGAAGCTGCTGATTTTCAGGACCAAGCTACCAAAAAATATGCTGTTGTTTTCAATGACAGTTATTTGGGGAAAGCCTCTAGAAACTGATTGTCATTAAAGACCTGAAGAGAACATTGCTTATGATGATAAGCAAAGATTTAAAAATTTTGTTTACAGTCTTCTGCACTGTAATGCTCAGATTGCTATATATACACAAACATTAGTTGATTTCTTACACCACAGTGAATAGCAGTGCTGCTGATCAAATATAAAGTGGCAACCAATCCTAATGCAAATGGAAATATAAATAAACCCTGCAGATTTATAGCCAATAAAAATTATGTCAAACAGTAGAAGATGAAAAGCAGAGTGTATGCTTCTTATTAAGTCTGACAGATGTTTGCTGTAGAGTGTTTTCCATGAAGTTTCTCACCATTGTTAATCATCTGTATTTTATGATGAAGTTTAAAAACCCTTTAATTATCTTACACAGATTGAATGTGTCCACTCAAAGCATCGCACTGTGTTAAAGCTGGAGATTTATTCCCTTCTAATATTTCTTTAAGAAACTGACATCACAGAAACCATTGTTACTTCATTTCCTGGCATAACACAGGACCTGGAGCACACAGAACAAAGCCTTTTGTCATTATTTACATTCTCTTCTTTCTTTCTAGGCAGCTTCTCCAGCCAGTGTGCATTATGTCAGCTGAAGGGTCTAATGCCACCTCTTCACAGGGTAGTATGTAGTACCAAGTGCTGTTGTGTGAAGACAGAATTTAACATGGAGGCCATACAAACTTGGGCATTTTGTGTGTAACTGTTTTGTGCAAGACACCCATTAAGTGCCTGCCCTTGCAAGCAAGGTGGGTGAGGCTGGGGGCCCATGTTTTCCCTTGAGTGCCCTGAGCAGGCGAGGTCAGTGTTCCTTGCTTATTCAGGTGCCCAAGGCTCGCACCGCTGGCCATGCAGCTGCTGAACTTCAGCAAGAATGCAGGGATGTCCGGATGGAGCCATGCAGTAGCTCTACACTCTCAGAGGAAAGCAGTCTGTCCCTGCTGCCTGGGCTGTTTGGACTTCTGGTAGCCAAAATTTGCCATGTAAAAGCTCATAGGCCTCATATGCCCTGTGTTACACAGCTACACAACCCCTTCTATTTCTGCATGGTGAGGAGGGGCAGGAACCCTGCCGCCCCTTTCTGCTTAGGGACTACTCAAGGGAAGATGTGCAGGGGACTGGGAGGACAGAGGCAGGCGGGTGCCCCTACCCAGGCTGGGCGCCTCGGCCACGGGGCTGGGCTCTGCTCTCCCTCTGCCCGTGCAGCTCCCGAGGGCTCTCCCAGAGCGCGGCCATGGCACCTGCCCCTGCGGGCTCCTCAGGGCCGGGGCAGGCCCTGAGCAGGCTGAACACCACCACAGCTGAGGTGCTGAGGGACTGAGGTGCTGAAGTGACCAGGGGAGGTGAGATTTCAGCACAGGGGTGGCAGCATCACCCATGTGGCAGCTGGCCAGGAGAGGGTCACAGCCAGTTTCAGCCCACCGAGAGCTGAGGTCAACAAGCCACTGGGTGCCACTGCTGCAGGCAGTCAGAGGGGCAGGGGGTGCTCCTCCTCAGATGCACTTTATAAAGAACCAGCACATGGAGGGCTGCTGGAGACCCACTTGTGGACAGAAGGGTTCTGTGCACCCCTGAGGGACCCATGCCAAGGCAGGAATTCCTGGAGTGGCTGTAGGCAGCACATGCTGGAGCAGGGACACCCCTGAAGGTGCAGCAGGAAAACCCCATAGATAAATCACCTCGCCTGCCCAAAATGCCCAGAGACATTTTGAAAAATTGAGCACAACCCATGGTGCAAATAATGGTATTGAGTCTGGAGAGGAGGTAGAACAGGTGTTTATGTAGTGTTCGTTGTTTATGTCCTTTCTAAATACCTAAATGAACAATCAGAATTATGTATTAATTGGCAATTAAGTAAAACTCACCACCTGAGACTGTTTTGCCCATACTAGGCAAATGGCACAGTTGCACAAGAAGCCTGTAGCACAGCTGGCATTCAGCACATCTCACATAGCGTGCCTGAGCTAAATGGCTGAAGACCCTTCTGTAATGCCCTGTGTTGAAACAAGCCCACAACCAGCCTCTTGGCAAGCTTGCTGCTTTGTACATAAAGGCTAAAACATGTTCTGTGGAGACTGCAGGTCTCCCTGCTCCTCTACACGTCGCTATGTATCCATCCACTGACTGTGCTGCGTGATACTTGCCTAACTGGCAGCAGATGGGAGGGGGGATCCATTAGAGAGATGGTTCAGAGCACAGTTAAGTGGTTTTGCCTTCTCATCAGTCTCCTCTCATCTCATCTCCTTCGCCAAGTTTTTTTCTCTCCTCCTTGTTCCACTGCAGCAGCAGTGGGCACTGAGAATAGGTTACAAACTTTTTCAGGCAATGTATGAAGTATCAATTGCCTAGACAGGTATTAAAGCTGGGCACTTTTATGCTTTTTTTGTACAATCTCACACATTGGCCTCTTCTGCCCCACACTCCCTCCCCCCCGCCCCGGGCACCTGTTGACATCCATCTGGTCCTTCAGAAGCCTACTGCAGTAGTGTCCATACCAACCACTCTGGATGGCATTCAGACAAGAGAAGGGGACACTCTTAGGTCAGCTGAGTTCCAGCTTCAGCAGCTACACATTCTCATTACATGGCCCAGAAATCATCCTCCTCTGCCTCAGCTGCATCTCAAGCCAGCTGTGTGAAAAGTTTGATGGAAGAACTGGGGGGCTTTCTTCTCAGTCCTTTTCAAGGTTAACCTATACATATTTAGGGCTGTTAACAGAATACTTTCAAGCCACAGGGTTTGAGGAATTATGTGATTTATAAGATTTTACTATTCATTTTAATTTTAATTGGAGAAAGCTATGAGACAATTACAATTTTTATACTCCCTATTATTCATTCTCTGAAGAGAATCCCTTTGCACTCTTTTCTTCAACTCCAGAGTTAGGTAGGAAGGTTGATGCATAGATTACAAAGCAATGTTTTCCAGGATGTTACATATATATACCATTAGAGGTTTTATTACTGGATCCAACTGTTGCTAATTAAAAAAGATACAATTCCCAGTAAAATCAACTTTGTTTCTGGGCTGCAAAACTGATGAGGAAGAAAGATGAGGTGCTAACTTAACATCAGTTTAGTATGTCTAGCCATTTGCACATGATAGCAAATTAGCATGAGCTGATATCTACAGCAGTGAAGATACAGGTAACATTCCACAAGGGCCGGAACTACTTAATGAAGGAATTGTTAAAACAACAACAACAACAACAACAACAACAAAACAACAAACTCCCACTGTTGTTCCTTCTTAACAGGTGGGCATATTCTGAAGCCAATATTCACACAAATACAATTGTTCAATTGATGCAACTCAGTAATTTTTATTGCAACTGGAAGACAATACATCACAGAAACTTTATGGTAGGTTTTGGGAAAGTGTTATTTACAATAATAATTGATGAAATAGTTTGTCTTTGGCAATATGATTACACATCAAGAAAATGTAAAATGCAAGTATGCCTCTAAATCAACAATTTCATATTTCCTAAAGATCAGCTGATTGCACTTGCCTTCGGACTGCTCATTTAGGTAAACACAAATACAACTTAACATCACTGTTCATTCCCCGCCACAGTTCGTATTTTAATATTGATGAAATTGGCAGTTTCAGACGCCAAGTACAGGAAAAAAAATTGGCTTATCACTGTACTAAATTAACTTATTGGCCAGTTAAGGTCCTGTGACCCTTAAGCATTGATACTAAATCTCTTGGTCTTTTGATTGCTTTATCACTTTTTCTGTAAAACAAAATATTTCAGAAATTACAGATCAGAGTATAAAAAAATGTACAAGTTCATAATGCTTTCATACACACACAAATCATTCCCCCCAACATTTTACATCATGGCAGTTTTAAGTAGTGAGTGTGAATGATGCAGGCATGGAACTGGTTATCAGATACAGGTATGACTTTCAATTGCTGTCCCACACACATACTCAGGAAATGTACAATGCTCTAGTAACTGAAAAATGTACTCAAGTTCAATGTCATCCAAACAAAAAAAGAAGGTCTTGGGATTTCAGGCCAGAGTAAACAAATGAAAAAGACTCCCATTTCTTGATTATCAGCCATTCCAAAATCCAGCATGTAATTTTAGTACTCGGTAAAATCCCTTCTAGCACTGAAGGCCAGCAGAAGTTGTCATTTATCCCTTAAACCCTCGGATGATGAGCTCCTGTAACTGCTGGCCTGATCCAAAGCCTAACGAAATCCACTGAAAATAAAAGAAGTGAAACAAAACCCCCTTCCACTGAGTGTGAAAGGATGTTACATCAGGTCGATATTCCCCTCTTTGCAAAAGGAAATGTGATACAGTAGAAAAACCATTACATAGCTTCAGATAAATATACCTTGTTTCAATGCTAAAACAAAACCCAAACTTCCCAAACCAGGAAAGGCTACTTATAAGAACAACTCGAAAGTGACCTTTAAATCATTTCTGGTTTTAAATGTATACCAGCAAAATACAGCACCATAGACACATTAGGTTGAGACTTTTTTTGGTCAGTGAAGCTAGTACTTGTTTGCTGAACTGTGGAAGAATTATAAGGTCATGTACATGATCAAAGATAAAGCAACCCAGCTGACAAGTCTCTGCTTAATTCAAGAATAACCAGTACTAAAAATAAAAATGCAAAAATAAAAACCCCTAATAAACCACCATTAATTAATACTTTCTAAATAAAAGGGGATTAACAGATGAATTTACAAATGTATGCAGATTTATACAGAACACCGAATGTTGTGTGTAAATCCTTATAAACTCCATCTCAAAACAGAAACACACAAAATGTATAGTTCGACTTACATACCCCATTTCAAAGGAAAAGAGACATCATTACAACTTGGTAACTGCGCTAATTGCAATATAAACCGAACAGAAATTCAGAGTTTGGCAGGTAACTAAGAAGAGGGTTATCACTTAGGTTATATAGCAAAGTGTTGATGTATATTACATAGAGTAGTATAAATAATAAAAAAGTATTATTTAAATTAGATCACAGTGCTGCATTATGTGCATAACAGTGTTTGATATATTACTGGAGGGCTGTGAAGAACACTACTAAAACTTAACTGGTCAGACGGTCAACACTGATACTCTGTCACAATCAGGAGGATGTATGGTTCAAATGCTCTTTTGGTGGCAAAGTCAAGAAAATGTTTCAAAATATTTCCTGTAAAATATGCCAATGAGCTATTCAGGCAGTAGTGATGAGCCTGAAGGAGCTGGTTTTGCATTCTCCATGAAGTGAAGTAAATTGCATTGGAAATGCATTCTCTCAGTAGTTTCATTCTGATCCTGGAGCACAGAAGAGTCATGTTTCTGAAAAAGCCTAGAGTCGGATTCAAGGAGAAATTGTAGTAACAATAATAATAGTAATAGCAGTAAAATGGTAAAAGCTTTCAGGAGCACTTGGGTGTCTACAGCTCCACTGACTGCAAAGGAGACCAGACACCTTCAAGTTCTAGAAAACCTCAGATTGTGCACCTGCAGGCACACAGTGCAATTCTTGGGGTGTCCTGCGCAGGGCCAGCAGTCAGATTTGATCCTGATGCGTCCCTTCCAACTCAGCATATTTTACGCTTCTATGATCTACTCTTTAGATGGATTGGGATGGAAGCCAAAATCTCAGTGAAAATCAATTACCACTACCAAGAAACCAGGACAAAGTGTTGTTTTGGTAATTTTATCCTTGGTGTCATTTGGTGTACAATTTAGGATTTCATTCTCTGCTAAAGTATATCAATGTATCTCTACCTCACTCCAGTGAAGAATGCAGCCTCCAGCTTTTTTCTGTATCTTTTCCAAAGGCAAACAGTAATTCAGTTGAACACTGCGAGCTGATGCACCTCTTTTGGGATTCCCTTCTCTCATTAAGGTATGAGAGGAATGAGAATATGAACCTCAACTCAGTTGCTGGAGAGGACAGTTCTCTAGTCCTACAGGGCACCACACCTCCTTGCTCCACTCCCACATTCCACTTTTCAGCTTGAAAGCCCTGTGATCTTGGTAGAACTACTGCTAGTTTTGCCAGGAGAAGATCAGAAACAGACTGCTTTCAGCAACAGCTATGGGGTGATACATTTAAGCTGTTCAAGATCTGTGCTTGCATTTTCAAATACAAGCAGAATCTGCACCAAAATGCAGTACGACATCCAACTGCTTGCAGAATGCAAGCACGACCAGCAGATTTTCACCTTCCTGCAGATGCTGGTGAAATCTGCTTATGGCATTAGCTCTGGCCTGCAAGAGCTTCTTGCTGCAAAAGGCATATTCCAAAGGAACTCGCCATGACGTCCAGCAACCCTTACAATTCGTGCCTGTGTGAAACTTGCCACTGAATACTTGCTGACCTAGCCCCACCTGTCTTGGAGAAACGTTAATTTGGCAATACTGATAGAGTGAGAAGAATAGAAAGTTAAGAGATTTGACAACTTCTCACCCCAAAATGGCTTAGTAAGGAAAGCAAACAAGCAACACCACACCACCTCACATCTGGCAAGTGAGAGAGTTTGTAATACAGTGCAATTACCACTCCATTTTGACATTCAATTAAAGACAACTCGATCGAAAAGCTGACATTGTGTTTCTTGGAAAACAAATCAATTTAAGTTCTTACCAAAAAAAAGAGAACTTCTCTGATGGAGTAGAACCAGTTCTGACAAAGTTGCCATTGTCAGCCAGGCACAAAAATGGTTGAAAAGGTGACTCCTAAATATTTTATACAATCCAAATGATGTACTTCTCATCAACAGTCAGAGTAAGCATCAATAAGGACAAGTTGTTTTTAAACACTGGAAATAATCCACTGATGGCAGCCCACACTGCTGGTTCCTGAACATAACTTTGTAAAATCCTACCAAAGAATACTTCCCTAGCAGATCAGACTAGGAGAAACAAATTTTACATGAAAATAGATGCTTGCCAACATTTTAGATTTACCAGCAAGTATATAGAGGAGTTGTGGAAGTCTTAGATAGGTGTTTTATATATATATATATATGTATCTATATATATCTGTATAAAGATAACTTGCCTAATTAGATATTTATGCAAAATGACTGTTTTCTAAGATGAGTAATACTAGTGGTAATTATATATTTAGCCACCAAGAGTCCACATTAATGAATGGTACTTGTTCAGCAGATACTGATCTCATTTGCACTGACACACTGCAATCAGAGAAGTTGCTCTGGAATTAGTGCTGTGGACAGAACCTGGCCACTAGCACACAAACATGTTTCTTTCCCTGGAGGACAGAGATGGCTGAGCCATGGTCTGAGTGTATTTTCTGCCAACAGTTTTTTCAGTGCTGCTTTTTGGTAAGTATTAAGCCACTCCTGAGCTGATACAACTATGCGTTAATGAGCAAAGGTGGTGGCAAAGGGATACTGTAGTACTTTCTATTTCAAACGACTCTGACAAAAGTCTGTAAAAGATGAAGACCAAGTTTTCTCCTACAGGGTTGTGTGGCTCTGCCTGTGGACTTTGGCTGTAGAGAGCAGGGAACTGGGAAGAAGCTGATTATCCCAGTCCCATCAGACAAGGGAAATGTTATGGCTCATTCACCTCTGTGCTACCTGGCCAAGGGACTGGTCCTTCCTGTTTTCCCCACCATTATCTCACGGGGTGCAGGCAGCCAACAGAAGCCAGTATCTATGTACTCCTGACTGCACTGATGCTGGGAATCAACCCTGCATGCATTGGCCCCAGCAAACTGAGAGAACACAGGCTGCTTCTCGCACTATCCACGGCTCTCTCCTTCCTTATCTCCATAGCCGGCAGTTGTGCTGAGCTCTGGCAGCTGTCAGGCAGCTCCTGGATCGCAGGGCATGCTTGCTGAGATGGAGGAGAGGCACTCTTTTGCTGTGCTGCCCTGTTCTTTACAGAATGCATGCAGAGCACAGGACCAGATCCAGAACAGCTTGCCCTTCAGTCCTTCCACTTCCTAACTGAAAACACACCACAGGCATCTTCAAATACAACTTCCAGCTCACTGCATTGAGTGGGAAGTCAAACCCTTCTCTAATTCACTCTTCATAAACTAGATCCATCTTGGTGAAACTGCTTCCTGAAACAGCTGTGATAAATCTAAACCTCTGCTCTTTAAGAAACCAACCATTTTGTCCTCTGAAGTGGTGGGTTCCTGGGATTTTCTTTTTGCCTCTAGGATATTCTAAGTGTAGAATTTTTCAAGCCAAATGCAAGAATCCAGGTGAGAGACTGTTTTGTTTATTTCACAGTTTCTCTCTACTGTAATGATTTTCAGTCTCCTAGTCATCCTTATCAGGAGAGTAGCGCTGTACCTGAATCACACTCTCTGTAACACTGGTTTTTATCTGGACACCTCTGTAAGGCTCTTAAATAACTTCATTTTTTCATGGCAAATTAGCAAAGCTATTTTCTTGTCTACTTATTCCTGAATCAAATCAGAGAGTTTTCCTCAATTAACCTCCCATTAGTCTCTTGATTCTGTCATACACACTCACTACTAAATTTGCCCTCAGATTATTGCGTCATGTTACACATGTACAGACGAAGAAAGGACACATTTTTACTTTTTTCTTTTTTTTTTTTTTTTTTTAAACAGAAGTAGGGAGAGGGGGGCTGAATGTGCAGACAAGGCAGTATAATTCAACCATCCAAGCCCTACCAGAGCATGAAGATTTTATTTTTTAATATTGCAGAGTAAGTTCCCCAACAGTCAGTGTTTGTCCCTGAAGAAGGTTAAACCTTAAACACCTGCTTCAAAAAAACCCCAACAACAACAACAAAAGAACCAAAACAAAAACAAAACAAAACAAAACAAAATAAAACCCCAAAAAAACAAACTCTAAGCCTAAGGGCTTAAAAATTAGAGGCATAGCCTTTTTCTCTATTTTCTATATTTATATGAAAATAATTCATGCTTCATGCTAAATACATTATTTACCTTACAAGAACTTTGTCATCTTTGAATAAAAAAAATTGTTTGCTTTTTGTTTTCCCCCTCCCCCAAAGAATCCATGCAATGTGGATCAAATTTCTTCTGCTGGCTACGCTGGTTGAATCTGGAAATTTGTTGTCATTTTTGCACAGATGAATCCTGACTGATGGTCACTGCACACTCATTTCTGAGGGCAGCGTAGGAGCTCTTTTGTTGAACTTCTGAATTTTACTGTTCACCAATGTGCTTTCCTTTTATTTTTAAATACAGAATACTACTAATGGCAGGTTTTGTAGCTTTGTTTCCCCAGTTAGATCAAGGATATGATCCACAGAAAAAGATTCTGATGTACATTGTATCTACTATGATTTCTTAGACTTGATTGCTTTTCACTCAGGCAGTTTAGAAGACATAGCTTGTTTTTCCCTATTACTATTATTTTTTGCACGCAGTGCCAATCTTCGGGCTTATGGCTTTTTGAACATTCTTTCAATTTAATGTAGAAGACAGAATTCAATGGTTAACGATGCTACTAACAGTGACCCCCTCCCATTTCTTCTCATTATTTCACTGAGACCCATTGCATACATAGTTCAAATTTCCTCAAACTTATAGTTATCAGTCTTCACATTATGAGCCACTTAGAATACGTGAAGCACTAGGAGTGCATTACTGCTTGCACAGTTACCACCAGTGGCTGTCCAAAGACTTGTATGGCACAACATATCCAAGTGCCACTAGATGATTCTTGGTTGAGAAGTACACACCTCCTCTTTCCCTCAAATCTTTTTATTCACATTCACTTCTAACCCAATTGTAAGGCCATTAAAAAAATTCTTAAGGGCCAGGCCTGAATGAATACTAAATTATGCACAGCTCTTCTACTATAAGAGGGATTTCCAAGTGGCCAATTTTACTCCCATCACATTAATGTTGATGTCACTGCGTATTCAACCATGCATTTTTGACAAGCTGGAGAAAGCAATGGCGATTTTGGCTTTCTTTTTTTGTTAACTTTTTGTCTTCAGGTAATGAAAAGCTTGTGTAAATTAGCTGAGTGTCAGTATGAGTTCTATGGCTTCAATCTCCTTTAAAAATAAAAATCTTAAGGGTCAAAAAAAAAAAAACAAAACAAAAAGGAAACCCAAAGAAACAAAACAAAAAGAAGAAAAACAAAAAAGGAAAAAATTGCTGATATTGCCACAAATCATTAGAATTCACCTGACGTGCTGAAACAAAACTTTGTAAGTTCAAACAAATCATTGATTTGTTCTAATTTTTTGTGGTTTCCTTTTGCTCTTTCTGCCCCTTTGCCGTCCGATTGGTGATGTTGTTCAAACAGGATCGAATTCCTGCTAAATGCAGGAGTGATCCTGCTGCTTCTTTCATCTCCTCATCATCACTCTCAGGGGGCTTTTCTGTACGTCTCTTTTTAAGAGGCAGCGTGTCACTTGGTACTTTTTTCGCCTTCATTAAATGTTGCCTTTTCTTGTGCTGGGATGCATACCCACTGTCAGCTAAAGAATCCTTGGTCTCCTTCCGACTTTGCTTTTTGTCCTCCTCTTCCGTTTCGCTATGGCTCTCGTGGCTCTGGAAGCTCACTTCACTTCCTTCGCTGCTGTCTTGGCTACCTTTAGTTGCAAATTCATACTGGTCGTCAGCAGAGGAAGAGGAAACGGAGTCACTAGCAGGTGATGTGCTCCTGTGGCTGGAAGATTTGGCACTGCTGTAGTTGTGATCCTCCTTTGGGTCACCGCTAACAACTGGAGAGCCGCAGGACTGTTCGCTTTCTGTCCGCATCCGGCAGTTTGTTATTCCATTCCTGTAAAAACAAATCGAACCAGTCTTAGAAGCCACAGAGATGTGATCCTGCTTCAAAGTAAAAGATGGTAAAGCCAACTGACAGATACATTGAAATTATAATCTGAAACTATGGCTATCAAAGTAATGTCCATGCAAGCTGGTTTCAAAGCCTTATTGCTCGTGGATTGGACTTGACATACAAAACAAGCCAAGAGATGTAAAATAGCACGAGAGGCAGAAGCAAGGAGGGAGTGGTTACAAATAAATAATGCCCAAACAGTACTGATTTAAATTTCAACTAATGGTTTACACTGCCAAAAATTAAAAAGAAAAAACCCCAATATTATGTTATCTTTTGGGTAAATAAACTCTGATGAGTTGCATAAATATCCCCTCCTCTTTTTCATATAAAGTGATACTACCAAAAATGTGGGGAGGAGACACTAGCTTTCTGGAGTAATTCCTTGCCCCCTCTGAAAGACACTTTCTGGCTCTAGTGTTCCAAGTGCAGATGTTTCACCTGGAAGTAGCACAGCTTCTATTTAGGACTCTTTCCAACAGAAGGAGCAAGTAAGTATAAAACTCAGGTCCAGTCACAGTTCTGATTCTGGTCAGTTAATAAATAATCTTAAAGGCAATACTATGTTAAGCCACTAGCTGCCAACAAAATATTAGAACGTGTTCAAAAACAAGCAGCAGAAAAAATAAATCTGGATTTGCTCTAGAAGCTGTCATTTCCTCCTTTGGTTTTATGGCACCCTGTGCTGTGGTAACTACTGTAGCATGATATATTTAAAAACTACCGGTGGTTTTTTTTTCTGGACTGAAAAGTATTAGAGCATTGCCATTGACTTTACAGAACAGAATACAATGCTTACAATACTATTAAAGAAGGGACTGACCCTGTGCAATGCTTAATTCCTGCTGAAAATGAGAGTAAGATGCTCATGACTGAATAAAGCCTTCATCATTGCCACCCTCCAGTGTACCAGCCTTGAACATCTCGATCAGTTAGAAAAAAATCCAACAAAAAAGCAAGCCTGTTTAAACTATCACATGATAAACTGATTTAAACCCTGCTCTTGCCATCTTTGTGCTACCACTGGAGAGCTTTTGCACGCTTGTGGCAGTGTTGGAATAAACCCTTTCCTTAAATGCATGCACTGAACATAGATATTTCTTAAGAGGAATGGCACAGTGGCAAGTCCAGAGTATTACTGCTCTTCTACTTAAAAAATGGGTAAGTGCTTTAGGTTTCAGGAACAGACCTCACGTATGGTTTCTTTACACAAGAAACAGCAGAGTTTCTGAGAGCTAAGTTTGAAAGGTGGGAAAAATAAGAGTGATATGTAATTCCACAGTTCCTAGTCATCTAAATGCCCTTGTCTGCAAGAGCTCACTGAGATAAGAAACTTCCTTACATTTATGAACCAGTGACAGGACAATGCTAGAAGGTAGCAAATTCATCAGTCATTCCAAATGTTATTTACAGTATTTTCAAAGAAATGTATAGAATAGAAGGTCCAGTTATTAGCAAAGAAACCCTCTTGACAACCTCTTTTGCTCAACAAAATTACCTTCCTCTAGATTTCTCAGTAGATTTATGATCCATAAATTCTATATAGAAGCCAGAAGGAATACACAAAGCTCCTTCAATTATTAATAACTAAGTGCAATGTCATTCATGATTGTGCAGCAAGCCAGCTGCATTTACTCTGTGATGGCTTGCAGCTGCAGGGGTTGTCATTAGAGGATGCCAAATGCTTAAAAGAAGAAATCATCCATACTAAACTAGTTATAAGGTGAATTTATAACCAACTCCTTAAGATCAGCCATTCCAAGGAAGCATGTGATGCATTTTAAGTGTCAGATTCTTCATTTTTAGAGTAAATTTACATTTAAAGATGTTAAAAATTATCATAAATTAGCATTAAATTAAAGTTACTTGATTTTACTAGGCAGCTAAAATTCAGAGCAATATGGCTCACTAAAAATCACACGCTACTAATTCTCCACTAAAAAATATTCTTGCTCCAAGGAAACAAATACAGGATAGAATAGGTGGGAAGTCAAACAGGATTCCTAATGACTGTTTGTGAACAAGGTTTCTAACAGATGGGATTTAAACCAAAATGCCCATTTTTATGCTATTTAGATCTACTCTTGTTAGTTTGTACTGAGAGACTGTCAATAAAAGGAAAGCCACAGTCCCATGGAGCAGTGCAACTACCCCTGAAGTCTCTAATGTTGCTTTTACATAAAGGGGCTGTAATTTGGATTCAAAAGCTCTGACCATGGGACTTACTCCAGATCCCAATTCTTTCAAATCAGCATAAAAATAGAATGAAATGCCCGGGGAGTACAGAATAATGTCCCAGGGGAAGGTGTGCTATGGGGTTAGCATCCCACAGGGAGTGTCTGCAAACAGGGATGCTGGTAGAGAAAAACAGAAGTTCACAAAAAAGGTGCCAAAAAGGAATCACTTTAAAAAAAGAGGAGGAAAGGAAATACCAATACACTTCAGAAGAAAGGCTTCTATGGTGGAACTGGTCAGGAAATGGATAGCATTTGCATCTCAGAAAAATCTTTGGGTTTCACTTACATTTTGAAAGATTTCCAACCAGTTCTGCTTGAGGAAATAAAAAAGGAAGAGAAAGCAGGTCAAGGAGAGAATTAGCAAAGGATACTTGCAGAAATAAAAAAGTTATACAGGTGGAGTGCTTTAGGATATTCACAACATCAAAAGTCATGTACCCTGAAAGTAAATTAATCTGATCTATATCTTAATATGCAATATCTCAAACATTAGACAAATTACTTAAAACCCATATTAGTAGTTTAGCAGGAGTCAAAGAAACTAATATCTAAACAATCCATATTCTGCATGTGCTTCTGAGACATTCTCAAGCTTCACACTGCTCTTATACATTCATATATTCATTACAAAATGAATCTCTGATCTACTTAGTTCAATCTAGATCATCAGTGGACAGAACTCCCCTGGGTTTCAGCAGACAGATTTTGGCTAGCTTAATCTATTTTTGCCCACAGTTTTGGTTGTAACTCTCACTTTGTTACTGAAACAGTAATAGATTAACAAGCACTTGCTCTGATGTTTGGATTATTTTTAAATTAGAAAGGGGAAGAAAAGGTATTTGAGAATTCTGTGCTTACTATAACAATAAGGGGAAATCTGAGTAATACCTCATTTTTTCCCCTTTTTTGTTCATAACTTTATTTCAGAATTTCCAGAAACTGATATATTTTTAAGTTTTAAAGCAGTGGCTTGCTCTTTGGGAAAGTCTGTGGGACAGTCTCTAGAGCTTTTCATCCTACTGACAAGGACTACCTTATTTGCTTGAGGGATCGGAACCTAAAGCAATGTGCACAGATTCTTTCTAGAATATTTCCACTTGGCTGTAGTGCAATGACACAATCCTCAAGCAGTGCAGAGGTAAGCTTGGGCTTTTGAAAGTCTGACTTCATTCCTATTGTTAATGGATAAAAATTGTGCTACCAATGTCATCAGAATCCAAGTGGGACTCACATCAGCTGGGTCTCAAGTCAGTACGAAAATAATGTCCTTTGTGTAGTGTTAGTGCCTCTGCCTTTCAAACAGGTCTTCCCTAGGATGAGACAAGAGTGTATCTGTCCATCAAGGACAGATATATCTTCCTTAAATTTCTCTGCTACCTTTAAAGAAAGATAGGTAATCACATTCTGCCTGCAAAATGGCAAAGGTTTTGCTGAAAAATACTTGAGACAGGTATATTCCTTTGATGAACAAAGAAAACCTATGTGGAGTTTAAGTATCACCTTAATCTACCTCTGATGTCTCTGGGGTGACAGATACTGTGTACCCACAGATGACAGTTTTTGTATGTAACTGGAAACACAGTTACAAGATACAAAGAAAGCAGTACAGGTAAATTTGGTATGTAGATTTTGACACATTCCAGGTTTGCTAAAAAAAAACCCCCTCACTTTTCTTATTTCAAAGGGAAACTCAGGACAGTCAGAACTTTTTTCAACTACAGCTAGTTGAACTGCTTCTTAAAACCACTACAGACCAGCAGACAGGAGGATGAGCAAGCATATGAAAAGTAAGTGGTGCTCACTTGCTGTATGATGAGATTCTGTCGGGGTTACTGAGTTAAAAGTCAACAACAACGAGTTGCTCACACAAGTGACAGAAGCTCTTACAAAGGTACTTCAGAGCAAAACTGTATGCAAAGGACCACAGTATATGTGAGTCATGAACTGCCAGCAGTATCAACAGCAGATCTGAAGTTAAGACAAATGCAGCCCTGTGCATTTTGGAAAGAAAGAATAATCAAGTCAGTCAGCATTACTGTCCTTTAGTTACTAAAGGATTCCTTCAGCTCCCAAGGGTAACTCATCCTGCCTGTTACAGGTGGGAAGGGGAATGCAATGCAACAAGGGTGATTTGGGGTTTGTTAAGCTCATCACGTCAGTAATGAGCAAGAGTACTAAAAAGATACAATTAAGAATTTATGAAAGGAAATACCTACCTTTATCTAAGCAAAAACAATCATTCACAGATAATGTAAGTGAATGGTAATAATTGTACTATGCTTTTGCATCTACTCTGCACATGTTTCTTATGTTTGTATTTTTTAATCACTGCTTGACTGGTTGCTTCAAGGGAGGAAAACAGAAGCAAAAATAAAGCCATCATGAGAAATAAAGTCACAATAATAAAAACTATGCCCAATGAATAATCTATTAATTGCCCTATAAATTTAAAATGAAAATAGTCCTAAATAGCCATTTTCCATCTTCAAATAAAGTTAAGCACAAAACTCATTCTTATCAAGTCCCAATGATTAGGAGCTGCATAAGGAACTGTGGTATTAATAGTAGAACAAGTACTTTAAAATCCACTCATGATAAACTAGGTAAGGTTTGTTAGTGTTGCATTTTGGGGTGTTTTGTTGTTTTTCTGGGGTTTCTTTTACCCTCAAAATCAAGGAAGACCTGTAGCTCTGCCAGCGCAGGTGCACTTGCATTCCTTAGGAAGAAGAAACATTTTCTCTTGGAAACTTGAATAGAATATTTTTTTTTTAACTGAGGGAAGTTCTCTGGGGAGCTTGTTTGCAATTTACAGATAATTGTGAAATTCCTTGAGAATGTCCATGTTTAACT
Organism: Climacteris rufus; assembly: GCA_013398175.1. Lineage (NCBI taxonomy): Eukaryota > Metazoa > Chordata > Aves > Passeriformes > Climacteridae > Climacteris > Climacteris rufus. Next base: position 400,250 of record VZRZ01008822.1, on the reverse strand, counting down.
CCAGCCAGCAACTAGTACCATGCAGTTGCTTGCTGCTCCCTGCTCCAGGTGGGATGGGGAGAAGAATCAGAAAAAGGTAACCATGGATTGAGATAAGAACACTTTGGTAATTGAAATAAAGTAAATGATAACAAAAACAGCAACAACAACAACGATGATGATGATGATGAAAAGAAAGGTAACAAAAAGAGAGGAATAGAACACAAGAAAGACAAGGGATGCACAACACAACTGCTCACAACTCAACCCACCCTCAGGAGCAATCAGCCCCTCCTTGCCAGCTCTCCCAGTTTATGCACAGGGCAGGATGCTCTATGCTATGGAATATCCCTTTGGCCAGCTCAGGTCTGCCCGTGCTCCCTCTCAGACTCTTGTCCACTTGCTCACTTGCAGAGCATGGGAAACTGAAAAGTTCTTGACTTGGGATAAGCACTACTGAGCAACTAAACCATCAGTGTGTTATCAACATTATTCTCATACTAAATCCAACATACAGCTCTGCAGTGGCTACTAGGAAGAAAATTAATTCTATCCTAGCCAAAACCAGGACAGAGAAACTACAAATGTTTGGTGAGAAAGAAGAATTGGGCAAAATGGGAAAAAACCCATATAATTTCCCATTAATTTTTAACTACCAGTAATTTAAAACCCAAGGTGTTTCTAAGAAACACTACCAAAAGTAATCTAACGTATTACCTAGACATATGTAGCATATAAAGAAGTTTTAAAAAAAAATTTACCAAGGATATTTTGTAAAACATCTCCTGCAAAATAACCTGAATCAAATTACAAGGCCTATGCTAAACAGCTGGTAAGATTCTCTGTGGGGTGAATTCCTATCAACCTCGCCTCAGTGGATCTATCCACATCGGGCAGCTGAGGCTTAAGGCTCAGTAGCTGCACCGCAGCAGGACTTGGACACAGTCACAAACCTCCCACACACTGTGGATAACTGCAGAAAATCACAAACATCATGGTGGAGGCTGTCTGCTGGATGTACTGAAATTGTCTGAAATGTTAGATCAACTTCCAAGCTTGTGCTCTGCCCAAGGGTTGATGTAACAGGTAATACCCGACTCCTGTGGAAGGTGATTATATATGTGGTAAGAGCTTCTTGCACCTTGCCAAGACACGTGATGTCACACGCACTGGCTACTTTGAAAGAAACAGAAGAGAGAGAGAAGAGACAGAAACTGTCCCTACTAAAGTGAACACTGAAGTCCTACTAGGAAAACATTTGGAAGATATTTTCCAGTGGATGACAATATGAAGAGCAAGAGCTCACTTTCAAAGCACAACCAACTCCTTGCTGCATGTAAGGAACTACTGACTTTGCCTGCTTTCATTGAATACCTCTGTCTGTCAGTATTTTCTTTTCTACATATCCAGACTATCACTGCATTTGCTTTTAGATACTCTCAGGGAACTATATGGGGATATGGTCTGCCAAAAATATATATGATGGGTCTCATGTTAGAGACATGCTACACGATGTGCAGCTTTGAAGCGTTATTTTTCCCTGCTGTCTTTGGGTGGGTCTTAGACTTGTCAGCCACAACATGGAAAATATGGATGGTAAACAAGCTAAAAGTGGTGTGAATAAAGTAAATAAAAAGCTACTGTCAAAACACATCCAATTACGCTCTGCTGTGGAGATTTAACACCAGAGGATGATTTTCAAAGTAAAAATAGTGTGGGATGCCTTTCCATTTGTAGACTAGTTTGGAATGAAAGGCCTATTTGTGCAATTTAAGCCAAATGCACTACAAAATAACAATGATCTCCTCAATTCCTGTTCTTTATTCATGGAAAGTCATGTTTGTTAAATACTTTTCAGTAGGGATTTTCAACCCAAAGTACTTAATTCAATTGTACTTTATATATAAAGTAATTACATGTAATTACAAGGGAAGAGCAACACATCAATACCTTGTGCAGGAACAAAATATGCCAATGCATTCAGTCACAATGTTGAAATTGAACAGCACTGTAAACTTTCCCATTGATGGGAGATAACACATGAGAAATCACAGACTTCAGCTTCTTAGTCCAATGCTGTCATTTTGGCCTCCTTTCTGAACAACAGATTAGTCAAAACACTGCACCGAATTAAAACTGAGAATTTAACCCAAGACCAAACTTTTTGTTACTGTGTTTTGGCACTAATGACACTGCACAACAGCACACCATATTGCAAGTTATTTGCACCAGTTTGGGGGACAACAAAACCAAACACCATTAAGATATTGAGGAAATAAGACACAAAATTAAATAAACAGCTCAGACAGCAAAGAAGTGTCAACAGAAGATCAGCACTTGACAGAAGAACCTATGATTCCTACATATGGTAACTAAGGAAAAACAATTAAGAGGTTTAATTTATTATGCAATGATCTGCTACCAAGAAAAAGATAGAGATCCTCTAAATGAATGATGAAAACTACCTTCTTTGGGTGGCTTTAGGCCTTTCATTTACAGCACCAAAGGAATGCTTCCCAAGAAAATACACACTGGATTAAAAACATCTTAGAAAGAAGCTGTCTGGCTTCTCAATATATAAGCAGAGGCACACAATTTCTGCAGGAATCTCAACAGGAGACTGCACCACCTCCCATGGCTGCCCAGACCTACCTCCTAGTAAAAACTAGAAGGGGAAACCAACCTTCCTGCACCTAAACAGGTCTGAAAACATCCCCTGCCATCCTGACTGGAGCATCGTCCTCTATGCAGGAATGACAGCTCAATCTGAGCAGTCCTCCTACTCTTAATTGCAAAAGAAGGCTGCATGGATGCTGTGGTAGATTTCTCCTGCTGCACATGATAAGCAGAAGTTATTCTCATGAGACACCATGAAAGCTCAACACGACAGGTCCTATTTAGTTAGCCCTGTGTATCTGAGGAGGAGCTGGCACCAAGAAACGGTGTCATTTTCACAGTAACTGATAACAGAAGTATCCAGTTTTGAGAGGACCAGATGATGTTCTAAGAGGCATTGTGAATCCAGATTGATCTTCTTCCTAAAGCAATTCTGAATCTTATTATCCCTGAGGGAAACAAGACAAAACAGCCTGCTGAAGTTGCTCTGTTGAAGAAAGTCCCCTAACTTCTCAAAAGCTTTCAAAGCCTCTTGTCTGTGCCTCCCTCTGCCTTTCAAGAATTAAAAGAGGGGATATTGCAGGAGATTTTAAATATGAGCAGACATTATGCACACCAGGAATATATTCATAGCAAGCTATTTCTAATACTGCCTAAGGCTGGAGAAGAGAACAAAAAGAATTAGAAATGTCTGCATTAACTAATTATAAATGCTCTTCTGTGAGACAGAGCAAAAAGAACATATGCAAGGGAGGGGTAAAATCCCAAATTTCCCAATTCTATATTAACAGGTAGCTGGTAAAGATCCTGTTCTCTACCTGCTGGGGAAAAAACATGGGAAAGAGTCCTTTGAAAACAGATAAAATTTGACTACATACAGCTTTGCAGCACAGCAATTTGAGGACGCCTACACAGAAGGAAGTTTTCAAGTAGCCTGGAAGTAAAACAGTTCTATCTCCTCCTTCAGTCAATTCTGATTATGAAACAGGGTCTAAGCAGGAAATGCAGATGAACTCTAGAGAGAATATTCAGACCACTATGTCCTCATAGCTTGAACACCTCATGAAAATTATATAAAATTAATGATCCAGTAGTCCCAGAGCTCTGCAATCCCCACTGGAGCAGAAGTCCTGGGTAAAGCCAGTGGCAAAGCTGATGAGAGAGCTGACCTCTACCGCTAGCAAGGCCAGGCTGTGGTAAAGAGAGATGGAGAGGAACTCTGCAGAATTCTGGAGGATGACCCTTAGGGTTGCATCCCTTCAGTGTAACAAATGGGAAAAACAGCTGAAATACTTGCCCATCAAAAAATATGGATTTTATTCCAATTAGTGTCTTCCCCTCTATGCATTTTAAGCATCAAGAGTACATGAATGTCATATGCTCTGTCTGTCTCTCTCTCCATTTACTTGATGGAAATACTGCACCCAAAGGGCTAGACAATGATTCTGAACAGGGAAAAAAAATAAAAAAACCTCAACTAAATAGTAATGGAATAAGACCTATGAAGACTTTATTTCACTGCCTTGCAGCCCTTTCCTGAGAAAAGAAAGTATAATTGGAACAGCCCAGTAAAGTGGGGTCAGCACTAATTATGAAACCCCACCCAGAATACCCAACTGCCTGAGCTGAAATAGCTTGTGCAGATACTGAGAGTTCTGAAAGAGAAGGGCACTGGCAGTACACTTGACCAAATTAATCTCTGTTGTGACTGACTGAAAATGGAGCTCCACCCGAGGCAAACTGTTCTTCCACCAATAAACTAGCGCTGCTTTAAGCAAAACAAACCACTGAACCACAGTTCTTACTGCCATCACTAGGTGTCTCTTACTGCTCTGCTTCCTGAGATAGTGGAGTATCTTAAGCAACATTTTACCCTTGAACATTTTGCTATAACCTTGAAATAAAACTGTAGCGAAAGGAACTGCCTCACAAAGATCTAAGTTAATAATAAAACGACAGCTATATGTTCAAGTATCTTTCAGGATTTGCTTTAATATTATTGATACTCTTTCCTCTGGTATTTAACCCTGGAAAAGGTCTTTAAGAGAAGGGAGAGAGGGGACAAGCAGGAAAAAGCATTCGCACTTAGCAAAACAGGCCATTGTATGAGGTTCTCACCACAAACTGCCTGCAATTTGCTAGTGAAAATAAAACTGCATTTTACAAACCAGTGTGCAACAGACAGATATGCCACTGCGATCTTGCAAAGGATGATAACCCAAGAGTTTTAGGTGGCAGAGTTTTATTGCATTTAGAACCTCAGAAGCACTGGCAAGCAGCAAAATATCTGTTTACCAGAGTTTACATTTACTTTTACATTTTCTGCAAAATCCTAATTTATTTCATACAGATCCCATAATGAGTCACTCTTACCTTACTGCAACAGCCATGCTTCCTATAGGGTTGATTGGCAATGGCCTGGCTCCAGGAAATATTCCTCTACTCAGTACTCGAGCTCCATTTTGTATCACTCCCGAAGGAACTAAAAACAAAACAAAACACAAAACATATTTTCTTTTAAAGGAAAAGTTACAAAAATATAGGAGCAAAATGTGGAACTTAAGCTTTCCAATGTACTGAAAAACCATTAGACAGGCTCGTGCAGCACACTGCTTACCTTGAACACCTTAGCCTCAAGTCTTCTGAGTGCCCTGCTATTTTCAATGCTATTTTCATGGCAGCCAATGATAACATGGCTTGCAGAAGCCACTGCCTGACCTAGTTGCTGCAGATCACTCCTTGTACAACTGAATCACTTTTGTTTTGCAATTGCTGTTCTGCTGCGAATGCATGTGCTTAGAGTCAAAACCAGCTATGAGCACATATGTAACTATTCTGTCCACAAAAAGAAGCAGTGACCCCTTACAGATAAACAGAACAGAACACTGCATGAACACAGTTCACAGCTTTTTATCTTCCCAGTTTACTTTCTGAGCAGCAATCTCGTGGCCCTTGTCGCCTGCAAAATAAAATATTAACTACAAATATGTATTTACCAGGAAGAGAAAGAGAAGAGGCTATAAAGGCATTTTCTCCTTGCCACTAATTAGGCCCTGTCTCTGGCCATTGATGACCTCTGTCAGGCAGCCTGGCAGCAGTGCTGTGCCTCCAGCACACGGCGGGGCCACAGCCCAGCCTCCCCCGCCCAGGAGGCGCTGATGCCACTGACACCGAAGGCGTAGGTACTGACCACCACTACAGACATTCCACTGGGCCATTCAGTTTGGCTCTACATCAGACACTGCAGCTCTGGCCAACAAGATTTTAAACTACAATTGAGTACTTGTTTTCTACCCAGGCATGTTTCTGCACACCGCCCAGCCCAGGGCAGACAGCCCCACAGCTGAACGAATAGCAGAGAAGCACTACCCAGGCACCACCAAAGTGCGTCTTTAGCAGGTCTCAGCATTTTCCTCCTCCACTGTGAGAAGCAGGACTACCAAATACAGTTCTTAGTCCAGGCATTTACCAGGGACCTACTTCCACGTAATGACATCTGTTTACACAGCAATTATGTCCTTTCAGGATGGAACAGTAACCTCCCCACAGCCTCCACCCAAACTCACTTCTTTAACATCTACAGCCAGTCAGTTCACACAGATTCTATTTACTGTAAGTCATCATTCATACCATAACTTCCCCTCATGGGCAATGTCCAAAGAGAGAATGATGATCATTACTCTTTATATATTATTTTTAAATATACAGGTATTATATAAACACATAAAAGACAAATGCAAACTGTTTCACTTTATATACACCCACAGAATTTATTTTTAAACAAACTACAGGAAGACTAGAAAAATTATTCAGAATCAACACATACATTTTACACGCCCAACTTCAAATACTCACACCCCAAAATATTAGTGTATTCTGAGGCAGAGGAATACAGGCTCAGAAGTACGTTAGTTCCAAGCTGCTGAGGTACACTTCAACTTCCCTATCAACATCAAGCCAGATCAACACCTCCCTTCCTGCTGTCCTGGTGCTCACCTTATTTCACTCCAGACCACACAGATTAGTTCTGGGAAAATAATCTTCTTTCTCCTGCTTGTGAGAGCACATCACTCCCCTGATCAAATACTGTTGCTGTGTTACACCCACCCTTGCTTTTGAGCACCTCTGAAGAACAGGTCATTTATATTTAGGTGCTTAAGTACAGTCTCAAATGGCTAAATTTACAGAAGCTCCTTTATAACAACTTGGGTCAGTTTTCAATGACCAGAGTAATTTTAAAATTACATTTTGCTATTTATACTTCACTACTCTGTACACTTTTTGCTCCATAGAGCGTTTATGAGAAATCGATCAAACCGGTTTCACTAGGTGACACTGTAAGGCTTTCACTACTCTGATGTCTGGGTTTGTAGATACTGGAAAGTAACATTAACATGTTAAAACTCAAAAATCTGAATTTCTTATCATATTTGTTTCAACAGCATGACCTGGAGATGGCCAGAACTCCAGTGTCATAAAAGAAAAGCAGTCTGCTCAAGGATATGGTTAACCTAAAACGCACAGATAACAGGCAAATTGAAAACAACAGATAAACATGCTAAATACCAAAAGATTGATAAAAATACATAATTTCAAATGCACATGGTTTTCCCAACAAGCTTTTAAATGGGACAGATTTTATACTGCACTACACAGCATGGTTTCTCTATGTTTACAATGTTCCATTAAAATAAATAAACCAGAAGTTTTGACTGAGAAAGATCTGGGAATTTTCTCTTCACTATGATACAAACCATAGTTTTATATTGAAATGAAACATTTATGCATATGCACAGAGCCACGTGTCAGTTAGCTATGGTTACTGTCTAAATATACACTGTTAAACTTCAAAGCAAACATACTGAACATGCTACTGCAAAAAGAGAGCAACAGGCTCCTTGATGTCCAAACTCTTCTTTCCATGGTTACCTAATTATCCTGGTCTGCTGGCAGAGTTAACTGATGCTTATTTTATTGCTTTTCTTCTCCTACTCTCTGCCTTACTGACAACTGCCACTGCTTCTTTAAAAAATCCTGTTCACTTCCTCACCAATTCTCAAAAATTAGTTTCCTGTCTTTCCTTATCTCCTCTGAGTTTCCTTTTTTCCCCTGCACTCCTATATATGTATCTATATCTATCTCAAATACACTGCCAAGTCATACAGCTTAGAATTTCTATACATTGACACCCTCACTGAAACCCATCCTTCCTGTTTCTTGTCCCTTTGCAGGTTTTAAGTCACGGTGTGCTATCCAGGAAACACTCTCTTCAAAAGCTTCACATTTAAAACATTCCCACATCAACACACACACACACACCCCCCACATATTCCCTTTGAGAATTAACAAACGCTCGTAAAAAAAACCACAGAAGTTTGCTGCCTTCTGAAAATACCTCCTAAGAGACAACTTGGTCTCTTGTCCTGCCTATGGAATTCGCTTCAATCATGACTAGTCTGTGCTGCACACCACCACTCACTGAAAGGCTTCAACAGGACTATTCAGGCCAGAAGAGGCCTTGACTACGATTCTGTGTTCTAACTTTTCTCTGAAGTACATCACAGCTCTGTATAATGAAATCATCACTCAGAATTCAATAACTATTTCAGTTTGCAAGAGCAGTGTTATTGCTACTGATTTTTGGTTTTGTTTCCCCAAACTCACTGAATTATGATGCAGCAATACCACTACATCATTCAGACAGACAAACAGGTTGTATGCAAGGGATCAGCGAAGAAGGACACTGGACCATGTAGTATATCCTTTCAGGACAAGTCTGGAAGCTTAAAGAAAAAAAACCAACAACATCCCAACTTGCTGCTAAATTAGTTTCTGTAGCATTCTAAACATGAAATGAAAAGAAGGATTAAAATGATTCAGTGTTAAAAGGTATTAATTTCTAGTTATCTACATAACCAATGTGCCATGGTAAGAGGTTTCTTACTCATTCATCTCTACTTACAGCACTTAAAGCAACAAAACTGATCCTTCCACAAAATACCGTTAATTACTTAATTTTTTAAAAAAATTATGTACATAAACTGCTATTACACTCTCCCTGGTACCCACACACTCTTCCTGCCTTTGTGCAGGCTGTATGAAGACAGCTACTTATGTTCAAGAAATTATTTCTACTTCTTGGTGCTTTTGAAGGGTTGTGGATTATTTATTGGAAATTACGTAGTGCTTTTATTCCAAATATATATTTATGCCTTAGAAGCTTTAATTACATTTCAAACCCATACTTTGAGGTGAGATATTTATATTTTAGATTGAAGATTCAAGGTGTGGAGGTAAGATAATTTACTCCAAGCCACGTTATCAATCAGATCCCATCTGAGCTAACACCTTACAGTCCCGAGCCCTCTCTTCTAATGCTTCTTTAACCAACAGTACAGGCAGGTTACAGGTTCCCAAATCCTAGGCAGAAATGGGAAATGTAATTTACACCTTTTCTGTGCAAGTGCTGAAAGCCGTTTATGTTTGAGAAACTCAGCTCAAGAAAACAATGCCAGAAGACCTGTGCATCTCTTTGATGAAGGTTTCCTCTCACAAAATGTTCCCAGTGAAACACAGTCTGAAACAACAAAATCATTAACCACCTTTCAACTTTCATCACTGCTATGTTTTCAAGGGTCTCACTCTGCTCTCAGGAAACTTAAACCAAAGAAATACTTCAATTGGAGTAAACTGTGTACAGAAAATCTGCCCCTAATCTGCTGCATGAATGGGGAAATAATTTTTGGATCTTATGCTGCTCTGGTAGAATTTCACAGCCTAAGTAGATCCTGCCACCTGAATCTCCACTGGCTAATTGTGGAGAGAAGCAATGCACCCAATGTCAAAAATCAAGCCTACACCTCTGAAATTCTCCAAGGGGAAACAACCTGCCTTTTGTAGTGGACTCTCATGCTATAGTTTAACAGACAATAAAGTGAATGACACATAGGAGAACATACCATAATCTGAATTCACCAAGGCACTATGTTCAGTTAGTGTTAAAAGGATCCAACAGTAGCCCTTCAAAAATGCAGTGTTGTTTCGTAGCCTGTACTCAGGCTCTTTAGGTGGAAAATAAGCAGATGGCCACATGATCACTCCACAGACAGTGCAGGACTGTTTTAATCCAAAGCATGGTCTTGTGTGCACACTAGCTGAGTAGAATCTCCCAACTATGGACTTCTTTCATCACATCTCTCAACACACTGCATCCCGTATCTCTTACTTGCAGGGTGTGTGGGTGAAGCTTCCCAACCTGCCTGAGATAACTACCTCATCCAAGACCTTCACAACAGTGTCAGAAAAACCATGTCAGACTGGGCCCTTCCCTGAAGATTTGATTGTCAAACACACAATGCAGCAATTTGGCAAAATTGAAATGCAGAAGAATGAGGAAATAATGGATAGTCACCAGACAGAATGACACCCAAACAGCTCACTAAAAAAGTAAACTAAGTTCTTGGTTGAACACTGGCATGTGAAAGTTAAATAAAGTATCACAAAGGAGTGAGATTTGCTGTCAATCAAGAAAATGAAAGGGGTAACAAACACGTTCTTTGTGTGATGTGGGAAACAAGCATACAGTTCATTAAACTGTCTAGGTCAAGGTAGCCAATACTTAGAACAGAAGAATGAATAGTATTTACTGAAAAATGAATTTTAAAAATGTGGAATGTGCAAGTGTGAAAGGATCCTGTAGGGACAGACTGGTTCTTTGCTTCTTCTGTTATCATGTGGCACATGCATTGATGTCAGGGCTCTCTTTCCTGACCCAGCTCTTGTAGCACAGAAGAAATCATTGTAGAGAAGAGGTACTGAGTTTTTGCTAATATCTGTCAGCTTCAGCTCTTTTCTGCCAAGCTTTCTTTTAGTACAAACTTTAGCAGAACACTTTATCTCAGGCTACAAGAACTGAAAATAGGAAATTGCTGATGATGTATAATTGATGGGGTATCAGAAGTTGCCAAAAGCAAATGTTTTCTGCCAAATGTGTAACTTTATTCACTTCAACTATCTCATCCCAGGCATAAATTTGATTACATCTGTCTAACTTCTATTTTACTGCTCAAGGACAATTTTATAGCTCTTAAATTCCATAGTCTGTAGTACTACAAACTGTGAATCTTGGATGCATCCAACAAGCCATTTATTCTAAACAAAAATTTGAGGTGAGGGAGAGAAACATGTCCTGATAATCCTATGACACTCATACTTTGCCTAAGAATATTCTGAGGAGTAAGGAGAAAGAAGTAGAAAATATTTAATAAAAATAAGTTTTCTTTCCAATTTTATTTCATCACTTTAATGACTTAATATTAAACACCAAAGTAAAAAAAAAAAAAAACAAACAAAACAGAACAAAACAAAATAAACCCCAACCAAAATCCAGCAATAGGAAGTTTGACATTATGAAAATATCTTTCCCTAGTTTTTGCTTTGATACAAAATTGTCAGCAAAACCAGCTTTTTGAAACATTTTACTGTCAACAATGTATCATTCACTGATACTCAAAGTTAGGCTGGAAGCTGTCTAAGTTAAAATAAGTGACTTGTCCATAAGCAGTACAAACGGAACACTACAATTATCAAGTTTCATATACAATAAAAATACAACAGCATGTTCTACTTTATCCCATTTGGAGAATTTCTGACTGTCATTAAGGCAATTTTTTTTTGATCTTGATTCCTGGATATATATCTTGCACATATATAATCCACCTGCAAAAGCAAATTCCACTGGGGTACAATTTTAGAAGTATAGAGGCAAAGTAGCTTTCTTTAGGGAATTACTTCTCCTCCCACCCAATTTAAGATATATGTACCTAGTCTGGTTTTTATATGTTTTGAGATGAAGATTAAGAAAGATTTCCAAATCAGAGAGACACTGGTTTCAGCCTTAGAAAACCTACTTTTAAAGAAGCACCCAGCAAAACTCCATGCTTGTATCTTCCCAAACATCTCTACCACAGCGCTTCATTCTCCTGTAAGGAACCACCTACTAAACCAGAGTTGTCAGGTCTTCTGAAGGTCACCCCTTTCTAGCCAACCCAAGTGAGTAGTGATGAGCAGTACCAACTAAAAGATGGATGTCAGAGCTGAGAGGACTCTCAGTTTCCTGGTTTCTACCCAAACCCTTTCTGTGAGCACCGTTTTATAGCTGTCTGCAGTATTAAACTTCAGCTTGACAACATAGTTCTATTTGTGTGCAATTCACAAATTATATAACAACAGGCAAAGGACTATGCATGAATTGGAAGCTATGTGTAATAGCACTGAGTGAGAAGCTTCTTGAATTAAATCAGTATTTCCAGGATAATCCCTCTGACCACAGCACTGTTTGCTAGCATTAGCAGCAATACACGACACATACACCCTTCTTTCCTCATCCTTCCAGAAGAGCAAGTGGCTCCAAGTTCAGAATGACCTCACCAATTAAACTGGTGTTGCTACTTACATGCTTCCAGTGATTTGAATCTCAGGAATTCAAACACACTGCAAAAGCAGCAAAACCCATCTCCATTTTCATCATGCCAAAACACCATGGCTTGGCAAGACTCAATGACATGCCCAGGATGCTACACTCTTCAGAGCAGGAATACTATGCTGGAGTGACAGCTAGTAATATTTACTTTCAAGTCATTGATAAGAATTGAAGTGTTGAAAATCTTTTGTCAAAAAAGCAATTGTACAAAACTAACTCATGGACTTCACTGACTTAGTACCCATGATTTCTAAATTGAGCTCTACCATTTGTTCACCGTCCCTTTTCCTTCTGTCCTCTCTCGAAATTAGATTCACATGAGGGAAACAAGTCCAGAAATTTGAGGCAACTTGCCCAAGATGGCCCAGACAGTACTGCAGGTCAAGACACAGTTTTTAATGCAAGTCACGTATTTTGGAATTAATACTCATGAACTGACTACTAATAAAAATCCCAAGTATTTGTAACTTGTGATAGTTGCTACTAAGGAAGGAGGTGTTCCAATTGCTGTTTCTTTTCAAACATAATCAAACCATACAAAACCTGATGAAACTCAAGGACTTCAATAAACTGAAGCAAAAAGAATATTAAATCTATGTTCCTACATGCCCTCTCTTAGCATATCACAGTATCTTTCATGCTTTTAACTCCTGGTACCAGCTGGATTGCAGGTTTCAGTAGAAACTTGCACACAGTTGGCTACTTTGAACTTCTGCCTTTAGTTACAATCTGGAAGTATTTGGTCTATGAATATCCTGCAAAGTGTTAATAATTTAGAAACTGATTTCTAAATTATTTCTAAACTATAATTGCATTATTCCTAACCTTTAGCAGCCTTGTGAACAATCAGTTTCATGAATCTAGAAAGTAAAACCCACACGAACACAAAATAAACCTAGTAAAAATGTTTTACTCTTTTACTCTGCCTTTTTGTTTTTTTGAATGAAAACTTAAGGATGGTGGAATTGGGGTAAATGGTAAGCAATGTTTGTCAGACACTATTTCAAGATTTCATATAAAGGCAAAAGCTGATTTTAGAATTAATTTGTGATTGTTAGCCATGTTTCACACATGGTTGTGGAACTAAAATGGTCATTTAAAACCATAAAACTAATTAATCAATCTGTTACAAAGTAAGAATAGTTTACTCTGGATTTTCTCATACCATTGAGATGGGATTCCTTTCTGACAGTCTATATTAACAGCATAAATTCCAATAAGACTATGAATAATTGCTGAAGCTAACTTCAATGTAAAGATGCTTTTAGCACCCACACTGCCTAGATGAACAAGGGTTTTAACTGCTTGAAGCAGCTATTATTTCAAGATGTCTCAAATTCAAAAGCCAACACATGTAATTGTCCACAGAAAATGAATCCAGATTCTGTCACAATCTACCTCAGAGGTAGCCTCTTGTTACTACAATGGTTAAATGTTTGTAGGACAGGCAAAGGTCTTAATGGACCAGAGTTTTAAACTTTCTGAGTTGTAAAGTTGTTACAACTTTTTTTTTGTTGAAATGACCTCAGGTTCTGGCTCCAGCTGAGTCTTTGTTGCGTCAATAAGTGGCATGTTCAGGGTCAGACTCTCAGACCAAGACTGTTTTCATTCAGGTATTAACATGTGTGGCTAAACTACAGACTATATCCTTCCCTCTTCAAATCTTGTCTTCAGAAGATGGGGCATTTTGCAGTGCTTATGAACATATTTGACACCACAGTCTGATACCAGGAACAGAACTTTCAGTCTTCAAGGGTTCCAACAGTATTGGCACCACTTACTGCCCTGGTAATTCACAGCTTGATTTACAGACCACTGCAGCCACTGACAGAAAAGAGAATGAACTGTGAACTTCCAGATGATGCTCAACATTGCAGTGCAACTTTTATAGCCCAGTTGCCTTTTATTTGAGAACTCATTAATAATGTGATTGTTTTTCAATCAATTGTTTCTTAATGTGCAGTAGCAATTAATTTGCTTCAAGTTGCCTAAGAGGTTCCTAACATGGTACATAAGTGAGACCCAACTGCAACTGACAGGATAGGCTGATTTACTTCCTCAAGGTATCCATTCACACCCCTGTCCAAATATTTCTCCGTTGTAATTTAGAGGACCTCTGAGGTTACAATAAAAACTTCCGGCCTTTCCTCCTGGCAATTCTACCAGTGTCTAGAAAGATTCATGAACTTCTGAGCAGACCCTGCATTTGAGTTTAAGGGCACAGAGGAAGGCCTCATTACTTGTGGATATCAAGGTGGGGGCAGTGTGAATGAGGAGCCATCTTTCCGTTTACATCTCCCTGTCACTTTCATCTTCCTCACACGAGACCCCACTGGGAAGGTGACATGGGGGCAGAGATATGCCAGACTCATAGAAGGTTAGAATTCCCTTCCTCAGAGTGACCTTTACAACATAAAATAAGCCAAAGCTATCAAACTATGATGTCTATGAAATAACAGTGCACAAGTCTCCAAATCACTTGCACTGCAATATTCGCAAATGTGCATGTTGCCCATTTTTCACTGTAAAATAGCTAGTTTTCTCTGTTAGACAGTTTCAAGGACGATTTCTGTAAACATAGCTATGTTGTTGTAAAAATTATCTTTTTACATTCCTTTCCCATGGACACAGATCCTTTTGACGGACACTTCTTTTAACCATTCTAGTTAGAGACGGAAGTGTTAACTTTCTCCAATGATCTGTGATTTCTAAAAGTGTATATAAGAATTAAACGAAGGTGGGTTTCCCCCCTTCCGCCCTTTGCTCTGAACAAGCTCTGACTCCGGCTCTCATTGTTTCTGCGTCTTCGGCTGATAAGCCGGGATAAGCCGTAATAACAGGCATCCCGGTAATATGTGCACATGACAAAAATCTGCAGCATATTTAGTACATGTTTAGTATGATGCATCTCCTCTCATTCTTGTCTGTAATCCTCTCCTGTTCTCCAGTTCCTCCAGGTGTTCAGATTCCTCTGTGTTTTCCCCATCTTTCCCAATACTACTTATGTCCCCTTCCCTCTCTCACATACCCTTTTACCCCTGCACTTTCATTCTACACCAACCCCTTTCACCCTTTTCTCTACCCCACAAATCTGGCTTCTTTAAATCTGTGATCCTTTGGAAGTTGTCCGATTTTACCAGGAAGCCCAAGGGTAATATCTTCTTTCCGATAAAAATTTTTTTTTCCTACCTACACATAGTGGGGATTGCCCATCCTTTTACTACATACAGTCCCTGAAGGCTGCTTAGGAGAGAAAGACAAGGACCACTCTACTGTTTCCAGAACAGACAGTTTCTTGGTACATCACGCTCTCCTGAGAGAGGCTTCTCAAGAGGCATTCCTCTGGCAGGGTCACAAAGCAGGCTGACAATAGCTTTCCTCAGCTGCACGGGAAATGCTTTGATGGTAATTGACTCTCTTCCCCAGGCAGAGTATCAAAGTGCAAATCAAGGCTTACCCTGGAATTTGGAGTTGGTTGCCCAGGCTAGAACAATAGCACTGATGCTAGATAGGCTTGGTAATGGCCTCCATTTTAACTTCTGCCTTTATTTTTTAGATCTGCCTGTCACTTGGCATTACTACCATGCTTGCTGACCAGTGATATGTTTGTTTTCTTGTATTCCCTGTTTTTGTGCAGCTGTATTCCACTACAGATTCCTGTAATAGCTCCACTGCAAATTCTGTGGGGCAGGATGATTCCTACAGTATTTACACAGCGCAGTACAACAGAGGTCCAGGCCTCTTCAGTGCTCTGTTAATATACAGCATTAAAACCTTAGATCTGGTCACAGAACAGGGAGGACAGTATTGACAGGAAATGAGACCTCTCTTTACTCCCTGTAGCCTGCCTACTGCCTTGCATCAGTCAGAGTAAAAAAAAAGCAAACTGGGCAGGATGTGTGCAAGGAAGGAGCTGAAACAGTGCCCAAGTGAATGGAAAGGATCCAGATGGCTGTGGAAACTCACACGATGGGAGTCAAATCAAAACAAAATGAAAACAAAACCATATGCCATGTACCCTTCACTTCTTGCTCTCTTTCTCTCCCTGCCTTTCTCCTGGCTGTTGCCCCAGGTCTTTCTATCAGTATGGATAATAGCATGTTACTCATTTAAGTGTATGTCATGAATAACAATAACCTCTCTTTTACATTAGAGATCACGGATTAATATTATTCATGTAACAAAGAATGTAATATGAACCATAAAATTATACTCATGTAAGGGTCAAGGAAGTGTAAGGGTCTACAAGGGAAGTTATATTTCTTTATTAAATCCTTTTTATCTGGTACGCTGTATACTTATAAAAGAGAATATTAATTTTATACGTCTATGTTGCTATATGCTATAGAAATATCTACTCACAACCTGCTTGTATCTCAGGGGGAGTATTCAAAAGCATCATGGCAGTGGCAGCATCAATGTCAGGATCTGGAAAAATCAACCAATAAATACATTATTTACAACTAGGCTAATCGTCTTACCCCCGATGCTAAACTATAAGTTTGACCACATCTCCGAGTGAAAATGTATGAGAGTCAGAGGGCTCGTTGACTTCACATTAAATTCACCCCAAAGTTGCACGTGATCCCATTGTTACTATTAAATAGAGTGCAGTGATCTACGTCACGGAGCCACACTTGTGCTCGTGTGTGCGTGATACCTTTGCTGTTAGCCTCACCAGTTCCCTGTTTAATTCTGTGGAGAGCATTCAGATTTCATCACAAAGGATCTGTGAAAGCAGGTGCAACATCACCATTTGGAAGCAACAGAGAGGGATGAGCTGACAGCAGAGTGGGACAGCGTGAGGAACACCTACACCTGAGCAAGTACAGAAGATGCCACTCGGTCATTTTGATTTGTTGAGAATGATTTCAGCAAAGTCTGAGAAAGTGTTGGAAGACAAACTGCTACAATTAAGAAAGAAAAAAAGAAACTAGCTTTTCAAAGAAGCACCAACTTATTTGCATCCTTGTCCATTGTCACTTTAATATAAGCAAAATGATCAGCTGGCTGCTGTTATTCTTAAATTGGTTTCTGAATCCACCATGAACAGTCAGCTGACAGATGGTGAGTTACAGAGACAGAACAAAATATGATCCTTTTATAACTATATTCACTTGCTTCACACACAACAGCTCGGCTGCTATGGAAATGCAGGTAGCTATGACAACAGTAAACAACCCCACAACGGCCACTGAATAAGCTGAAAAGAACATCTGCCCCAGCAAAGCGTCACAGCTGCCCTGGGGCACAACTTGCTAATCGTGCAGTGATGCCGTGTGACAGAGAAAGCCGCCTATGCCATGTCCAAATAAATGAAGTGTGCAATTGAAGCAGACATAAAAATGCACACCCTGGCCGACTGCTGCCTCTGTGCTGCTAAACTGAATGACTAATGAGTATGCATTTGTTGTTTGGGGTTGGGTTTTTTTCAGTTTGTCAGTATTTATACCAAATTACATACCAAAAAATATAATTTGCTACTAATAACTTCATGGCACTTTATTTTGGCCATTATGACATAAAATTACTTATCACTGTTAAAAATATGTGTATTTTTGATCTTTATATATTTCAAATCTGTTCCCAGTAATATGATGTGGTATAAGGCCCTGTAATTTATTAACAATACAAATGACGTAGACAGGATTTCAAAATCTGCTTAAACCAAACAGAAACTCACTGAATTCACTAGTGAATTAAAAAAAGGGACTTTTTTATTAGTCTAAGTAGGTACTACTTTCCTGTGAATAGCTGCAAACACACTTCTAAAGGCTGCTACTCTACTATTTAATTGCTGAAACAGTAAACAGAGAAACAGTGTAGTAGGTGTCAAACTGAAGCAGCAGCAGCAGCAGACTTAGTAAAAAGGTGCCTGTGTCTCCTGGACAGGTCAACATTTTCCAAAGAAAAAAGCAGCTTTACCAACTTATGTTCATCTTCAAGTCTGAAGATACCTCAAAAGCAGCATTCCTGCTGCAAGTATCTATGCTGAAAGTGCCATTTCCAAACAGCTTCAGTCCCAAATATCTGCCATGTTGCAGGACTGGATCCATATACCACTCAACAAGTGTGTGGTGTCAAACCGAAGAACGATAATCTATCTAATGTTAAAAAGCAAGACAAAAGAGCAAAGAAGCCTGAGAAATAAAGACAAACCACACCAGAATTCTTCCATCTTTTTCATACCATAAAATCAGAAGATTGTGATCAGTAGAATTTACTGTAATTCATGCAGCCAACTTCAGCATTTGTATATTGGTTGTTCCTAAATTTCATTTTGTTTTAGTTCAAATATGGTCCCCGTCACTGGGTAACATCATCGTATAATGCTAATTTTGCTGCTTAAAGAATAAAAGGACACTGAAAAAACATTTCCTGATTACTTTGGGTTTTGATTGTCTAACAAACTCTGTGATGTGAGATAAGATTGATGCAACCGGTTGAAAGGTGCATTGTTAGCCTTTGGCCCACTAACGGTACCACTGTGTTTCTGTAATGACGTAGGACACGAACACGAGCTGTTCACAAAACAGGACTGCATCCACAGCAGCTGTCTCCCAAAGCATGGCCATGTTTCAAGCCCATCTACGCCTGCTATGGTGCCTAGCTCTGTTTCTATTGGTATATTCTTGAAGAAACCAGACAGCTATTCCATAATGCCTTGGCAGAGGTAAGAGAGCTTGGAGGCATGCACGAAGGGCAGTGTCAGTAGGACCCAGGACGTGCTTTAGGTTGTCCTACTGCAAGGAAAATAGAAAAAGGAGGGACTGATGTGCAAGGGAACAAGGGCTGATGGCCAGCTGTCTGAGACCACAAAGAGGTGCAGAAGTAACATCCGAGGGCAAGGTGAAAAGCTGGTACATCCTTGTGCAGCATTATGTTCACAATTTGGAGGTGTTCTCCTTAGCAGCATGTCAAGAAGAAGAGCCAAGAAGCAGCCACGAGGAGCAGCACCAAGGGCATGTGACCCAAGGGCACCTGTGCTGGCACTGGCACTTCTGGCTTTGGCTGCTGGTCCCCAGCAGTGGCCCCGTGCTGAGGGCCCCTTCTCCACAGCTGCCATTCAGCTGAAGTCTCTTCCATGGGGATCCTCTCACTTGCAGCAGTAAGGACTGACCTCACTTATTGCTGCAGCCCCACCAAATGGCAACTGCATCCTCTCCCTTCTACCTGCCTGTGAAGCTGTGGATTTTAGATCTGAGGTCTCTGCCCTACCTGAAGCCTGCGATCAACACAAAGGCTCCTGAAGTTATTAACAGTGGGTGGTTAGTGAAACATGATTGCAGAAAACATCTTTCCCTAGGAAACCAGGTTAAAAATAACTACATACAAAGATTTGCAATATAGAAAATTAAGTATTTAAATGAATGCATTCTGGTTTCTTTTTTTGCTAATTCAAGTAAATGGTGAACTGACTGCATATGTGAACTCTTAATTTTTGCCAGTGGAAAGCAGATGTCCAGCCTTCTCTGTGAAAGAGGTAAGTAAGGAACAACAAAGAAAAAGAAGGATTGTGGGTACTGTAGAAGTAAGAGTTTGTCAGTCTCAGACAGGCACCACTGGAGAGTGACAAGTAAATAATGACAAAAATTGCCAGCAGCCACAGTTCTTCCTAACAAACAACTGCTGTCTGTCTATACGCTTGATGTTTCATGCTACCATCTGAAGTTTCAGTGCTTGGTCCCTCACAAGGTACCAGAAAGGACCTGGAAGAAATCTTAAGCACTTACATGAATTCGTAAGGCCTGAAAACCATCAAGGGGCAGGAATTTTACTATAGCTGCAGTACCTCCCCTTGCAGTGTGAGCCTGCTGTTGTTTTTGCCAGCATTGCTTTCAAAGACAAAACTTCTTTTCATGAAGACTATACCAATACTCATACAAACCTCATGGCAGGACTGTTTGGTGCATTTTAGATTCATGCCCCTTGTCAGCAGCATGTTCGACAGTGAACACCAGATCTGTAAACAGCACCTAGTTCTTTCACTGAGAAATTAACCGACAATTTATCACTCTGTGGAATTACATCTATGCATATTGTCAAGATGTGCTTTGAGCCAAATTTCACTTTGCATGTTACCTGTATAGAACAGAATCTCTCTTGCACAGACATGTGATGTGGCGAAATGGTAAGCATGACATATTTTGCATGAGATTACACATAAGCAACACAGAGGATAACCCTCAGGCAGCAGACTCTTTATTCTAGAATTCACAAAAAATAATTAAAAACAAACATGTACTTGAGAAAGCCAGATGTGACAGCTGTTTTTTTATTATGTTGTGACTTCTGATCCGAGTTCATTTCATAGCAAGAGAACGTGGTTTATAACAATTCATATTATTCTGATATTATTTCAAACTTTGATCTGGTTTCATCAAATCCTTCAAATCCATCCCCTTCCAACTACATAAAAATTAGGATAACATAGTCCCCTCTCGGTTTTGCTAGAGGGTATTTATCTTTACAGCCATACTATAAAGTTTTAAAGAAAACAGCAGCTAAAACAGTTCAAAGCAACCCTGGCCTGAATTTTCCAGCACAGATGCTGAGAGAGAGGCACTTAAGATGCATATTCAGGTATTAATAAAATGTTACTGCCAACTGACGTAAAAATGTAGTTAGTAAATAAACTGCACCATCTGTACACTACAACTATAGCTATGTTATCTCATCAGGAAGGAATTTATAAGATCTTCTTTTAATTTGAAGTTACAACATCTAAAATAGAACTATTTTTGTAAAGAATTTCACTTTGTCATTCAGTTTGCTAGTTTTTGGCCCATTCTACTTTTGCCTCAGCATCCTCCACTTCTTTTTTCCATTTAAATGTTCCTACTCTACACAGAATGTCTAAAACCTACTGCCACTGTACTCAAATGGCAGAAGTTCAGTATATTCCTTGTCTACCAGATCAGACTTTTTACCCCATCCCTGCCTCACTTTCTAGCACAGCCCATTCATACATTTTTTTTTTTGTGATTTGATTCTTTGATATTTTCAATTTTCATCAGTAGAAAAATGGTGCAAAAGCAACACTCTGTCTTCCACCTTTTACCTTCAGGCTTATCAAACTGCAGCAGAGCAAATAGTAGCTTGCACCTATTTAACTTGTCTGTTAATAGACATGCCTTTTCCCTTCCCACATCATGATGGTTAACCTTGGTATGAGTCAGGTTAGGCCAAAGACAGAGAATAATAAACAGAGCAGAGGCTTCTTTTTCCCATTTGCTTTTTTTCTTTTCTATTTTAAATTTATTTTGTCTAGTGACAGAATAAGAATATAGCTGTTAAAATAAAATTGCAATGTGCAAGACAGAAAGAAATACCTGAAGAGAACTGTAAGTACTGTAACTCTGTCAAACTCCTTGGTGTAGGATGCCACTGAATCCACTTCTGAAATATTTAAATAAGGTTGAGAAGTTCTCTTAAAATAAACAGAATACTTGTGGAAGCATACAGTAAACCAGTAGGATTCAGAACCAAGATCTTGGGAAGAAACAAGAAATTATATATTTATCTCAACAACAGTGCATGAAAGACCAAGCATGAGAATTCTGGAAGCTATATAATAGAGGCCAGGAGGAAGCAATTTCATTAGCAATGCAAAACTTGTCTGGCAGTCACAGTGGAGCATCTCCCACTCTTTTGAACAGATCTAGTATGAGACACAGAAGAAGGAAGGTACGGGTCTAAATGAAGTAATAATTTTTCCTATATAAGTTCATTTCTGGCACTGCCAAGTAAGCTATGGCACAATTATCCTGCGAGGTCTAATTTAAAAACATACAGAACATTTGTAACAGTAACCTTCTTCCTGTTCCTCTATTTTGTTACATTTGTATTGTCACAAAGTGACACATACGATTTCCATTCTCTCACAATATCATTTTATCAGCTGAAAAAACTGTAAACCAAACAAACAGTTACAATGTATTCTTATTAAAAATACTAGCTTTAATAAAAAGAATGGTAGTAGAGTTACAGAAGGTCTTAGACATGCACAAACTCAAAGAGGTTCATCTATCATTCAGAAAGCTGTAGGAAATGAAAGCATCCTAACTTTTCATCTCAGGAGTAAAGATTAAGATCATTTAACTGTTAAAAGACAGACTCACAACACTGATATTCATTTTACCGGTGCAAAATAAAAATATTTTAAGAGACAGCAGACTAAAGAGAGATGAGATATACATCTTACACATAAAGATGACGTATTATAGTACATACTCTTCTTAAAGACAGGTTGGTGATGTTTGCTTTGGTTTTATTTCTTTAAATCTTTTTCTTTTTTTCATTTTGATGCACATTACTGTCAAGCTTAATTTTCAATGCACAAGGATGTGAAAATAAAATTCAACAATCACAAAGGCAACACGAAAGTCTTTTTTGACTCCATCCAGCCTGTGTGGCTTGGCGTACTGAACAGAAAACATCAGCTAGAGAAAACACTAGCCAGTGAGCTAGCACAGAAGAGAGAAACGATTTGCTGTTCCATCATGTACTTACCTAATTTGTGATCAGGAATTTCAACCATCTTCTTAACTGATTGCTGCAGCCTCAGCTTCTACAGTGGAAGATGTGGTTATGAGGGCTGTAACTCCTTGCAGCCTTACAGGTTGCAAACATATTTTTTTTGACTGAAGAATACATGTACACATAAACACATATGCTCTTTGTACCCAGTTATGCAGATGTGCGTTATCTCTGGGACATCGAGGTCATCATTGCTCAAGTTTTCATAATGTCCCTGCTGCTAACAATAGGTTTCTCTTCCAGCAAAGTGGAAGGATGGCTGACAGGAGGAAGTCCTCTATAAAATTCTGACCAGGAGGAAGTCCTCTACAAAACTCTGACGATTTAAGACCAAATAAACCATACCTTATTGTCCCATACCAGTGTTTTTCTAAGCACTCATTTCCTTCTCACTGCTATTTCAAAACACATTTGTGACCACCAGACCTTGAGAACCAAGTATGCCTTTCAGTCCAGCAAGTGCAGGACATGCCAGCTGGAAAGGACCCAACGCATTTCCCATAGCCTGAGTGATCCTTGAGAGAATGTTTCCAGTTTCCTCCCCTCTCTCAGCCACTAGTTCGGCAGGAAAAGGTGGCTTCTAGGTACTTTCACTGCAAGGTGGGTCTTCAGGAGGGCTTCACCCAAATATCCCAGCTGTTGGAAAGACCATGGCACAATCCACATCATGAACACAGCAAGGGAAGGCGTGGGGAAGTGAACATAAATTCCCTGCTGGGTTCAGGATCCAGAAAGCAAAGGGGGAAATATAAGATAAACATGAAAACAACAGTGAGAAGGGTATTTCAGGGATTTGAAGAAAAAAAAAAATGCTGCTAATGATGAGAAAAGGGTCAGGCATGTGACCCTGCCAGTGAAAGCACTGCATATAGTATAAAAATCAAATGCAGTCCGAAACCAAAATAAGAGCAAAAGAAGTGAACAAAAAATCCAGCAGCTTAAATAGCTGTGTGCTAATAACACAGGCAGGATGTCATAACGGAAGAGGAACTCAAGGCACTAGTGTTATTGCAGGAAAATTCACAAACAGGGTGGAACAGCAATTATTAGTGGAACAGGTGTCAAAAGGTCCGTATTTTTCAAAGAAAAGAAATACAGGTTTTATATGGTAGGATAATGTTGCACAATAAAGAAAGAGCAGACTTTGGAAACAGAATAAAAAAGAAAATGTTTGGAAATGCTGTGGACAGATGGTCAAAGAAGATTTCTAAGAGAGAGACACTGGGTCTGCTCTTGACTTCTTACATCCAGATATGGATCTGGACAGAGCTCTGCATCATTAAAGAAATGGGAATTACGTCAACAAGGGAGACTAACTTCCCAGTGCAGATTGGAGAACAAATGCTATTAACCAGGGTAAGACCAGTTATTCCTGGATGTGACAGCTGACAAGTTGCTTTATCCATGCTGCTGAATGAACAAGAATAGATTCTATTCTGCTTTTTATCTTAAATAATGAGGATGATTTTGGAACAGGGAACCATGAAGTGATTCAGTTTAGATTAAGTGGGAAGGATAACAGCAAGCCTAATTTTGTTTAAGATCTATTATTTTGAAAGAGCAAGTTCTGATGAACTAAATGCTTCTTGTGGAACCTCTGGTCAACAGACTGGATTGAGGAACTCTAGACCTCAGCTTGGGGGAGGATGCAGTTTCTGCAAGTCACTGCTAAAAGACCAAGATCAAATCTGTACCCACAGAAAAGCAGGAAAAGTGCACTCTTTGAAAATAAGAATACAAAAGATTAAAAATCCAAGCAGGACAACCAAACCAACATGGAAACTGACTTTAGGACAGAAAATAGAGAGCCTGCTTGCTTGGTTAAGCAAAACAAAGGCAGAGAGGAAGTAAGACTACCAATATGGGGTAACCATGGGATACAGAGGTAAAAAGCAAGGTAGAGAAGAACTATTAAGTTTAAAGATAATTTCAGTAAAGCAACACTGGCTGAAGACAAGACTGATAATCAGAACACTTCTAGAAAACTCTTCTAACAGGAGCTGAAACAAAGCAGAAAGTGTGAATGTGAATTTTCAGAAGTATTTACGGAACGTTACTGCCCACACCGTGACCCAGGGGAAGGAACTCTCCAGAAGCTGCCTTCCAAACTGCTCCTCTAGGCCAGGTAAGCTCTCTGCAAAATTCAGAGAGGGAAAGAGCACAAAAATAGTCATGAAGAGACTATGCCAGTGAAAGCCTATTTGCACAAAGGCTTATCTACATAAACCTGCAGAAGCACCAGGATGATATCAGACATTCCAGGACCAGACTTAGTACTTGTCCAAGATGACCTGCAATAAGCTTAGGAGCTGTGCTATGGACACACAGAATCCATGTCTATCAGCTTCCAGCATGCTCTGTGCCCTGAGCTGCTCAACTCAGGCAGGGTGCCTGAAGATCAGTGGCTGTCTGCACTTGGAGGAGACAATTGCTGAGCTAGAGCCTCACACCAAAGCAGAGTGGAGACGTGAGCCCACTGCTGTCCTACGCCACCAGCCTGTGCCCTGTGGTAGCAGCCTTCAGCATGTACGGAAGACTCCTGGTACAATGAAAAGGAGTTGGACAGGAGCTCCTCCAGCAGCTGGAACCATGGCACTTCTGAAGAAAAGTCAGTGGGCAAGCTCTGTGAGACCTGACTTGCAAGTGGTGTCATCTCTCGGACTGCACTCCATGCCTACTCCATTCCTGTTCAAACTCTCGCCTTCCCTCGTCTGCTTTCCTCTGCAGGACAGCAGAGCAGGTCCAGGCAGGAGGTTGCACAGAGGTGCCAGCAGGCAGAGCCTTGTACATGGGGGACTAGGAGAACCAGAGAGAAAGGACACTGGCCTACAGATTAGGGAGGTCTGTGCACAGGGGCTTCTCTGTGAATTTAGGAAAGGCTGGGAAAATTGGCTGCAGAACAAACAGTTTCCACTTTAGTGTAGTTGGGCAATCCCAGGTTTCAAGGTGAGGATGTAGGCCGGACAGGCAGAATTGTCACCAGAAGTATGTTAAAAAAAGGCACAATAAGCATGACCAACTAGCAGCTACACAGATAGGAAAGCATGCAGTCTGCGGGGGCTCTACTCCATGTCATACAGCCATGACAGCCAGCCCAGGCATGTTCTCCAATTCTAGATTAGGTGCATTTTCCCCAAGAAGGACAGTGGATAAATGAAGGTGTGTTAGTGCTCATTCTCGAGCAAAGTCACACCTGAGAGATCACTTTCTGTTTGTAGTTACATACAAATCAAGCAGGCATATCATAAATGAAGAAAAATCAGAGTCCATACCGGTTACTTCCCTTCTTCCTAAGACTGAAACCAACAAACAGTCATTAGTATTAGAAATCAACAAATCAAATTACTAGTTTTGAAAATCTATTCTTAAATACATTAGAAAATCCTGCTGTGGCAATTGTTTTTCCCTTGCCAATCTTTTGCATGTGTATCCCTATCAAAGACCAACAGGACCAACAGACCACAGGACTAGACACAAACTTACCCACGTGGAAGCAGACTGAAGTCTGCCATCAGAGCACTTGACAAACTTTATTTTGCATTACTGTAAGCCAGCCCCAGACAGCACATGGAGATGCTAAGGACTTGTCCAGGTCTGTGGATGACAACTGAGCACTCCCCACAAGGAGTGATGTTTTCAACACGGCTGGAACAAGCTGCTCTTCTGCCTCTCTGAAGGAAATCAATGGAGGAATACAGCAACACTGTCATCATCTGAAAAACTGGTTCCACTCTTCCTGCAATACTCATTGTAAATCTCTTTGATTTTCAAATAAAGGAAACGACAGAAAAGCGGGAATCTAGCGCTTAGGGCTTTTTGACTTTTTTTCCTGGAGAGCTTCCCAAGCAGGCTGAGGGATGACACTCAGGCCAATGTAAGGCAGTGCAGGAAATAACAATGTCATTTTTGAAGGATTATTATCATAAAGTATGAAAACAAAAATAGGCTTTGAAGATCTTGACAGTCTCACTGCAGATGTCTACAAGATAATCCATGGAGAAGCAGAATCACTCTCAAATTACAACAGTCAATATTGTGAAGCCACATTGGCCTGTTTTAGTGAAAGCTTCTGGTAAAAGCAACACAGTGAACATAGGCTATCTGAAGACTGAAGAAACTTTACAGTGAAATTAGTCAGCCTTAGGCTGGGGCTTTAACTTAGCTTGAACAGCATATGTGAGAACAGGATTTATTTAAAAGAACTGCAACACCATTTGTTTAGACTAAATATTGCTTCCTACTTATCAGAGGGGCTTTTTTCTTACTTCCGTACATCATAGAAGAGATTTTGTAGAAGATACGCTGCAAACCTGAAAAAACCTTTCAAACTTGTTTTCACTTACATTTTGCTTGAATTCAGTTGCATACACATTTCAGATCTTACAGTAAGCACTCTGCTAAAGTTAATTTAGCACCATCTATGCTATATACTAGCAAACATGTAAGTTCAATATTGTTATCACTGGAATTTTTACTTAAAAGCAGGAGAAATACGAAATGTTATGAATGATGGTGAGAGAGTAATTCATTTGAGAGTCTCAAGAGCAAGCACCAACACAAGACTTTGCTGCTAAGTTGCATTTACAGCGCCCCTTGGATGCTTCTAGCTTGCCAAACTGTTATCATGCAGCTCCTTTCTAGCTAAAATGGTTGAAACAACTTTTTACTTACCATTATCTATTACATTTTGATTAATTTATCTAAAATGAAGGAGACACACAAGATTCCACTTCTGTCAACCTTTGATTTGCTATGAATGATCCTGTTAAAACTCCTTGAATTCTGAATGGCCGCTAGCTGACGGGTGAGGTTACCAAAGGAGTAGGGAATGGGCAGAACACTACCAGAATTCCTTTGCAGGCTCTTTCAGCTCATCAACTGAAAGGTATTAAGTGTACTTACTCCACAAAACAGAAAGGGTCAGCTAAGAGGTTCTCATCCCCTTCTCTTTATGCTGAACAAGGACTCAACTGACCATGGTACAGGCCATGTCTAAAGTAAGTTGCTGGACATTAAGAAAAAAAAATAATTAAAAAAAACGAAACAAAGCTTTATCCAGAAAGCAGTGAAAGCTGTCTCTGTATTCCAGGAAAACACTTATATGTATATACAAGCCAGAGAATGAGTAGCATCTGTGGATGACAATCAGAGTACCAGCATCCCGTAGGGCTCAGTCCCGGACTGGAACAGCTGGGCAGCTTAGCTACAACTCAGGACAGTTTTGTAAAAGACAAGTGCTTGCATTAACAAGAATTGTAAGAGTGTTCTGCACAATTTTCATGAGCATACAGCAAGGCCAGAGAGGAAAACACCTTTTAAGTGGTGCTCGATCTCGTTTCCTTGCAGCCCCCCAAACGCAGCAGCGGTGTCTCTGCTCACGAGGAATAGTCCTTGGTCCTTCCAAGTGGGTAGCATGGCAAAAGCTGCCATGAAGAAACAGGGAACTTGCTTTTATTAAGTATTTAGTCATCTTGTCAACTTTGTGTTTACAACCAAACAGAGAAAAAAACCCCCCCACATTTCCTTCTGTACTCCAAAATTTCAACAAACTCTCATGAGCACTGGTTTACTGATTTTAAGCAGCAGTTTCTGCAATCCTTGTCAGTGCAGCATAAAGGCACCTCTCTGGCCTCTCAGAGAGTTCTACTTCATGGATGTACACGTACAGTTCATACTACCTCTGCCTGCACAAATTCAATTTACTGCCATGATCTGTGCATCAGATCTGAATGTCTGAGAGAAAAACATGGGCTGTCTGGGCAAACAAACCTTAATAACATTTGGTAATCAGATCGATTACAACAAAACTAACCAGACAGAACACATTTGCCTTGCTCTCTCCCCATCTCTGTGCACTCATCTTCAATGAGTGCCTGCCCTCTCCTGGGAGCACCAAGCAGACCCACTACCCCACTATCCCCTCCATACAGAGGCCCTCCCGAGGCATCTCTCCTCCCTGGCACAGCCAGAACGTGAAGAGTTGCTCAGCTCTCCACTGTGCCTGCTGATTTGCCTCCCCACTCCACATCTCCCTGTTTCTCTACTTGCTGTCTCCAGCAGGGGGTAGGGCAAACTCTAAGGATAAGGGTGGTGAACCTCCAGAAAAGGAAATGCTAAAAGAAAAAAACTTCCATTTATTTTTCATTTTAGTGCCATCACTTATCACAAACAACTGCCTTGCATGCAAGTCAGGAACAGAACTGAAAACATCAGTTTTCAGAAAGGGATCCTTTCTCCCTAACAAATACCTGATGTCCCAGTTTAGAAGCAATTATTCATAAAACTGATGCAACATTTCAATGAACTACAACAAACACGCTAATGGCATGTACTATAGAATTGTAAGGCTTTTGTTATAAAAGCCACAAATATTATTCCTTTGGGAACAAATCAATGAAAATGTTTCTATTTTACGCAAAATTGTCAGTGAAATTCCAGCAAAGTTACAGACCTGATAGTTATAGGACTCCTTACAGCAGAAAAACAAGTGCTACATTGTACAATATAGTTATGGGAAACAGTGTAAAGCCTTAAAATGGCTGGGGAGAACTCATTTTTTTCAAAGAAGACTAAGAGTGGTAATTACACCTGATTTAAAAATCAATGTTGCTAGACCTAATCTTGGCTGGAAAGGGCCTGGAACTCATAAACCTGCAAACACTTAGTGCTGGGTATGCACTGAGCTACATCTTCCTTTATCAGAGATGAATGTAAGCAGCTTCCTTCCTTTTAGTTTCAAGGCAAAGTATCTGGGAATGTGTTTGAGGATGGTTTTCATGTCACTACTGGGTATTTTAACATAAGTGTGAGGATGTATCTGCAATGTAACAAAGAGCTTATTTATAAAGTTAGTTACAGAAGTGGGAAAACTTTGTTTTCTACTCATGTCAGCCAGCAACATCAAATCTGATCTGGCCCTCAATCACGATAATGCAGCACAGCTTGGTTAGGCTTTTTACTGATGGGACTGCTTTGAGATTGCTCAAAAGGATGCTGATGAGTATTAACTATGATGTCTGTCATTTTGTATCTCTGGGTAATAATTCTACAGCTCTATCATTATGATAGCAGACTGCCTCTCAAGAATTTAAACATGGAAATTCTCTCTTTTCTTTCAAAACTTTTAGATTAAGTAGTTTGACAAGGGTATATGTGTACATCAAAGAAAGAGACATACCTGTAAATACAAGGTACTGGAGAAAAAGCACAAAAGGTAGAAAAGTGAATTTTGCAAACCTGTGATAACACTGGCTGAGCATGTCTACATGAATTCCACCTTCCATGGTTCTTAAAGCCAAGGCTACAAGGCAAATTAGTGAAGGACATCAGAGCTTTTCAGGGATGAAACCGAAGGAAATCTCTTGGAAAGCTTTAACTATTTGGACAACTGTTTTGGCTTTTCGGGATGGAAACTAAATAGATATATTCTTAAGAGCCTCCATAAAACATAGAAAATTTTCTTTTAAATCAGCTGGGGTGGTCCTGTCAGAGTGGCAAACCTATTTTTTATTGTAAGGTCATGTAAGTATATAAGGTCATTGTATTGTAGAGGTCAAGTATATATATTCCAGTCAGAACAGCAGAGAGAGTCTAAGTTCAGTGCTATAGATGGATGGAGCAGATACTTCTTGCTGGTGTAGCCACATGACATCCAGCAGCTCTGAGAAAATGAAAAGCCCTCAGAGCAGAGGCAGAAGGAATGGTCTGACACAGAAAGGACATTTCTTAGTGCTGTCTCAAGTTACTCACCAACACACTTTTGACTCTCAGAAATGCTCACAGAAATCTGGATTTGCTATAGTAGTCCAAAGCGCTGGTTGACAAGAACTGCAGAACTGTCTCCCATGATGGCTGATGCCACCATCTCCATGACATGAGGTGCACAAATCTGACATTAACACAGAGCCACCAGCTGAACAAATCCAGAGGAAGCTCCTCCCTGACCCCACAAAGATGTTTGGTGGTTTCCCAACTTGCTCATTTGCACATGTTCTTCTCAAATCAACTTCCCTGTGCTTCATGAATGTGGCCAGGGAAGGGCAGCAGACTACAATCACCTCTAAATTTCACAAAGCTGGCAAAACAGTGTTCCTTTTAGATACCCCAAGTGTACCCACAGCTACTGCCATTAGTGGCTTGCCATTTCCACCTCACAGAATGCAATCAAAACCACATTTATGGTCAAAACCTTTCATAACATTTAAATATCACTCCTCCCCAATTTTCTTTCTATTTTCCTGTTCTCTTGGGCATATCTGTTCTTTCAGCAGGTTTTTTCCCTTTTTCCACAGGGATAAAACGTGGTGCCCATTGCTGTAGTATCACAGTGGACAGGCACATCAAAATTCTGTGTCCAAGACTTCCCAGAAGGCTGGGACATGGCTGGGGCCTGAGTTTTGGCAGGGTTGGAAACACAACCCTTCTGGGGCAGCCAGCCATAGCTTGAGCACTGAAATACAATGCCTCAATAAGTAGGTCAGCCTGTTCCTATAAAAGCAATGGGTTTAACGCTGACCGTGCCTGCCAGTGGGAGTAGGAAGCAACTGCTGTTTCCCCGTTTCTCACACTCAGCCCCTTTGAAGCCATGACGCTCCTCTGCTGTTACTCTCCTGGCAGCAGGGCTGGGCTTGTGGGGTGCCCACAGCCCTGCCATACCTTGGCCCACAGCAACTCCACCTCTGCAGGGCTGTAGTCAGGACTGCTGGAACATTGCACCAGAAAGCAAATTCCAAGAAAACAAACACTATCACTAGGCAATTGAAATGCAGTTGGTAGCAACAAACAAACCCTCTGCGATGAGGATCTGGGGCTCTGTTCTTGCCAACAGGTTCAACAGGTTTAGACTATTAGGTCATCCTGAGGTTTATTAGTGCCTAAAAGGGAAACACCACAAACATCTTGTCACCTGGGGTTCCACACTGTCCCCCTCATTACCGCAGCCCACAACCCTCCTCCCCTTTGGCAAGAAAGTATTTTAACTCTCTTTAAATTAGTGAAGAAAACATTTTCCCCTGTCCAGCTGAAACTTTCAAGCACCCCAACACAGTGTGTGGGAAGGGGAGGTGGTGGGGGGTAGCACCCTGCCTGCAGGGCAGTGGGAGCATTTCTCAGTTTGCAGGAGTTTTCAGTTGCACAATGAGGCAGATCCCAGAGTGAAACGTGGTGCCAAGGCAGTGCATTGCCCTTCAGGAGCATACCTGGGCTGCCACTCCACAGGCAACCAACAGTGTCCTGTGATCCCACCCCAAACACCTGGGGCTGAACCCTACCTGCATGCCTTCCTCACCTTATCACAGCTAACGCGGAAAAGCTCTCGTGAACAGAAGGATCACTGCTTGTAAAGGACACCAGTTTAATTCAATAAAGGCTATGATATACTCTTGTCACTTTCTTTAAATATAGCAGCAGCCAATGACATTTACTGAAGACGGCACAAATGACAAGAAAGTTCATTCAAACTTTTGCTCTCCTCTCAGTGGAACAGCTCAGTATGATACCTCTGCAAATGGAACTCCACGAATCAGCCAACATGGCACTGAGTGGACTGCAAGACCACAACACAATGCCCAAATACCATCTGCTCCTCCCATGAGTTGGTCTTGAAAGTCTTTAGCTTTTGTAAACAACTGCTGGTCCATTTTATTTTGAGATGCTGCACAATGTAGCAGAACACACTTACAAGCTGAATATAATCAAAAGCTTTATAGTCTACCAAACTTGTTTTAAATAATACATAAATACCAAAACAGACACACTGTACTTTTCATCAATTTTCATGCAAACTCAGTTCTCTCTATTTGTTGCATTTTCTGTTTATAGCAGCACAGCTTTAAACCACAGAATAAATAGTATTATTTTCTGTTCCCTTTTAGCTCCAGTCCAGAAACATACATTACATTTAATTACTGTTTTGGTAGAGTCCACCTATGCAGACAGGCTGTGCTTGCATGAATCAACTGGTATCTGTGGATTCAGAGCACTGAAAAGGTTAAAAAAAACATAAGGGAACTTATGTCAGCCCCTCCTTCCTCTCCCCTGCATTTCATCCCACTGAAAGGGTTTAAAAGTAAAAAATTCCTTCCAGATCATATAATCCTGGCATCTGCTGTGTAGCAAATCAAGCTCACTCATTTGGCTGTGTTATTCCCAAAAGCAACGCTACAGATTCGGGTCTAGAACTCCATTTTCCACTTCCTGAAGTTTCCTTAGGCACATTAGAAAATGCAGTAAACACAGCTAGTAAATACAAAGTAATTTTCTCTGTCTAAGTGCAATTCTGATTGTATTACTTAAGAAATATAATTTCCTGAGGCTTTTTACTACCTTACTTTATGATACATATGATATGGTATCAATCTATCAACTTCTTTCTGCTGCCCCTGTCTTCAGAAGCCCACAGCTCACCTGTGACATTCTGTAGTTCAAATATGAAGCCATTACCAAGATTAAGCCACAGAAGGAATCCAGTTTAGAGAGTGAGTAGGTCACTGTGGTCATGTTTATTATTTAATAACAGTGGGAATAATTCATATCACAGCAACAATTCTCCACCATTTCATTTATCAATTTCAAAGTAAAGTACATCAGACCTCCAGGCAGTGATGGGAAGGCTCAATCCATCTGAACACGCTCTGTTAAACCCTGGATCTCTATTCAAGGATGAACCCTACAGTAAAATATATGGAACAATGTTTCACCAGTATCTAGGTCTACCAAAGACCAACAGGACAAGACATAGACCTGCAACAGCAAAACCCTAGGAGTAGCACAGCCTCAAATTCACATCCTATTTCCAAGCAGACACTGTGCAGACACCAAGCAGACACATTTCAGGTAATGTGTTTCATCCTTCCAAATGGATGAAGCTTAATTCTTCTCCTTTGCATGGGCTGCCTGGCTGGTGTACTCACCCTGCAAGCTTTTTGAGGTAAAGACTGCCTCTTACTACATGTGTCTTGGCTGACAATAATTGCTGTAGTTGGCCTGAAGTCTACAATTTCTCAGATTTTATAAATGTGATTGAAGAAAAAACCTTATGTCCCCACTGACACCTGTCTAGGATATATCTTCTTTGCAACACAGGACGGTGTCTTGGTCATTAAACTAATCTAATCATTGGTTTTCTTCTTTAACATGCTTTCCTTCACACTCTTGCTATTTGTTGATGTGATTTTCAATACTTGTTGAAGGTGTAATGACACAGAAACAGAAAGGGACGACACTAAAACTGAAATCTTTATCACAAGTATTCTTACACATCTCACAAGTGAGGCATTTTACTTTCAGCTTGCTTCTTCCTATATGCCTTTATCCTGCAGCCCAAAAAACTGATGAACACCTGACTGTTTCCAAATCCTTACAACAGGGCCAAGGGTTTTGCCTTTTTGTTTAGCTAGTATTTTCACATCTATTTCCCTTGCTGCCACTACAACTAAACAGCACATAAGTGATTTGGGTTCATTCAACAGATTCCAAATTGGGAGCCTGCCTAGTCTGTTTGCTTAAGGGCAAGAGGAGGAAGCAAACAGCAGCTTTGTAAGTGAGATTTCCCGATATTCTTCTTTCAATTATGGCTGTGAAAAGATACAGAAATGCAAAGTACTTTTTACAGACAACGTCACTTCATGCTGATCCAACTTGTTTCAATTCACTTTAGTATGATTCCACCTCTAGAAGTAGTTTAACTTTGATACCTACTATGGTTTTCTCCATTCAGACAGATTGTTTTCAACTCAGCAGGGCAAACTAAGGTTAATAAGTTCCATTTGGTTTGAGTATTTGCCTAAAATGGGGGTGGGAGCTCACAAGAACAAACTCTGAGGCTGTAACCAGCTCTCTGAGTACCCAATGCCATCTTCTCACTTGTATCATCTGACCAATTTCCAGTACTGACATTGTTTAATACTTTGAGGACTTTCCCACTAAAGTGGAAAAGAACCTACTTTAAATGGTCTAATAAGCTCCCACAAAATCATTTT
Source organism: Climacteris rufus (assembly GCA_013398175.1). Classification (NCBI taxonomy): domain Eukaryota; kingdom Metazoa; phylum Chordata; class Aves; order Passeriformes; family Climacteridae; genus Climacteris; species Climacteris rufus. The sequence goes on along the minus strand of VZRZ01008822.1, from coordinate 365,657 downwards.
TTAGTAACTGCTTGCCAAGGATGCATAATATTTTTGCAGAGTAGATGGTAGTTCAGCTGCAGTCTGAAATAAATACTGCTTTGAAGAACAATTTTGCTGCTTTATGCCTTTATGGCAGCAATTTGAAGACCTACCAATGTATAAACCAAACAACACAAACTAACACAAAAAATTCCCAACGAAACCAGCAAAAAAACCCCAAACCAACCCACCAATCAAAACAACCCAAAAGAACCCACTGGAATCAACATATTCTTTAATAAAATAAATGCATTTTGAAACTTTCAAAGTCCATTCAGCTTCTTCCCAGCCTGGCTCTGGTAACTAAACAAGTGCACCTCACGGTATCATGACAAGCAGTCAAAGTAACATCACAGCTAAGAATCCCCTTTCTTTAAAAGTCCACCCAATTGCATAACTAAGACTCATAATTTCTTAAATGGGTTTTAAAACCCAAGCAATTCCTGCATCTTCAGTAAAAAGGAACTCTTTCTTACAAAATCCTGCATGGAGCAGAGTCCAAGAGCAAGGGACACAGAGAAGCTAACTCACTTGGTTCCTTCAGCAGAGCTGGGGCATCTCCCCTTTTTGCTGTTCCCTAAACACTGCTGGCACTGGCAGAAAACGGGCAAAATTAATATCACGATAGGATGTAAAACCCCACAGCCCCTAACACATAACTATCAGAAAGTTCCTAATGGTGCCTTATTATTCTAGTCTTTAGTTAATATATCCTCGAAAACAGTTGCTGCACGTATATGATAAAAAATTAATTAAAATGAAAAAAAAAAGTTATTTGGATTATTGTTTGGGGGTGAGGATGGTGGAATGAAAGAAAGGGAGAGGAGACCTGAAGATATATTAGAACAGAACCAAAAAGATGCCATCTTAGAAGCCCGAGAAATTCCGGGCAACTGGTCAGGCAAATACAAAAACGTACAACTGATACAAGAATCACAGACCTCAAGGGGGATAAGAATTTGCTCCTTTGTAAGCTGAAGGTAGAAAACCAATCAACCCTACATGAACAGACCTCCAAAGAATTGACCCAACTCTAGTTTCTGGTGTTGATTACAGGCCTGTAGAAACACCTCCCGTCCTGCACTTCCCACACAAAGGTTGTCATCTTGCACAAACACTAAAAATGATTAAAAATTACATGAAATGTTACAAAATTACATGGTATGCTTCTGCTTCTATTGCCAGCCCCAAAGTGTTTAGCACACTGTTAAGCTATCAAGTTTTGTACTCTGTGCCTGTCACTCCCCAAGGTGTTTATGTGAAGCACTCAGGCAAACTGAACAGAACATCTGTATTCTATTTGCTAATGAGCAATCATCATTTCTACAATTCTCCAGCCAGGGATTTTGCTGTTTGGAATACTAATGCCATTTGAAAAAAACCAAAAGAAAAAAAAAGTTCTGCTCATTAGTACTAGAATTACTATAATACTTCTGCACTATTTACAGTGCAACCAGGCTTCTATTTCCATCATTTTCCAATATTCTTACAAAATTAGAACTTTCAGAAATAAAAACTTTTATTTATATATACCTAATGTATTTTCCGAATTAGCCTTATTTACTATGCATCTCTTGCTTTAATTACATTTTACCCACACAGAGGCAAGTATTTAAAATAAACTATTATAAAACCTTTTCAAACAAACCCTACTGAAGATTCCCTTCATTGTTTGCTTTATACATTGTAGCAGCACCCACAGCAGGTGAAATGTGGTAAAAAAGTTATAAAAATACAGGCCATGGTCTACAAACTTGATTGTGTAAGATTCCTATGTGCACAGAGAGACAGCGAATACAACAGCTTTGAAACTCATGTTTTGTCTGTAGACAGAAACAGCTTTGTATATCACTTTCCCTTCTACCCAATGGATATGTGGATCATGTAAGGACCAGGATTATCCTCTGATAGAAAGGACACACCACAAAAACAGCAACATGAGAGAGAGAGAGCTCCTGGCTGCCCCCCCTCACTGCAATACTTGGGCATCTCAGATGTGAACCTCCCTTACCATCCTGTGCATCAGAAATGCTGCTGAAGTCACTGAAGTTGAAGAGCAGCAAATGAGTTCAGATGGAATATTGAAGCCCACAAGCTCAATTAAAGTGGCTTACATAAGAATTGTCTTTATACTTTCTCATGTAGTACTGAAATGTAACTTACAAAGCAAGAGAACAACAACTAAATACAGGATTTGATTGATCCAGCTAAGAAAGTCCAGTATGGTACTTGTGCTCTGACATGGGAACAGGTGAGGGGAAAGCATCCCTGCTAGGCAGAAGAAACACAGTACTCCAGAAATGTACGTTTTTCCACATGAGAGCAGAGATGTATTTCAATATGCCATGATACCCTTTCAGGCTAAAAATAAACACTCTCATCCTATAATCCCCAATCACATCAGGTAGGGTCAGTACATTTCAATCACCCATGAGATACCCAAAGGCAGCTCAGCTCCCCGGCAGGGAAAGATGTCTCTGCTGCTGTAGCCGAATCCCAGGGCAGGCATCGCGATGGAGCAACGGAGCGTTGCCTCGGCTGGGGAGGCCTTTTATTGCCATGGCAACCGGCAGCAGTCCACCCGGCAGGACAGGAAGCACAGTGCCACACTTAGAAGTCACCTTCCTTAAAACAAAATAACACAGGAGAGAGCGAGAGACCCCGACTCTCACAGATGTCGGGCGAAATAATCTGCTCATCACAAACCTCTTCCCCACCCCACATACTCAGCTTCAGACTGTGCTTTAAATCACTGTGAGGGAGGTGTTCTGTTCGACTGAAATACCCATCTGGCCTCATTTCGCTCAGCCAGACAGGAGGCAGCCCTGTTTTTTTTTCACCATTTACCTCTCCTTTTAAGCAGTTGCCAACCAACTTGGAATTGCACATCCCTCCTCCTCACAGAGCTTTCAGTTGGTGGCAAAGCCAGACCCCGCCTGTGTGGAGGAGCTAGCCACCTCAGCAAGAAGGCAGTCCCAAAGCCCCCCACATCAAGCTGAATATGAGGCAAAACAAAACCAAAGCTACAGATGATATGCAGGAATAATCAATGTTTCTTGTGCTATGCTAAGGTAACTTGTACCCTCCACCCTGCTGCCCTCACAAGTGCAGGCTGTTCTACCCAAGGGAAGGAAAAATGTGCTACCAGAACTACACCACTTTGGTTAAAGCATTCTATATCTCTTTAAGAAAGTAACACAAACTTCTTGTAATACAGATGACCACAAACAGTAACTCACTCTCACTTCCCCAGAACTAATTATATACGTGTCACCAAAATATCATACCTATCTCTCTTTCCACCTAGAGAACACACTGCAGTCTAACACATTATACAGTGAACAGTACTCCCCATGCAAAAGTTTTGGCAAAAAAAGCCCACGTACTCCTTCAAGTGATGTGTGTTCTTTTATAAACTTACCTAGCAGTAACACTGAGCTATAGCAGTTATTATTTAACAATACATCCAGTGTGGAAAAATAAACCACACACCTTATACAAATATTGATAAAAACCTTTCTTCTTATTGTGTTAGTTGTAGCCTACATCCACACCAACAGCAAATATAAAGGAACACTTTGTACTTGAGAGAAACAGCAAGACTTTACTATGAAAGTAAAGCACAAAACCATGTTAAGAGCAAAGTTAAAACTGGACCCAGGTTAAACACAAAGTTACAGTTCATTTGAATGTACAGGATTTGTGATCTTGCAGTTTGAGCAAAGCTGCAAAACTATCTATAGAGTGATGGAAACGTCTTTTAAAGGGAAATATAAGAGCAAGCATCAAAAAGAACGTGCAAAACCTCAGACACTACTGAAAGAAACTGTTAAACTGACCATATACAAATGCCCGAGAGAAAGAAAATAGCAGGGAAATACCAGACTGAAAGACTAGAACAGGAAACGGTTCACACAAATAGAATGCCCTTCATTTGCACATCACAATTCCCCCTCTTGCTGTAAATAAAATGGGATGCCCAGAGGCAAAATCAGTTGTTTTCATCATTCAATGCCTACGCAATTTTCCTAGAATATACTAGAAAACAAATATGGCAATTCTCTTTCAAAATGTGTTACAATCACAAACATTGATGTGTTTCCTCAGCTTCAAGAACCAAAAAACCAAAACTGGCATTGGAAATTGCATGGCTGGTATGAATAAAAGCCCCAAAAAACCATGAAAATGTACAGATGGACCTGTGCCTCCTCTGGAATCTCTAAACATCCTCTCCCCTCTCATTACAACAGCATGATGTATTGGGCCATGTAGCAGAGGCATACTACAAATAAAACAGGCTGCAATACTGAACCAACATCAAGAAACCATATCTCAAAATTAAATTTTAAATGAAGCACTTTCATGAAAACTGAAAAATGAACGAATGCCAATAAAATCTGATGGAATTCAATATCACACAAATAAGTTGGATAACATTTTCAGTTTCTCTTTTATGTCAAAGAGCCAGATATAGAGGTTGTTCTCACAGTAAGTCAACTAAGAAGGAAGTTTCATGTTTCAAGCATAAAGAAGATAGTATATTCAAATTTTATATGTGGGAATAAAGTCATCTGCCTTCAAACTACTTGCGACCAGCAGCAGTCAAGTGACTTGAATCCTTCCTTCTTTTCACACATTAATGAAGTAACAGCCACTCTCATCAGGACTAAACTAGCTTAAGCAATGCAAGATTGTAATTACGAGAGAAAATTCGTATGCTCATCCCAAAACGAGAGATGTACGAAGAGCATCAAGCAGCAGGACTGCAGGAAACATCTATAACCAAACGTGTGCACATAACATAAAATGGAGACATTTGTTTATTGACAGTTGCAAAGCAGGCTGATCATTTTATTTACTGTTATCTCATTTTCAGTATGACACAGATCATTTGAAACAGGGCAACAGGGATATAAGTTACCAAGCATGAAGCATGTGCATATGTTTATGCTAACAGCCATGGGGAACTTCAGCTCTTACCTCCTGCCTTTTCCCTGTGTGGGACTACAACAGCAGAACAACTTTAGTGCATGCCAAGCACACAGCACAGTCTCTCCTCCCGACCTCTTTAGGCAGCTGCTGAACCAGGGTAATTGCTGGCGGTCACGGCTGTTCCCTCTTTGGCAGCAGCACTGCCTGCTCTAGGCACAGCTTGTGGCTCTCTGGCTTCTTCCCTCCCCACCCCTCTGAAGTGAGGGCTCGGCTCTTCTACACAGTAAAACCTTGGCTGCTGCTAAGAGAACTGGCAGAAAACACTTCTGCCAGCACCACACAGAACCATGCACTCCGTGTGCTACAGTCACACTTACCAGGTTGGGATAATGCACTGGTAGGACATCTACTGCTACGGATATAAAGGCTTGAAATAACAAGCCCCCAAAATGTCCAGCTCTCCTACACTGTTTGGATGCCTTTGAAGATGGACCATTCAACCAAGTTGTTGTGTCTAAATTCAAAACAGGGAAAGACCAGTCAACCCAATTTTAAACTATCAGGGCTGTGAGAGAGACACACTGACAAAATCAGAAGGCCAAGTCAATGTGAACGCTGTGCAAGTGGTGGTTGTCTCTTACCCTTTCCTGTATGACAGTACACATGACTGCACAGACCCAAAGACAGACAGACAGACAGACAGACACACTCAGTCCTTCCAAGCCAGCCTGTCTCCAAGCTGCTCTGCATTAGGTGAGTGTTCTTTAAGTGCACTGTGTCAGACAACATTGTTTCCGAAGAGCCGCTCAGAGAAACGATTCTCACTCTACAATTAGCAACCATGTGAAAATGAAAAATCAGACCTGTGTCTCTTGCACGGTTCCAGCCCTCCTGTACTAAGTCCAGGGCAACAATCTCATAACACACTGCAGTATTCCATACAGCTGGGTCAGAATGGCGTAACACTGATCGCCCGTGACAGCAGGCATTTGTACCAAGAGACTTCTGAAAGCACTACAGTATTTCTTTGTGTGAAGTAGCTGAGAAATAATACTCTCAAACCTCCCTGCCCCAACCTTCTTTTCCTTTGTGCACTGCCACACAAAATGGGCCCAAACCCATGCTCTCTTTATTCTATTACTGATGGAAATTATATTAGAAAGAAGCCCAGCACAAAGGAAGTTTTGGCAAGGAAAGTGCCTTTTATGTTCTATTCCATAAAACACTCGAAGATGCCTAGATTGATGTTTACAAAACGATGTTCTTCATACACCTATATATGGTGGCTGCTGCAATTCTGACTTGATCTGCACTTCAGTTTGGCAATATAAAACAAAATATTTAAAAACATATTAATAAATAAAGACTTGGAAAAAACTATCCAAGCCCTATTCCTTTACACCTGAATTTTAAACTAATTTCTGCAAAGAAATGCCAACTTACAATGTACATCTCAATAATATAGGCAAAGGGTTCCAAATGTATATTGCATCTTTGTTCCTAAATAAACCCCACCATAACTAATGGCATAGGCAATTCTTGTAACCTCTTTTTCTGAGACTTTGAGTCCAACTTATTCTCCGTTTCTTGGTACATTGCCACAAGCAGTATTGATTTCCTGCCTTTCTTGGTGACTGCTGAAACCTCACACAGGCAAGGTGTGCAGCACTGTGCCAGAAGACAGTCCTTCCCAGTGATAACTTTTCATCACAGGTATGACCTAATCTATAGTACAGTGTTTTGCTTATTTGCTTATACTTATCACTGTGCTCTCAGATGCTTTAAATAGTGGTAATTCTTCACCAAAAGGCACTCTTACCCACACAGCCAAGAAGCTGTTCAGCAGAAACAACACTAAAATATTTTCCAGTTTTAATAAGGATAAATAATACATTAACATACTGGCCAATTCCAACTTCTCCAGTTATAGCTGGCAAGTGCAGCAAGATCCTGCCCCACTGCCAGCCAGGGACACATCCATGTCACCTCTGGATGAAGCCAGGGGCGAGCAGAATGCAGCAGGGTTGGGCATGATCCTGGCAGGCAGTCTCACTCCCAAGGAAGCAGATCATAGTCACTTCTCAGCAAGTACCCAGGCTTGGCGAGGGACAGTGCAACACAGCAAGCGTCATCACATGCCAATTTGTATTTGATGATGCTTGTGAAGTAAGTTACTCTAGTTAGTAAAGGCAGCTGTGCCAGCAAAATGCTTCTTGGTGGTACACAGTGTACCTGCCAGGAGAACGTACCTGTAAAACCGCATTAACAAATGCTCACCAACACAAAATTTGCCCAAGTCTAGTGCTCAGGAGGTCCAACTACAGTTTTGCATTTCTTGTAGAACAAAACATAGCACAACCCAAAAAGCAATTAAAAAAAAAGCTCTAAATTATTTCCAAATAAGTACTCTTAAATATAGTAATTGCAGTAATGCTTTTAAAAGTGACTCATATTTCAAAACATTAGTGCTTTGCATATTAAATCATTACTGCATTTGCAAGAATTAGAAGCTTAAAAATCTGGAAGGTCTTTAAAGAACTTAGTTTTCAATACAGCACAGAGAATTTGTGTTCTTTCTTTCTTTTGGCAAATTTAATCAGTATCAGAATTTACCCTCCCTAACTTCAGTTAATCATTCCCTTTCCTGAACATCATAAAGGATTAATAGCCAACATTTGGGAAGAGTTTTAGGTCACAGACAAAATAAACATTTTAAAATACAGAAGGTATTTACTGAATTAACTGAAGTAGTGACTCATCACCCACTGCATCTCTCTAAATTTACTTCCCAAATTCTATTATGTCAGGCACTGTCTGTCAGTTCTGGAGGGAAGGGAAAGGCTTGATTGAAAGATTCAACTAAATAAAAGCCATGGGGGGCTGTTCTGCTACTGTACACACGCTGCTCTCCCTAACAGGGCTGGCAGTCAGACACACCTGCACCAGCGAGAGCACTGCATATGAAAAAAGTACTTAAGTTGGTTAGTAGTCAAAAGACTCCTTAGATAACCTGACAGTACTGCTGCAACCTCTTCAGAGTTTCACCCTCTATTTTCAGCTGTAAATCATACAACTGTCAGAGTGCTGCATACAGGTCCGTGAGTCAAGGGGGAGAAAAAGTCAGACTGATAAGAATCTCACTTCAATGTCTTTCAAAACCACAATAAAACCTAAACTCTTTATAATTAGTTATGTTATATTCAGTAAATTATGTTTATGTAATTAAACACTCGTCAATATTGTGGGCAGAGAAAAGCCACTGGGAAAAATCAAAGATGCCAGCTGAAGCCTTGCATACAAACATTGTGCTGCCTGCCCCGGAATTTGTCTTGTGCAAAAGCAGAAATTCAGGCAATGCATGAGTCGCTCCCCTATCGTGTCTCTTGAACATTAAACTGTTACAGCAAGATCATTTCATTTTCTGCTGCTTGCCTCCTCCCCCATTTGTCACTCAGTACACCTCTCTGTGTTAATTGGTTTTTAAACATTGCTCACGCTTAAAATTCAGACTCAGCCTGTACCATTTACTTCCCAATATAACTTGATATTCAGAGTAAAACACATAATTATTGTATAAAAAGTTGTACAAATATGATTAAAAATTGGAAACTTTTCCCCTCCTGCAATTCATTCCACAACACACATGCCCTACTTAAGCTTAAAGCCCCCAGTTTATGCCAATATTATGAAACAAACTCTTTTCTGCCTGTTCAAACTACAGCTACATGAAAGGTATGTGTCAGCACTACCACAGCAAACTCTCAGTCTTTATGGGAAAGTTTTCTTTAAATTTCATGTACTGAGAACATGCGCAGTCTTGACTCCTTTGGTGAAAGTTTCTGTAACTCTACAGACTTCCAGGGGCTGATTTGCTTATTTCATTATGTGACACAGTTGAACATCACTGCTGGTGTTTCCAGCACCAATGGATTAGCCCACTGGAGATCACTGCACTGTGTGTACCACACACGCAGGCTGGTACCAGGACTCAGTCCATGGGTAACAAAAAGTGGCTTCAGCACCAGTAGCCATATATTGTGTATGTGAAGCTTTCATTCCTCTCTATCAGCTGATATATCTCTCCCTGAAACTCCTTCATAAAAGAGAGAAAACAATTAAAACCTGTATTTTGACAAAGCAACACCTGAACATTGTTCTCTGCATCAAAGAGACACAGTGCCAAACCTGTGCACACATTTCTTCTTGATGAATGTATCTGTGTGAAATCAGGATTTCACAAAAAACTATTCAAACCAACACTGTTAAAAGTAAGTGGGGGGAGGAAATATAATGTTTTCCATCTAAAAAGAACTGGTCAAAATTTCTCCCCAAGTGTTCTTAGCAACATCCAGCAATGTTTGCTGGGTACATACCACAGGATCAAGTAGGAGCAACACATTTGCTTTTGTTCTGCTAATGGCCACAGGAGAAAACAACTGCCAGAATTATTGTCAAACCTGGAGCATCATTATCTTGAAACTGTATACCCTCTCAGGAAACAGAAGTTTTATACTTACCTCTGGATAACAAGAAAGTCAGGTCTGCATGGTGAAATTTGGGGTTAATTATTCTTGGAAAAAAAAAGATTTTTTCAGGAAGACATGAAGTTGTAAGATACTCTGGTTTTGGTTCAACAAGATAATACTGACTTTCTTCCCTTTTTACTTGAACTTCCATGTAGTGCTTTGGGTCACTGCTGACCTGATATTAAGTTAGGTACTACCTCTTCTTTCGCTGCCAACTCTTGCACCTATTTCCATGATCTCCGTTCTAGGCCAGGACATCCATGCCTTGGAAAGTGTAACTATAAAATGACCATTTTTCTTGTGATTCAGTGGTTGCTGCAGAAACTGAGGCAGCTCCAAAGTTCAAATATTTTGAGTGTGAGCCTACTTCTCTCTTCAGAGCAACAAGTTGAAAGCTGAAGTGGCTGCCACAGTACATGGCAGATTCAAATACACAACTGATAGCTGATCCCAAACTTTAAGGAGCTGACACCTTATTTGAAGCTTTTGAAGAACTTACTAGGTACTGATGGATCCCTTCACGAGCCACAGCAGTGGTTCTGAGCAAATGTAATCATAATTTACCTAGAAACACATATTTTTATAAGACTGGTACAGTGACCAGTGCCTTCCGCTGCAATTACTTGATTTAATTGGAAGTGGTAGAAGAGATAGCAGAAAAAAGGGAAAGCATGGCTAGGAAACCACGACCAAACCCAGCCAAAGTAACTCAACAATTTGCTCCTGGTCTTTGTCCTGAGCAAACCAGTCAGTGCCTCATGGAGTGGGCATGTATCAACCCTACAAAATACAACCTAGCCATGCTAAAGCACTACCAAAAATATGCATACAGCATCAATGCAGAAGGGAAGAGAAACTCAGGCTTGCAACAGATGCTGCATTGAAATGAAAAGAGCTGCAAAGCTACTCTTCATTTCACCCGAGAAGCAAATTGTTTAAATGTAATTAATGATCAGTTTATTAAATAGGCATCAGGCTTTTACGTCATAATTCTCCTAAAATCCTCAGCTGTTACATAATACTTAAGAATGAATTTACATGGGATACTTTGTTTCCGAAACATCAATGTTCATTTATCCATCAGGGTCCCAGTAGGATAGCTTACCACTCCTATTAAAGTCAATGTGGTTTTACTTACTTTTCAAGATTACCTCAGTGCATTTGCACTTTCACGTGTCAGGCCGGTTTTAAAGACTCACTTTCAGAAGTCCCACTGCATTTATCACAGCAACAAAGCCACAGGAAAGGTCTTTTTTGTTTTTTTTATGCTTGTCTTCTTTTTCTCCTCTTTGTAAAACTACAGTAGTTTCTGGCATTCTTTTCACAGTCACTTTTCACAGACCTACACTCCAACAAAGGCAATCCATTTCATCACATTTACTGAGTCCTTATTGTGAGGAGAGACTACAGATTTGTCAGTGAAATGCTGGTTACTATTCTCTGTTAATAAAACCTGCTGTAATACAGTGCAATGCAAATAGCTAATCCTAGCTCCTTTGCAGAACACAGTTAAAACAAGCATGTTCTCAGTGGTGACATCGTCATGCTTTCTAGTGTACTATCAGACATCTCACCTTCAGTACCAGCAGAAAAAAAATCCCCTCTGAGTTAGGCTTGAAAATCCCAAATCCACAGTGGAGCAAAGAATCACAGGTTTTATAGCACTTTCCACTAACTCCACAGAACACGCGCAGAGAACAAAATGCCACCCTGTCAGCTTTGAGAGATCCATTACGCTCTGCTACCCATCAATGCAGAGAATGATTAAGTCCTGACTCCTGGTGCCAAAGACTTCAGATAAAGAAGCAAACCATTCATTTCCTGCCACAAATGCACTTAGCAAAGCTAGTGGGAGAACCAACACTACAGTATACTTGGCTACTGAAGTTTATTGTGAATTAGTTGGAAGTTAGATTTCTTTACACTACAATGCCAAAAAAATCCATTATGTGGAGACACCAACAGGTATTTATTCATCTGAGGTTAGCATGGCTTCATGAAGAAGCAAGAAATACTTAGTTTGGGTGACAAATCATTCCACAAACATTATAAATCCTTTGAGCGGTAAATATTTCAGGTTTCAAGAGCCAATTAGAAAGGTCAGCATTTATCTTTTTGTCTGTTTCTAGCCTTAATAACTTTTGCTCTCTGGCTGTAGATTAATCATTGAAGTGAAAGATATAGAGGCTTATAAATAGAAAAAAAACCCCAGGCATAATAAGAGAGGGTTCAGATGGGACAAAAATTATCTCTACCTGTTCTGGTTTTGATGACTATAGCCTACCTTAATCCAAAATCTAATTATTTGGATTAGATTAGGACAGTGGATCAGTGGATTTTCCTGAAATGCCCAGGCAAGCCACATGCAATTTCATATTTGGGGCACAGGGTTGCATTTCATTTCCAAATCCCTTTTAATTCCACACAAGCATTTGTAACTTCTTCCCATGACAGGAAATATTTGTCCCTCTGCAAAAGTTTAGAAAACAAAATCCCTACCTAGTGGAAGATGGTTCTTTGGCTTTCATTCAAGTATTCAAGTACTGGCTTTCATTTCAAGTATTCACTTGCTGCACCTGAGGTCATTGCAATTACTATGAAGCCAAGAAAATACACTGTTTTTCCAGTGAGGAACATTCTGCAGGGGGATCTGGAGGGTTTTGTTTTTGTTTTGGTTGTTTTTTGTTTGTTTGGTTGGTTTTTTTGGTTTGTTTTTTTTTAAGGTGGTATGTGCCTGTGTTCCTTAAAAAGACACAGTAGTCAATAAAATATCAGCAGTAGCTATCCCTTCCAGTGCAGGAGATCATCCCCTCCAAGATGAAGAATATGGGATGTTAAGCAGGAGCAAGGATGAATACAAATCAGTCATGAATGCACAGTAAGACAGCAAAGAAAGCACAACTGACAAGATAAGAAAAAACATGCCTGTCATGTAAATATTTTGTGATTACTAAATGAGAACCTACAACAAACTGACAATCAGATCCACCTATAACAGGTTTAACTCATCCAAACTGGGTCATGATTAAGTTTGTTTAAGCAGTCTTCAAGAGAAAGCATCATCAAGAAATAAGTAAAATGTCTTAGTTCCTATAGAAAATTTTCTTTTGAAACTGGTTACTCCTTTCTGTATTCTTGAACCAGATTCCTCCATCTCATACTGTTAATCTCTACTGATTCACAAACATGGCTTTGTTCTTTCTCAAACATAATGATATCCAAAACGTATGATTATGAAACAAAATAAAAACAGTTCTCCCAAAACTATCAACATATATAAACCCCCACTGCTTAAAGAGGGCATGTCGTTTGGACTGTTTGCTTCCTTACAGTTCTTACAGGCTGCACTGAGCAGGCATGTGCAACCCACAATTTACTTCCAAATCATCCCCTTAGGAAAAGATCCTCCAAAAGACTTCCTAAATGCTAGTTTGTACACTATGTGTTTTAATTAAAGTACAGAATAGAAATTACCATTTAGATAAGATAATGCTCCCCAGCCACCCCACCTTTGCATTCTGAAACTCTGCCAGGTTTCTCAGCCCCTCATCCACTCATTATTCATTTCTAGCAATCCTCAGGCCTGGTTAGCATTAATTCAGCTGCTGTTGGAGAGTTTCTCTAAGGCAGTCTCTTCAATTCCAAAGTGCATGAACTACTTAATTTGAGTGCTCTGTGATTCAAGTACTTTCAATAGAGAAAATACTGCAGGAAATTACAGACCTCATACTTGCTTATGTGACTGTTCCAACAGCTGTATGGACAGACTGATGTGCACACATATGTGCAGCCCCAGCTGCCAGTACAGACACCCAAGGGATGACACCTGAGATATCCTTAGTCTCCTCACAGAAATTTCTGACAGTTCATATGCCAAAGTTTGGGAACCCATGGCAGAAGGTGTCACTGGGGTTTGAAACATGAAAGCTAGCCCAGCTCTTACACAGCAGCCGTGCCTGCAGTGAAGAGTCATACAGATGACTGGAGATGACAAGATACCCTCTCTAGTCATGGAAATATTAATGGGATTTATGACCACTTCTCACAGATAATCCGTTATTCCCCAGTTCCTTTCTCCACTCCTCAGTCATGATGGGCACCTTCTCACTTCGCCTTCTTCAAGTGCAGAAGGTCCTTCACCCCCTCTAACACCTGCCTATTTCTGGCCTTCTGTAAAGCAATCCTGCAGTAAATGTCCATTACTGACAAAGAAAACCTATGGCAAATCTTCTACCAAACTGAGAGACCACGTAAGTTTTCATGCCCTGGAGACTCCGTGGCCAAAATGTACAAACATATACTTAATAAGTAACAATTCTGGGGCATGTTTCTATACTATGATGGGGTCTTTCTCAAGGTGAATTTTAAAAAAGGATGCAGGAATCAAGGAGGGATCAGGGATCCTGTGGCTCCTGCCACACCCGATGGGCACAGGCTTGCTCTGAAGAAGTTGCTCAAACTCTTCATTTAAGCCAGGGGTACTGGTGCTCACCCAAACCCACTAAATGAGGTGCTTTGTGATTTAATTAGACAATACTCGAAAGTATTTTGAGAGTGAGAGGGGCAACTGCTCAGAGTTAGTATCACATTCCCTGTAATTTAGCATTCTTGAAAACATTTCACAGTTTTTGAGAATTAAAAAAAAAACCAAACATGTAAGGGGTCCTATTTAGACACGCTAAATTTAGACATTGGATATCACAGGGCCAAGGTCTCCCATTTTGGTTTTCTGCCATGCGCTATGCCAAATACAGAAAAGCACTGCCTGAATAAGCTTAGCTATCATATACTTCTATTACAGTAACAAGCTTATGAAGTCCTAAAAAATGCAAATGGTTTTCTTTGATAACAGAAACTGACCCAGAGCTTCAATGTCAGTGAATGAAATACTGAGTAATGACACTCACATAGGCAAAGGCAACCCCTCAACTAAACAACTGAGTATTCTTTTTTGTTAAATGGATACCTCAGTACCTGAGCAGATTTAAACTTTTAGAATGGATGATCAAGAATTTAATTTTTATTATTTTTTGAGCACCTCAGATAATGTAATATACAAATTAATTCCATCTCATACAGAATTGGCAAGCAGGATGCAAAACTGTGATAGAATTGAGTCTAGAATTTCTTACATATACAAATAACAAGCCTTAATGAAAGTCATGAACGTGGCAGAACCAAAAAACCCCAAACCCAACTCCACCTACCAAAAGGTGATGCACTTAAAAGTTAGAAAATGCTACCTTTCAGTAGATTTACAGTATTACCCCAAATCTCAGTTTCCACAGTTAATGCACTGAATAAAGCAAGAGACTACTGGAAAAAAAAAAAATCAAACCCACAGGTTAAGCAATTATATAATAAGAGGATCTGTATCCTAAAGTACACATAACAGGAAAGCTGAATTAAAATTGCATGGAAAGATATAAGCTCATTTTTTTCCAGCCTATACTTGACTTGTAGGAGACAAATCACTACCAATAGCCAATTAACATAACTGACAGTTAGCTTTGTCAGTAGAATTCATTATGGCAGAACAGCAGCCTGGCGGGGTTCAGCAAGTCTAGAAGAAATACGACTTGTGAAACCACCATCACAAAGCAGTGCAGTGAAAGCTGGGATGAATCTTTCTCTTGGTATAACAAGAACAGCATGACACAATCTTCCAAACTTCAGTATTTGCTGTGAATTCAAGAGAATTAGCTAAATCTTGAGTAATTTATGAAACTTGAGTGCTTGAAGTAAAACTGTTCCCTCCCTGTTCAGGGAATCCAAGCAGAAAAAATGAAAGAAAAGGTGACTCAGATGCAATAGGGCATTTCTAAAGACATCTTTCATACTAATCATGGTTTACTCCAATTAGTCCTCATCAGCTGGTTTCTCCTTTCAGGGGTCTCAAACCTTGCTTTACAAATTCCCTCTTTGCAAAACAGTAGCTACACACAGCAACTGTGGGATCAAGCTGACAGCCTGTTTCCCTTTACAGAGCCCACCTCGCTCTATCCCTCACAGGGGCCTCCTGGCACGGGCCAGTGAGGATCACCACCGTCCCGAAGGAGCCACTTCCCTAGGCGGACAGTCGGCTGGCCAAAGGCAACTGCTGCTTTCCAGCCAGCAAGGACAACAGGAAGCTCTTGCTTGTTATTTTGCATGCACTATGCATACCTTATGACACAGGCTTTTTTTTTTTTTTGCTTCCAAGTGACCAAACGTCGTGCCTGCAGCGAAAAACTACAGGTTTCAGCTTCCTATGTCAAGTCAACTGCATTTCCCTTCCTGATTTTTTGTTTAATAAATACTGGAGAAACAACCTCAATGAAGAATCCAGGCAAGCTGAGGTTGGAAAAGATACCTGTAACAAGACATTGCCTGAAGTCTGTTGGGTGCTGCACTTGAGCACATCAGGCAGTCCCTAACAGCAGTGCAGGTCAGTGTTTTAACCAGCACAGACATACAAGAGGTTCACAATGCCAACTACAGCTGCCACAGTGATTCAGGCACTTCATGTCCTTTGATAAGAATATTCCAACCTTCATCAAATTATTTGTGAAGTAGTATATGTATGATAATCTGAAATGCATGGAAAGTGTGGTAGAAGCATTACACATTTACAGACACGGGTGCTCACATGAGTTCAGAGTTCAGAACGAAACCACAGCTAGCCATTTCAAACCCAAGTCTGCCAAGGTGACAGAAAGGCAGCATGAACTAATGAAGCTCCACTCCCATTTCAGGACCCTTGGCCAGCCACTACAATGCTTGGGTGTGCCCCAAACTGCAAATTATGGGCTGTTCTGAGGTGCAGTTTTAAGATTCTTTGCATATTGTCTTGTATCTATAAAGCTGTCCTTCCTCCTGTCAGGCTTACAAAGTACACTTACTTAGGATATTATCTGGAAAAGAATTTCAGCTTATAAAACAGGTTTACTAGCTGAATAAAACATCTAGAGGAACTGTATACTTTAGAACCTGTTTTTATGTAACTCTGAAGATCTGTTCCTAAGTTACACTTTTTTCTTTATTATTACTTGAAACTAATTTTCAGTGGAAAAGATTATTATTGCACTCAAAGTACTGCCTACATCTGTATTTGTTCATATAAACTACAAAAAAAAAAAACCCAAAACCCCAAGAAAAAAACGGGAGATGCCTATAGTTAGACTAGTAGTTCACTAGCATCATCTTAAGCTATTTTACTCCATCTATAGATTGCTGAACAGTGCAAATCTCATTCTGGACCTCTATATTTCATTTTCCTCCTTTGGTAAAATAAATATTTAAGATTTCTTGTTCCAGTTAGTTACAGAGAAAGTAAAATATTGCTAAAAACTCAGCAATGTTTCTTTTATAATCTTTGCTGGCTCTCCTCCTAAGAATGAACACCAAGAGCTACCTGGAAGAGTTTAATGTGTGTCACTCTAAAAGACAAACATCTCCATGTAGACAGAGGGGCATCTCTAAAGATAGCAGTCAAATCATGGAATGTTTACAAAATAAATCATGATGCCATGGACCTATATGCACTTGCAAGTCTGGCAGAAGAGTAACTGATGATCCTAGAACAAAATTTCAGAAGGATTCATTTCAGAAATCTTCCAGTAAATTTGGATCCTGTCCTTCAGAAGTAATTGGAGCTCTGCTAGCCCCATCGTGACTGAACCGAAAAGCCAGGGAGTCGTGACCTTGCAGTACTGTGTGCTCACTAGGTTCTGTCCCCATCCACTTCTACCCTGGCTCATTTCTGCCTCCAAGCATTAAGCTGTTCAACAGATGGTATGGGGAAATTAAAGTGTTTGCTGGGTATTTTGAGAATCAATTTGAGTAGAAGTGCCTTTCTGTACGACACTGCCTGCTGAGCTCCCGTGTTGTACACAGGTTGCCTTGTCAGTGATTAATGCTGTCCAAAGCACTAAGAACAAGTGTCAGTGCTGTATTCTGCACCAGGCGTGTCAAACCCTTACTCAGATACCAATTCACACGTTAAGGCCCCATCTTTTTACAAATAACACAGTGGCTTCATTTGCATAGGAAGAGTAGAAAGAGCTGTATTGGTGCAAGACACTGTAATCCATTTAAAGCAGCAACTAATTTATAGACACAGGAAAAGGAACTATCTAGAAAAGCTGAAAAGCAAAATCAAATACCAAGAACATCTTACAAACTTACTACAACCCAATAAAATAAATAAATAAATGAAATTCCTCCATTTCTAAATCTATCATGCATCTTGGCCAGCATTTGTTAATTTATGCTTTTAAACCACTAACTCATTTCTACAAGAAGTTTGAAAATGGAGACCTAGCTATTCTTGTGGTTTATCGATGTGACCAAGGCAAGTTCTGATATGGTTATTAAAAACAAAATAAAATAACTCTCCTCTCTCATCAGAAAAACTTGCAAGACACAGATCCAGAAGTATACCCTGAATTCTCTACAGACTTCATACAGCAAATAAAGAATCTGCTACCTAAGACACAGATAGAAACCTATTTTTGATAATAGAGTAAGTTATTATTAACAGAATGTCAACACAAATTCATGGTAGTGTAAGAGTAAACATTTTTCTTTAAACAAAACAACTTTATAATATACCTTGCTTGTTTAACTTCAAATTGCCTCAAGCATTAGCAATGTCAGCTGTAGTCATCAAAACCTGAACTGCTTCAAGGGGATAATATAATGTATTAGTATCAGAAACTGAGTGTTGAAACTCAACCTGTGGTTCATAAAGCAGCATTTCCTATTTTCCTGTAACAAAAACAGTGTATGTATTCACACAAAATAAAAGACGCAAAGCAAGGATGAAGAAATATAAAAATGAAAGATATGCAGGAAGTGTTCTTAGGATCTTGATTCAAAATATGCATGTATGTAAAAATCAGGACTGGAATTTCCCATCACTGTAAGAACAATTTTAATTACAATTTCACCTTATCCTTCTTGTGCACTAGAGAGCAGAGAACAGAAGTAAATATTGTCAGAGGGAAAGAGAATTTATTACCTTTATTGTATGCAATTGCAAGCACTGTGGCACTCTGACCTATAAAGAGAAAGGAAACTAAGAGAAATAACCTCCAATAGAAGCCAAGGAACCTATAATCCTATTTCCAAATTGACTGAGGTTGTCCTAACAGATTTTAAAGAAAAATCATGTTTGCTAACTTGTGATCAGTATTAAATGCACTCAAGAGGGGATAAATTCTTTTACTAGTCTAAAAGTTTTACACTTGTAAGAAAATGAGTTTATCCCACTCTGCTAATTAGAGAGGACTGTTTTGTAAAAATTTGCCTTTCAAGATCCAAGTGTAATTTAACTTTCTTTTACAAAGGGAGAGGGATGTGAGGAAGAAGTGCTGTATACAGTAGGTTAATGTTCACAGTCTACTGTCTTGGCAGATGTACTTCTAGTACTTTGAAACCAGTAGTGTAAAGCACTACTTACCCAAAAGATGCCTTAGCTTTCATTTTGGGATTTCTGAACACACTGCACTTCTCCTGAAAAAGAAAAAAAAAATCCTGCCTCCTTTCCTCTTGCAATCCAAATTAATTTTCTAGTCTGTTATCAACTTCAGGAAAATCAGATTATGAATTCACAGTCGTGAAAACAACCTTGGCCATCCCAGAGCTCTGCATATTCTCAAATGTACAGCTGAAGAATTTCTAGTGGCAAGATTTATTCCAATAACTGAAACCAATGGATTTTTTTTCACATTTAGCTTAAATAAGGCACAGCAGTGAAATGTGCAAGCCAGTGACCACCCTTTCAATTTAAGATAGCCTCTATTTTTCTCAACACTTCAAATAAAATTAAGCTCTCCCAGTAATATTCCATTTCCGTTAATTTGCCATTTTTTGGATGTTTAAGAAATGCCTTGTATATATATAATCAGGAACTTACCAGCAGAATAGAGATCTGCTCTGATGAGCAGGAAGAAATTCTTAGCATGTTGGAGGGGAAAAATTATTGCCAATATTAACCATGACCAGCATTAACACAGACAGCATACAAGAAAACCCACAAGACACAAAGTTGCTTGGATTTGATCACCATCACCATTTGTCACATAATTTTCTTCTTTTTACTAGTTATGAAGCTTTGGCTTCCCTAGGGATCCAAAAATATGTGACTGCCCATCACACAAGCAGGTCATAGCAAGAGCTAGACCTTCTGTTTTAATTCTCTCAAAATAGGTCTGCCACAAGAAATCTGACATGTAGTCAAGGAACATCCCAACTTGACAACAGCTTTCCCTTGCTCATAGAAATATGCACATCACTAAAACTGCTCATAGCAACACAACTGCAATATCATTCTTATTTTAGTAATCTCCATGTAAAGCACAGGCTTATGCCTCCCTTGGAGCTGTGCTCTCAAACAGACTGTAGAATTATGAAATCCAAGATTGCTTCTAATATCAGCCACCTTCACATTTTAGGAATGCCAAACATTCACAGGCTCTCAGCATGGAGCATATGCTTCAGCTCATCAGCCCAGAGATTCTCATGGCAATAATCACAATAATTTCACAGTTACAGAAAATAAATCTTTCCATACTCTACCATTTTCCAAGTTACTATACAAATTTTACCACTCAAAGAATGCCTCCTGTAAAATGGGATCTAACCGGTGGTATGCTACATTCCTGTCACAGGCCACTGAAAATTTCTGCTCTAAGCCCCAGCCTAGACAGAAGAGGACTGGCCCCAAATTCCACTTAGAGGAAAGGTTTGACAGCAGCTGCTGCCAGACTTGTCTCTGAATCTGCAGTGATCACATCCAGTACTTCCCAGCTACATGACAGCCCCATAGGAGATGCTCTCACTGTGCCACAGGAACCCAATAATCCTGGATGCAAACAACACAACAAGCAAACAGCCCTCATGCTCTGAGCAGACCACAGCTCCTGGCAGGGAAAGGAAAATACAGGAGAAATGTTTGGCAATCCTAGTAAATGAAAAGGTCACTGAACAGGAACTTGCTCTATCTAGTCTCCATCTGCTTTCAGCCAACTGAAACCCAAGAGCAACACAGTCAGTTTTCCATTTGTAAGTCAGTCCCATATGTGTGTTTGTGGGGGGAACATGTAGAACATGTCTCTAGACAAAAGCATCTGTGCTGATGCCTACAGAAGGGTCAGTCATAGAAAAGACTTCTCCTAAAAAAGCTGAGATCAGCTACTGGCAATTTAAAGGAAGTAGATTCCAGTGTTCAAATTGGCAAGTCATAGCCACATCACATGCAGAACCAACCTGAAAAGAAACTCAGAACAAATCTGAAACCATTTAGCAGCATCCTTGTAGAAACATTACCTGTAGGTTACCTCAGCACTGAGCTGTCAGGGCAAGGATCATCCAGCTCCTCACCTCCTTCATGCTTTGGGTAACCTCCCTGATCTTTTCTTTCCTACACTATGGCAGTTATTTGAGGCAGCCAGGCCAGCACTGCAGGGACTTGCAGCAGCAGCAGTTACTTCTCTCTCTGGTATTGCAAAGTGCTGTTTTCCTGCCACAGCAGTTGACACTGAAGGTAGAACAGGTGGGTAGACCTCTGCTCAAGGTTAGCACTGTGGTATGACTTGCCTTGCAGTACTCATCCACACTCTCCAGTTGTCAAGGGAAGTAAACAAAGTCAGTAAACTTCATCTTGAGTCATTCAGATGTAATAATTTCAGAACTCACTACGCAGGACTGTTACAAAATAAGCAGTTATCTGTAAAGATAGCAAAGACACCCATGCAGATATAAAACATAACATACTGAGTTTAAACACATTAGGAATGTAACTTATCTTTGTGCTCTGCAATGTGATCTACCAATACCAAGACCTGTCTGTCCAAGTCCAGTTTTTTTCCTTCTCAACTTCGGAGGCCAAAGGTAGCTCAGACATTTTGGTCATGGGGAATATAAACAGTCAGCAGTCACATTTCCTTACAAATGGTTCTAACATCAATGTTAACAGGACCACACTTCAGGCACTTAAATAAAAGCTTTTGCCATGTGTTATACATTCAACTTGAAAAATAGGAATAAAAAGACTACATACACACTGCACAGCTAATCCACAGCACTCTATATAGAAATCCTACATAGAACGCAGAGCTAAAAATGTCACCCTAAAGTGACCATTTCTGTATGAATCACTGCAACATTCAGTTGCTCATTGGTATATTTTTATTGACTGTACAGTGCGAAGGCCATTACAAAATCGTCTCAGAAACGGGAGCCCCTACCAGCACCCTCAGGACCCTAGCAAGCCCACTAGGACTTTACCCACTTTCCCAAATGAAGGAGAGCTCTGCTGTTCAAATTACTCCCTTAGGGACACACTGCACAACCCCTTTAACTTAATTTTACTTCTTCAGTAATACCACTGCAAACACACTGAATGCTAATAATAAATAAATTATTCAAATATTCAGTCTCTATGGAAGCACCATGTGAATCATCTTCCTAAAAAGAAACTCTTTAAGACATTGTCAGGTCTTCTTCACGTGGGGAGAAATTGAAAAAAAAAAAAAAAAAAAAAAAAAAAAAAAAAAAAAAAAAAAGAAGCTGATTTATATCATTATGCCATGTGAATGCAGAATGATTTATTTTAACAAGGTGAGATAGAAGCTTTGGTCTTAATTCAGTAAGTTGACCGAAACCACGTAATGAGCCAACAGAGCATGACTGTCACCATTGCTTCAAAAACGATGGAATGGCAGCTCAGAGAAGCAAAAGTTGAAGAGAAAACATGATGAAATCAAAAGGTGTGGTGCTCTGCTGATGAAAGCAACTACATTGTAACTAGACACTCAAACCCCCAGATCTCTACACAAAATGGTCATTTTCCAAGTGTATATCTCAGAGTAAAGAGTTCAGTTGGTAAAAACAAACCAAACCAAAACCCAAAATGCACTTCCCTGCAAAATCTAATGAACAGTGCCATGGTTTTTCACAGTTATGTTCCCCCTGTTTAAGGTTCTTCCATTAGTGGAGCATCAGAATATGATGCAGAGCCAATATTCTGTAGACTGACAGCTCTGGGCAGTGAAAAGCACTATTATTATCCTCATCTCACAGAGCACAAGATCAAGGAATTATAACCCAAAGCAAAAAAAAAACGTATTTAGATTCTTGGGAACATGAGATGCCCAATTATGCATTAAGTAACTAATGTTCAATTGGATTTGGGCCTAAGAGTCTTGCCCAAGACTGTGTTATAGATCACAGGACCTAAGTCTACCAAACCTAAAGTGGGATTATCTTGCATTGCTTTTGGCCTTTTTCTTATGGTCATCATGACATTTAAGTGTTATATAATATTAAATTATCTGCAATACATGCACTACTTTGCCACAGTCCTTTTGTTTGCACCGCTAAGCAGTGGAAGAAAAGAGAGCATTTCTTGCCAGGGTTGGTTTTCTTTTGAGGTGTGACATGCAATTCTGAAGGTTAAATGCATGTCAGACTTGCTGAAGTCTCTTGTCTTTCAGCTCTCCCCTGTTCCTCCTTCTTCTCAGCTCCCTTAGCACCACAAGGTACAGACACCTTGCATTCCAGGACGGGCTGCACCTCTGCCCTACCTGCCCAGGACTTGCACCTGTTCTGCTCACACACAGTGGAAAGAGCAAGCGAACTGAACTTCCAGCAAGAGAAAGAAGCCCACTATGCCTGCAGCGACCCCTCTGTATTGACAAATGGCTGTGGACAAACACATTCCAAATTTCCACATTATTACAGAGAAAATGCATGTGGCTGCATGCATGCAGGCATCTTCTCCTAGTGAGTTTGCTGTCAAGTTCCCTCTTCAAAGTAAAGAGCAACTCCTCCCAAACTTCTCCAGAGAAAAGACTGAGTAGTTGGTGTGGGCAATACTTGTCCAAAGAAACCAGGCCCTGCTGTTGCTACATTTTTATCTTAATGTCACTTAACATAAAACCACAGACTGGATATCTTCATTCGTGAGAGTGAATGTTTCTAATTTAGCCTTTTCAAAGGAAATCAGCAATAAATGCCCCTTTCTGCCTCCTATCTGCTGGTTCATTTCCACCTCAGCAACTATTCTATTTATAGCTGATACTTAGAAAGTTGAAGTCCCAAATCTGCTCTCTCATTTCTTACAAATACTCAATGGGAAAGAGATTAAATGGCTTGTTTGGAAATTTCAAGGATTCTCAAGCTTATTAGAGAAGAAAGAGATCTCTGAACAATTGTGTGCACATGTTCAAAACAAGCTGGTTCCTCATCTTTTTATGTAGGACGTCTCACTTCTGGTCTGTCCACATTTCATACAAAATAAACCTTATTATTAGGAATGCAATTTTCCTGCTCAAATAAATCACCATTCTTGACTAAGAATGAAGTGATCTATGTGCTCTGGCACTTTCCTTACAGTCAGTCTCACATTATGGACAGGTATCAGATGTCAGCACACTAAAACATTAAAGTCACCAACCTAGACTGAGGGCATTAAGAGTCAATGCAGCAGCAGGGCCCAGAGTTTCCATTTCTACACTGCAATAAACTGTGAAGTCTCTGTCTCACGGTGGTTTTGGTGATACCTGACCCTGTGAAGACAGTGTCTTCCAACTTTCCTGTCTGAGCTTCTCACCGGTGGTGCCAGCCACAGCCGTGGCAGCTGGACCAAGACAGATCACACATGGGCTGCTGGAAGTATCAGTCAGAGAAGAAAGTGTCTCTCCCATACAGTGCTTTCCCAGAGAAGAAGAGGACAAGTCATCCCCATGTAACCATCCTATCCCTTGCTCTGTTCTGGAGCATGAGGATGCCTATTCTCTGCAGCTGATGGTAGACAGAGAACAAAGCAGCCTTTGGGGCCTGGGGAGGGCAATCCTTCCTTTCTCAGGCACCCTCAGCCATGAGGGACCAGAGGCCACACGCAACTCCTTGCTCCCCCTCTTCTGCATTCTGGGGGAAAGGATTTTTCCCATCTTTCTTTCCATCCTCATTAAAAGAGAATCATGGCTTCAAAGAAAAGCCATGCTGTCTGAATTCATCTCACTGACTGCTGCAATCCAGTTCACCCATGTGAGTCCAGGTATGCAGGATCTATGGAGAAAGAGTTCATATCTTTGATATAACATCCATAGGCATCTGATTTAAATTGTGCAATAGTCAAAAGAGGAAGTGGAGGACCTTGCTCACACAAGAAAGCAGACCGTATAGCAAGGACCATGGCTGTACTTCCAGTAGGTCAGGAACAACTGGAAGGTGGACCATCTAGTCACAGTGATGAGGCATGTCTGTTGCAATAACGACACGAAATAAGGAGACGGACATCTGCTGAGAGCAAGGAACAAACTGCCGGGCGGACCCCCGCCCATCTTTATTTTATGTGTGTCTTATAGACCACTGTGGATTGGAGGAGACAATGAGCCTCCCCTCAATCACACTGGTCAAAGGAAATGTCCATCAAACTTCTGTGCCCAGGAGAAAGGAATGTAAATAAAAAGATACCGTTAAAATAACATGGCTATGTTTACAGAGAATGTCTGAGAACTAGTTACAAAAGAATGGTAACATCCAGAACTGCAAAACTCAGGGCAACACGTCCCAATTTTTTTCCGACAGCAACAGGCACTGGATGACCCAGGTTCACTTTCCCTCCTTGGATGAAGAAGAATCACTAACTGTTGTATCACGAGGGCCTGCTGCTGCCAGGCTTTGACCAGAAAGTCAAGAAACTTGTCCAAGAACTGTTAAGCCTGGCAGACGCCTACTTGCCATAAACCAGAGTGGTGGCATTGGTTTATGTCAGGCACTGCCCATCACGGGGCCCTCGCATCTGCAGGGGCAACTCCCACAGCCCTTGCGCTCTCGTTCAAATTCTCACTGCAGCAGCAGCAACACAGATCACTGTATGGCACCCTGTGTCTGTGCCTACTGTAATTACACCCACAAACACCTTCTATGTATGTTTCCTTGCAACTCAAGACAGAAAGAATTTGATATGAAAAAACATCATAATATGCTGCATTTAGTTTATTAAAGTGTAAGAGCAAATAAGATAAAAAAAGAGTGGTAACTTTGTTGGTTATTTTCACCTCAAAATGGAAGTTGCATCTTCAAGGAACTAAATCCCTCCACAGTCCAGTTACTTCCTACAGGTGGTACTCAGCCACTGGAATTTATAGGAGAGCTGCTAAAAGGTAATTTGAAGATGTATTTTTTGTTTATTCAAGAAGAATGTCAGATATATAGAGAGGAAAATAGTTTTATTATTACCACTGATCTGTGAGCAACCACATGCTCAAGTCTGTAACACGAGCTTAATACTCAAGAGCAGAGGCAACTAAACTGCCCCTTTCTGAACATGACACATTAGTTTTAAGGTCTTGAAGTTAATGCGACTACGGCCCCACCTATCTCACCCAGTATAAGTTCCTGAAGAGTTTAGAATATGTCTAATCTTCTCCATCAGAAGCTCTTTTTCCCATCATGCATTTTATTAAATAAAAACAAATGTGTTATGACAGCTCAGAACAGAAAAAAACACTGCGAACAAAGGCTCTCCATACAGCAGGTTTAAAAAAATTAAGCCATAACTTGAAACAAACACACATTATGTACTACAACAAGCTACAAAAAACAACAGAAAAAGGAAAGCAGCAAGAGCAAAAACCTGTTTTATCTGGGAATCCTGAAGGCTAGAACACAGCAATTTCCACGGACACACAGGTAAGTTTTAGGAGAAGACATCAGACTCTGGTAAGACTGAAGGTCCTACCTAAATTAAGCTCTGCATGGGACTTCATGACAAGACCAAACAGCTCAACACCCTTACCTAGCAGTTCAAGACTTCAAAAAGCACCTGAGCAGGTGACTTACTCAATACAGAGTAATTGGTTAGAGAGTTCATGCTAAGAACAACAGTACCACAATCCCCCCCCAAAAAACTAAGGGAGCCATCCCATATCTAATAAAATCATAGGCAGAGAAAGAATTGCACATATATATATACACACATCTATATACACATCTATATACACATATATATACACATATATTTATATTTATATTTCAAAATGCTTCAAAAAAATACAAAAACAGCCACAAAGGAACCAAGAATTAATCCTGTTCATGTCAAAAACATTAAGGACAGAGAATAGCTAAAATGAATTTTAGCCTCCCTTTCTCTTCCTTTGCTATTTTGAGGTACACAGATAACTGTTTTCTCAGTCGCTTTCTCAGGAGAGATATGTTAAACTCTTTACAATGGTTAAAATTATTTTGCCAAATAGTTCTGATATAAAATGAATGGAAACCAGGAGCATTTATGAGTCCTCCTTGGCTAAAAAAAGCACCACTTACACTGTGGAATTTTTTCTCTTCATTCCTCAGACCAGTAAAAGAACATTTTTCTTAGCAACTCAGAAGAAATGAGGTGTGACAAGTGCACGTGAATATTACATTTACTAAAATTACAGAATTATTCTGTACTATTGTCTATACTGTGCTGAATGTTCAAACACAGCAAAACAATTATCAAGTAAAAATTGTTTTAAAACTCTTTGTTACCTAAACTTTTGCCAATCAAGAAAGGCAGTACTATAACTTGAAACCAGTAATAGCGTCAGTTTTTCAGTCTCCTGTTTGCATTAAGTTGAATGTAAGCACGGGAAAAAGATACTTAAGATGGGCGTGTCACATAGGTACTAACAAACACCTACACCTCATCTCACACCTCCCTGCACTGCTACCATTCCTCCACAGGGGTCTTCTGCAAAAAGATGTTCAGAAGCAGCAAAGTGGTGGATGCACTACTTCCATGCAACCTGCTGAAGCCTACATATTGAAGAGCCCATTGCAGGAAAAAAACGGAAAGACAGACAGGAAGACAAAAAGGCAGAAAGGAAGGTTTGGGTTGATTTATCTTCTTGCTTTAAAATTATAACCAGGAAGCATTTATTGAAAGATTACTTTAATGAGGTTTTTCTTCATACTCTCTCATCCTTCCAACCTCAGTTGTATCATGAATATTGCAGTCCAAATTGGCTGCGTTTTCCACTTGAAATGGCAACACAGAATGCCAACTCAGTTAAAGGTCTGTTAGGCTTTGTTAGCTGCTTGAAAAGGCAGTCATCTCTCTCTTTTCTCTATTTCTATAATATATTGAAGAGTTTTGGGCTTTTAGCTTTTTCGCCCCAATTTGGAAGGCAGAGGAGGGCAGAGGAGAAGAGGGTAGAGAACACTGTGTTCTTTAGTGTGAGAAGGCTCTAAGTAACAACTGAGATAGGAAGGTCTACAAAAATAGCTGTTATTAATTCCTGGTATCTTGCATCTTAAAAGGTAAAACATATGTGCCATACAGACTGGACAGAGCAAGTTTACATCTTATGAACAAAAATTACAACGGCTGGAAGGTGCAGATCCCATTTAAAATCAGAATTGTTGAAAAACTGCAATAAAGCAAGCTATTTCACAATAGTTCTTTTTTCTTACAAAAAAACCAAAAGATCTAGTTCTCATTAGGAAGGACTGCAAAGGTGGCAGATCTATCTGATCAAGACTAAAGCCAAAAAGTGTTAACTCTACAATTTATACCATCTCCTAGTGTTAAGAAATAATCAGAATGCTTTAATGTATTCAAAATTTATTTTAACAAATCTCAGCATAGATATTAGATAGAATTACACAAATTCTTAGATATGTGCAAGGAAATCACTTGAAAAATATTCTCAGGTAAACGTCAGATGTTGGATTACAAAGTAATCCAACTTGTGTGTGACAGGTGAGCAATACTGCCTGATAATGAGTCATTTGCTTGTGTGCCTCATTGTGAATAAAGCTCCATCCTAGCTGATTTGGATAAATGTTCCAGAGAACATTATACAGCATTTTCTGTCAGAAGAAAGACCAGGAAAGTCTTAGCACCTTGAGAATGAACACAAAACTGAGATACTTCATGGATAACTACTTGCAAAGACCATAAAAAGATCCTAAATGATGTGAGTTACTCTGCAACACAGAGAAACACTCTCAGCCTGGGGACACAGCTTTCTGTGTTCCTAAGACACCTCCATTAAGAGTGATGGTAGTTCTATGTATGCAACGGCAGAAATATAAACACACATAGCAGTGAAAAATTATTTTAAGAAGTCTGGTAAGATAGACTGAAATTTTTCACCCATCAAAACTGCAGTCATACAGCTTCTTTTTATATTGTCCCTCCAATGGAAATTAGGTATTTAATACCATTCTATGAATATAAGCCCTATTAAACATGGTAACTTTCTTCAGACAAATACTCCTCTGTCACTGTTTCCCCTGCTACAGCATGGCTACCTACCTTCTGGTACCTTTTGGTATCAGCACAATTAAGGAGTAAAGAAAAGGATCTCTCTCAAAGAACAAGCTTGTTTCATCCACAGAGCTAAAAGTGGTGTTCCTGGAACATTTCCTTCTGGGCACTCTTTATCCATACAAAAGGAAAAAAACCAAAAAGCCACCCTTCACCATATATTAGAGCAAGCAATTTAATGATCTGAGGAAAGAAAAAAAGCAGCAACTTTCACAGACTACACTCACTGTACTGTGGTAAATCATCATTTTCAAGGCACCAGATGCACGATAAAGGAAAAGGGGTAAAGGAAACAAAAAAAACATTTGGTTATTTCATGCCAGGTGAATATCAAAAAAGCTGTGCAATTTGCAAAAGTTATTTCTCAAGTAGAACAGTTACTCCAAAATGTAGTATCTATCACCTACCTTGTAGAAGGGCTCCATTTCTCTTGAAAAAGGTGCTTCCTGGCCAAATGGGTGGACCTGATGTGCTAAGGGGAATAAGAAATAAGTGTAAAGAAAAATCACATTTGCATTAAACAATTTTAAGTTACTGTTTGCATGAATTCTATTTTGTTCTTAAAGCTAATGTAATATGGATCTTTTGCCTTCAAGCAAGGGTCTAAAATTTCATGTTAAAAATAGGTTAATTCGATTCAAGACTGACATTTTCTTCACAAGGAAAAATCTCCTTAGCAAAGCACACACCCACATTCTCTTGGAGGAAGAGAGAAAAAAGCAATTTGGAATAAATAATAAAAAACATCAAATCAATGTCAAAATTATTTACTGAATTCTTAGTATAGCAAAATACATGCACTTTCCCAAAGACAACTGCTAAAAACCCAAATGTTTTATGGCTTTCACTCAGCCATGACAACATGCTGCCCCAGCTAACGTGTCTGCCCAGGACAGCCTTGGCCAGACACCGGGCAGTTCCCGTGCTTCCATTGGAGACCCTGACCCATGGAACCCCCTCGCAGGCAGAGGTCCCCTGGCTGCACCAGCAAACACAGCCCAACACGCTGTCTGCCAGCCCCAGCACTGAGGAATCCTGGCCTTTGCCCTGTGCTTGGTGGCCATGGCTTCTCCCTTAAGACCCCGTCAGGGCAGTGGCCACTGAGGCCGCCGGGTGCCTGGCAGGTGTCACTGCCTGCCTGAACCAAAGCCCTGCCTGGGCTCCGATAGGGCCACATCCCTCTTCTGGTCCCCCTCCTGCTCACACAGAGACTGCCTGAAGGTCATGGCCTCTGAGAGACCTTTCCTGTGACAAGTGCAGCAGAAGGCAAAAGTATTTCAAGCTTGGAAGAGGAAAGAGGAGGGTATGAGCATTTAAACCTTGTTTCCCAGGTTGCCTTGGAGCAGCCCTATGGTGCTGAGGGCAACAGACTGTGGAGCATTTGTTCCAACAACCTGTGGTGGTGGCAAGTTGGAGAAGAGGGGAGGCTGTGAGGAAGCCTTCCTGCAGCAGCTGCCCACTGCCACCTCTCCCGGTGAAAGGACGAAACACCCTGGACAGAAAAGGTAGTCTTGCTCTCTGCCTGGCTGGAGGGAGGGGGCATGGCCAGGTTGTTATTCTATACCCTCCACATCAATGCTGGGGGCATGGTCTGGGAGGAAGAGCTGGCCCCCCACCAGAAGTGCACCATTTTGCCTCCCTGGTGGGAAGGTGTTGGGATTGGCCTCTGCAAACCTGGTCCCTACCACCACCACTGGTCCCCCTCCTGTTTTTTTCTGGTATGCAGCTAAGAGACACAGTGATCAAACAAAAGTGGCAAAAACATGAATCCACGGGAGTGCTGAACAGACAGCACTGGCACAGAGGCTGCTGTGGGGAAAGAAGCAGTGGGGCTTGGGGGCAACCCCAAACCAGATGAGCCTGCTGAGCTGAGCCAAAAGGAGCCCAGCCAAACCGAGCCCAAAGGAGCACAATGTGATGGTTTCAAACCAGCAGTGACCCTGGACTGACATCCAGCACATTAGAGCAGTAGAAACAGCAGCATAGGCACCTGCGAGAACTAAGCCCAGTGGAGCACCAGCGCACCCAGCTTTGCAAGGTCTGCTTGTCACTCATTTTTGTTGTAAGAGGCTGGGTGGCAGAAAATGCAGAAAATTCACAGGATCCCCCTCACCATCTTGCCTTTGTTCTCAACTACCACTGGTAAGCACAAGAACAATCACCATATTGCCATTGTCTGGGGAAGCCACATGGACATGACCTATGGGGAGCATCCACCATCTTGGTTTTTTTCCTGGTAGTGAATACCTTATTGTGGGTAAAATACCTTCTCTCTTCGTATACTTTTGGTGTTAACATTGTTGTTGTTATCGAGCATTTCTTATTCTATTGCTTTTTGCTTTCAGTAAATTGTTATCCCAACCTCTGCTTTTGGCCCTCCCTTACTCGAAAGGGTGGAGGAAGGGGAGTGGCTTATGTGGAGTCTACTTTCCTGCTTATGTTACAAACTACCACACTCTTTTCCTAACAGTGCCGCTGACTGCAATGAAGGCACACCCCTCCTTCCCCTACAGCACAGCTCACCCTTTCCACAGCCATCTGCAGGTCCTGCTGCCCAGAGCAGGAATGTCACCATCACTCCTACTCCTGCTGTGTGGGCAATCCTCAGTGGGGGACACTACCTGTAGGAGTTCGCTAATGGGATCCAAGGGCTCAGGCATGTCGCAGTAACGACACGAAAGGAGACAGACACCTGTTGAGATCAAGGAACAAACTCTGGGCTTCCCCCACCCATCTTTATTTCATATGTGTCTCATAAGCCACTGTGGATTGGAGGAGACAAAGAGCTTCCCCTCAATCACACTGGTCAAAGGAAATGTCCATCAAACTTCTGTGCCCAGGAGAAAGGAATGTAAATAAAAAGATACAGTTACAATAACATGGCTATGTTTACAGAGAATGTCTGAGAACTAGTTACAAAAGAATTATAACACCCAGAACTGCAAAATTCAGCGCAATACAGGCACAGCGAATATTTTAAAACCACAGTACCTGGGGGAAATATCTATTTGTTGCAGCATTGTCAAGGCAGGTGGAAGACACAGAGTCTTTCCTGTAGTCAGGAAATAGGTTCCAAAATTGTCTACAGCTTGAAGACAATCACAGGTGTTCTAATATATTAAACTTTTATTGGAATTAGCATAATAAAACTATGCTACTAATATATAAATAATTGCCCTATGCCCAAATTTGGACACAATTTATAAGTAAGGGATTAACTATCCTTTGATAAGACTACTGTAAGGCACTCTGCCTTTTTAAGGTAATCCACCTTCCCCTTTGGAAGCAAAGTGTGAGCGAAGCCCCACAATCCATTTCTACTCAACACTACTTTTGCCTCCTCTTGAGCTGATGACTGCTACACAAAATGCAATGACACGGAAACAGATGCTGGCTATTACACTGACAGCATTAGCAAAGTTCTGATAAAATGCCATATAAATAAAACACACTGCTTTCACAATTATTCTGCAGATAGTCTTGTGTTAATATATAAAAAAATCACCATGTTAAAATAAGGACTGTAAATAGATCCAACGCAATTACATGAGTAATAAAAGCGTTCAAATACTCCTGAACAAAAAGGAGAATTGAGAGAGAGGGAGAGAGAGGAAGCAAAATGACCAAAAAGAAGTTAAGTAGGTCTACATTCTGAGTGCTGGAGTGTGTGGGGCACACACTCGTCTGAATACACACGCTCACTTCACAGTGCTTAATGCAAGCAATTGTTTGCATTCCTTACAGTAAGTACCAGCTCTTCAGTGTAGCTCCTCAACTCATAGGAAGGTCAAGAGCTGTTGAGGGCATTCATACTCCTGTAGGATTCACAGTATTACAGTGCATCAGAGTCCCTGATAATCTCTGCAACAGGACCCATCAGGCTACAAATGGAAAGCCATAGCATAGTCTTGATACAGATTTGCCAATCAGAAATCGCAGTGTGGCAACTATATGTCTTTCAAAACCTCAAGAGAAAAAACCCCATGAAATTCTGAAATGAAGCCGCCTGAGAAATTCACTCCCAGGCTGCTGTATTCACTCTCAGGTTGTGGTAAGTGGGTGGAAGACGGTTAAAGAAAGGAGAGGGAAAAGCACATATATCTAAATAAACAAAATGCCTCCTCTAGAGGAACAAAGCCTTAGTGATTAATCTTATTTTCCAACTTGAAAAAAGCCCCATGGCTCTCATAAAAATATCCATCTGATTTAGCACAAATTCACGTGAACTGAGAAAATTAACTGTGTCTTCCCAGGAAAGGAAACTAAAGAATTAAATCATGTAAATAATGTACGGCAGTGACTGTGAAGCCTTTTGAAACAACAAACTTCTGTGTTTGCAGGGCTTTGCTGAAGTTTAGCTACGTCTGAGCTGTGTTGGATAAATTTTCTTTCTGTTCCCAAACTTTTATATGTGAAGTCTCATAGGTATTAATTATTAAAACATATTTCAAGTTGACAAATGACAGAGTTGAACAATCTCTCACTTTAAAGTGTTCAAAAGCTGTTTCCTCCCTGTTCCAGATTAAGAAACCATTTGAATCAGTTCATTCTTCTAAAGATCATCAATAACAACAAAAACATTTGGGCCATCCCAGGCATTTTTTCAAACAAATTGTTTCTTCAGTGTAGCCTGTATGCTACAAGAAAAGAGCGGCTGGTTTTCCTACACAAGTAACAGCATATTCCATGCTTAGGCAAAACAAAAATGCAAAATCTGGTCTTACAATTTTCTTTCCTAATCAATAACTGATACAAGATTAATATTTATGCAATTAGCATTATTGATGGAAGAGCTTTTCCCCAAATTTACCAACTAAACACACTGACTAAAGTAATATTTTATTCCTAATAAATCCCTACATAGCTTCTGGAAGAAAAGCAGTAACTAGTTTGAACTCATCTCAGTGTGAAGACACTTGGGGTCTAATACATGTTTGTTATGAACAGGTTTGGACTGGCCTAACTCCGAGAAGCAGATGAGCACAGGGCACTTGCAGGGGTGGGTAGAAGGTGGTGCTTGATCAACCATAAAAAACTGAGATTCCAAACAAACATCTTGAATGAACAATTTTGTACAGTTTATGAATTAGACAACACGTGAAACATCAACAGTTACCTATCCAGGACCATTAGTTTGATTTTCAGAAAATACTATCGTTTGAAGCATACCCTCAGTCCATGGGTATTTGTAGCAAATGCATAAAACAGGATCTGGGGGTACAGGTTCAGATTCATCCAGGGCCATCCACCTCTTTGCAAAGCATAGTCATTGGCACTGCAGCATCTGTGCACCACCACAGAGAGCAAAGAAGTATTCACAGCCTGCTGAACCTCTATCTGAGAGAAGTGATGGAGGACTGTGTTTAACCCCTATGGAAGAGGGAACCACCTCTGATCAAAGCCCACCTTTCCTGTGCATGTGCTAGCAATTTTAATGGCAAGTGGGACCTGATTTCCGCTCAAGGCAAACAATGAACTGTTCTTTCTCTGAAGGCACAACCAGCAGGAAACTTCTTTGTGCCACTGGGCCCCAGGCATGGGAAGCTTCTTGACTGCAGGGATTTTTCTGAGGAAAGGCTTTTCCATAGGAAAATGTTGCTTTGCTGAAATCTAAAACATTCTACAGGAATGTGTTGATTTGGACACCATTTCTGCTGGAAACCAGGCTGACATGAAGGCTGTCCAGCCCGTGAGGGTTCATGGCAGCCAGCCAGCCCAACTAGGAGCTCCCACGGCATACAGAAGCAATAATGTGTGTGAGCCCCCCTGATTAATTATTTCTACCAAAACGTATTGCGGACATTAATAAAAATCTTCAAAAGATGCACAGGCTTTAAGAAATTTAAAAAAGGAAACATAAATACTTTATCTTCTGGAATTCACATTAGAGCAAGGAGACTGCAGTCTTAAAGCCAAGCACTAAAAAAACCCAGGGTATGAATTCTCTTTCACAGTTGCAGGATTTCACAACTATGCCAAAAGCTCTCACAGGCCTCTTTGTCAGAGAGGCTTGATTAATAGATTTAAAAAACCCAAACAACTAAAAATTCAAACCAAATTCAATTGTGTGTGACTACACACCACAATTAAAGAGATTATGAAAACACAGAAGCAAGGCAATAAATACAGGCCAATGACTGTGTTACCAAATATGTCCACAGAGTGATGGTAAAGCAGGAGGACACAGAAAGAGGGGAAAGCAAACAAATAAGCCAACACGATCCCCTTAACACGCATTTCAAAGGCTTTTGAAGCTAAGAGTTATTAGCCAAATGAAAGACAGCTCAGCGGAGAGGAAGGGAAAATGCTTCACACACACACACCTTGGCCTACCATGGCTAAAAGGAGGTGGGATCACCTGCTGGGGTACGGCTGGTGCCAAAGTACATCCTGGCTCTCGGGAAAGCCTGGTCTACAGGGCAGGACAGTTCAGTAAAGGGTAGAAATATGAAAAGTGTCAGCTGTAAGCTAACAAGCTGTTACACACAAAACACTCAACACAGTCTGCAGTAACCAAACAGCTGCTAGACCACAAACATGTGGCAGGGAAACAGAGGATGTCCTCTCTAGCCCTTGTCAGTGGCAGAAATGGTGGTAGCAAGAAAAGCTGATTGACTGAAATGCCTCTCCATCCAGCTCAACCCTAAACACTGCAAACCACCACCCTTTGCGTTGGGGGCAATACCAGCTATCAAGACAGCTATATAATTGACAATTCCAGGGAGCAGAAGCTGCCACTGCCAGGTGAAGGGAAAGAAGGTGTAGCTGTACCTGTGCTGTAAGCATTCCATTGCCAACCATCCACAGTGCAAAATGCTTATCTGGCATCTCTCACCAACACCTCTGACAGAGAGCGAACCCAAGGAAATGGCGAGGACACCAAATGTAGAAGCAACAAACCATTTTGTCAGAGAGCAACCAATGAAGCATCTTGCAGGTATAGAAACCCACTTCCTAAAGTTTCTGAGAAGCAGCTAAATCATAATTAGCCTTACGTTCAAGATGCTGAGGTAACAATAGCTGTAGATGCCTTATCTGGATGGAGCCCATTAAACCCTGCATCTAGAGGCAGCAGGGAATGATACTCTTGACAAGCACATTCAGCTCCTGATGCCAGCAGGACTCAGACAGCTACTACAAGGTATATAAATGGTTGACCAACTAAGCTGTAAGATTTCAATTTTTGCTATTTCTTGAGAAGTAAATTTAAGATGGAATACAGAATTCCTTGATGCTGGAAGATGAACAGTAGTTCCTTATGGCAGTCACCCTGTGTAAGGCATGGGAAATATTCCCAACTACGGCAGTGAGGAGCCATCCTGGCTCCTGTGCTGAACCAACGTGGTCAGCAGAGTGGCTGTTGGATGGCACACGAGGAGGTCACTCAGTCCAAACCACACTGCCACGAGCTTGTAGAGTGAACACGAGACAGACGGCAGCTCATTCTGACTGAGGACTCCTCTAACACTTGTCAGCTCTTCACTGCTTGCACCGGAGAGCTCAGATGCTTCTACTTTTGTATCAGCTTCCTTTTCTACACTCAATTTGGATACCATTACTGTATGGCAGCTAGCAACACCACTGCGCTGCAAAGACGGGCTAAGTTTTTACATCTGGGTATATAACCATAGTTGTTTTAATGAATCGATCACTGTCATTATACATTTTGAGCAATACAGAAATATTTAGATACTGCTGGACCTGTAATACTTGTGTTTTGCTAATGAGGAAAAAAAGAAGTCTAATCCTTGCCAGCAGCTTGCTGGCAGTTAATATCACAATTAGCAATCACCCAGCAACAAAATAAGCAAGCTTCCTTTCCAAGCAAAGTGAAAAAACCTCTACTAACCTGGGCTAATGACAATATATCAAAAAAATCTGGAAGGTTGGTGTTAAGGTATTTCCTGTCTTCAATGAAAACTGATTACTTCAGAGATTTTAAATATATAAACCCATTACTCCATCTTCTCAAATTTTCCATAACTGACAAAACATTATTGTTAAAGAGATTTATGAATTCACAATACAGATTTTTAATTTATGATGGCTAATCTAATATTCTGGCAATGCTTCTCTTCTCTCTGCAATTCCCTGTTTTATTGTCTCTCGGTATCTCTCACTTACTGAGACACATGAGATTGAGTCTTTAAGCTCCTAGACGGAGTCTTTCCTGGTTTCTCTAGGGTGTTTAACACATTTTCAAGTGAACAATAAAATTTTGATCCCCTGTGCACTCTAAATGAGTTTTCTATATGACACAACTGCCAGAAGGATTACATGTAAATTTTATTAAAGACTAAAGAAAAGTTGCTCATAAAAGCCACTCACGAACGAAATGCCTGAAAATAAAATGCAATGTTGTCTTTTGAAGGATGAAGTGAAAAGTTGGCCAAATCTTTGCATTCTCCAAATAGCCAAAGCCATTCTCCTCCCTCAATCTTCACTTAAAATAAGTAATTAACCAAGAACTTGGTTGGGGGGAGAGAAAAAAAAAGTTAAAAAAAGCTTCTCAAATTTCCAGAATCAGGGATAAAAATGGTAATTCCTAATTTCAAGAAAAACATGGTCATGTGTCCTATGAAGCCCATCAATGACTCTGCTGTAGTGCTCAAAAGGCCCCTTTCACTGTTGGTGTGATATGTGAAGCCTCCTTGTCCCCATCATGAGACTCTGTAGCCTTCGACCAGAAGATCTTTAATAATACTCAGAGAGCTGAGTATTATATATTTATGGACAACAACACAGGATTTGTTTAAATAAATGAAAAGATCATAATTTCTAGAGAGTGCTGTTTTAAGAGAGATGGCTATTTGAGGTACGTCAGCCATAGTGCAAAATAAAAATCTCTCTTAATTAATCTGTGTTTAAATATTTTAACATGTATTTTGTGAACACATGGCAATTCTAGGCTGTATACTGAAACAGAATAAAGTCCAGATATATTTGAAAATTCATGGCAAGACAACTGTCCCATGTTACTTTTAATTAAAAAATTTATCTCCACTGGGAATTGGGAGATGCTGTCTATCAGCCTCCAGTTCTAATTCTGCCTCTACCACTGAAATCACGCAGTGACTCCAGGCAAGTAATTTCATCCTTTCTGTCTGAGTTTATTTTTCTTCTTTTGTACTAAAAACAGGCTTACTGACACAGACTACATATCTCTGGGAGGAATAAAGAATTGTTAAATAACAACACAATAGGTGAGGGAATAGTCTTTTGAAGTGCATGTAGTTAAGGAGGGACCAACACAGCTCACGGATTATTATTTTCCTGCCCTTATTTTGAAGTAAGGAAAAATACAAGGTTACTTCACGTGCTGAAGTGCTGTGTTTCTCCTTATTTCACAACTGCTATTACATGGTTCCTAGACTATCTATCACTGGATAAATAACTGGAAGTCATCAGGCAGGGGACTCTTCAGAGTTACCTAAACTTGCTCCTGTGCTACAGAGCGTGCCTGTGCCAGCTCATGCAGGAAGCACAAGTCAGTGCCCTGAAGCCCAGATGAACAAAAGATTCTGTTTACAGACAGCCACTGGCCTCTGAGACCACAGAGGACTGTGGCCTCTTTCAGGCTACAGCAGCATCAATCGCTGACCTGGCCAACAGGGAAAAGTTTGATTCTCTTCTATTCTACAAAATCAGAAATGAAGCACTTCAGTTTTTTGCCTCTATTTGCTGCAAAACAAGTGATGAGGAAGAAGTGATTAATTTCTGGTCTGGTTTTACTTGATTAGAATTGCACTGGAAGGAAAAAAAAAAGTCTTTAATCTCAGGTTCTGGAAAATAAATGAGTCCTAGAAATTGCCTATATCTAAGGCCCACCTTCACTTCCAACTTAATGTAAAGAGTCTGCCCTGATAGTTAATGTGACAGCACAGACAAGGCTCTAGAGAACATCCACACTGACCACCTGAGAAACAGAACTGCAGTGAAACTGCAGAGCTATTACCCTACACAATGTAATGCTCTTCTAAAAGAAGGATTCTCCCAAATAAAAACTGATTCATGTTTTAAAAACCCAAGGTCACACATGTGACTTCTGTTATTCTAGTCCTGAATTCTCCATTTATTATTTTTGCAGAATTTCAAACAGCTTTTCTGGTAGACCTGCCTGGATTTCAGAAATATTTCCTACATGAGGCTCCCACTCCCATCTCTAACCACAGCTTATTCACGACCTGTTGGTCACTTGGACTAGAGAGTGAGGGCACACACCCCTCTGCTGGGAGGACTCCTCAGCCCTTACTGAGAACACACCACTTGTTCAGCTTAAAGACATCAATGTACCTTTAACATGCACAAAGTTATAAATGTGCACATGCAAAAAGGCGAATCTGATATCAAATGAAACGGAAACAGATGGGGAAAAGGGAATTGAGGCCTTTAAGTTGTGTGTGAATGAGTTTGTTTTTGTGTATGCTGCCAACTGCTTCACGCTGCTTGCTGAAATTCTTGTTTATCTGGAATGGTGTGATTCCCCATTTCACCAATTTAAGTACTAAGGAAACTTAAAACTAAGCATGACCCACAGGCTGCTGCCAGTATGAACTCCCCCTCCACCACTTGCTCAAAGCCAAGGCGCTTACCAGCTGAAATTTTCCATACTTGGTCTTTCTCATTAATCTTGAATGAATGTGGTTCAGATGCTTCAGAACTAATCTGGCTTCTGGAATTACAGCAGCAGAGGACAAACGAATGTTTAACCTCTCCCCTGGAACATTTAACCTCTCCCAGATGCTGAAGGTATTTTACCCTGGGAAGCTTAATGTGCTTATAGGATCTGCAACACTGCTGCAGAGGGTGCAGACATCTGTAGTCACTGGGCCATACACCAAAGTATTTGATGTACATGTCAGAAAGTTATGTAAAAGCAGAAAATATGATGATGATGATGAAGATAATTACAAGAAGAGCATCAAAACAGAAGTATTCACATATTTGAAATACCCCAATTACATATTTTATGATCTCAATTTTACCTCTTCATATTTACTATATGAGTCCTGCATTCAATGGTCATACCCTTACCCCCCAGAAGATCTGAGCTTGAGGACCATACTGCACAGCATGCAAGGTGCTCAAAAGATAAATGACAGATAGTTTGTGGATGCTTCTATCACCAACACAAAAGTTTAATGCATAAATAACATGTTATCCTTAGAGATATATTTTTAGAAATAAACTGCCAAAGCATAAAAAATTTAGTATCAAAATGTGTCAGTTTTCACTCATTCACATTCCCAAGATTACTCCTTCTGAAGAACTGAGAGCTGTATTTTAGGGATGAGGAGAGACATAACACACACAAAAAAACCCTACAGCATCTAACAATGGGCTGTTTCATCTCACAGTCTATGTCTACAAATGCAACAAAAAAGACAGAAGAAAACATAGTATTTTTTGCATCTAGAAGCACTGTAGAGATGCCGCCTAAATAAATTCTCCCACAGAGCTACAGAGATATCATTTCCATTCAGAGAAGGGAAAACACACACAGAGGTAACAGCATACCTCCAAAAACACCCAGTAAACTGTGGCAGAGCAGGACCAGCCCCCAGCCACTCCTCCTCTCAGCTCCAGGCTCCTGCTGACAACTCACAATCCACACTGCTGTTGTTAGGGCTCCTCATCACTGACTAACATTAGCTGAACCTACAATAGCTCAGCTTTCTCCTAAATGTATCCCCAATGCTTTAGGTTGGATGCAGAAGAAATTAAAAGCCAAATTATAATATGCCCTCCACTTTATAGTAAATTTAAAGCAAATAGCACAAGTTTGACCAAATTCTATCCTATCACCTCAACTCAGTCAGGAGATGAAGGAAATTTTCCACTTACTCTTGAGAACTCTTCAACTCAACAAGGCCTCAAATTCAAGGGACAGAGCAGATGAGACCTCACAGATATTTACACTGCAGAAGTCTCTTCCCTCTCTACAGCCTCCCAAAATGAAGAATCCCACTGTGGCTGGGAAGTGTGAATGATTCCAGCTTCTCTCGTCTCCAGAACAAGAGCACAGGTTGTCTCCTTGACAAACTGAGAGGTTCTGGGAGGTCCATCTGCTGGTGGGCAACCCCAAAACTGCAAATATTTCACTAAAGAAGAGCAAAATCTTTGCAGGCACCAAAAGGAGCTGCTAAGAATGAGCATGGTTATCTATCAGATACTGTGTCATTCTCCTTTCAGTTAAATCAGTAGCTGTCACATGGTTGCAAAATATTCTTATTAATATTAACTAGCAAAAATATGTTCATAAGTGTATATGCACTCTCTCTGTGTAATTAATCCCTGGAGTAAAGCTGTTCCTTGGATCACCTCGAATATAGAAAATCAGTGAGTTAGATTACAGGAAACAATTAATTACGGTACACTGGTGTTTAGAAAGAGACAGTGACACCCTGACATCCCCAGATAGCATTTGAGCCTTCTAAAGCAGCAAATCACAGAAAGTATCAAACTACGCTTTTCAAACATCAGATGATGCAAGCTTGTTCATTCTAGTGAAATGACACTAATCAGTCATAAAATGAATGGGACATAATCTTTTAAACATTCAAGAGGCAATTAATTTATAATGTATCCGTTTACTACAACCAATTAGGCAGAAATATTTTCTTCATGTGTCAGTGTAACTTCTGACAAATCAGGGACGGAAAAAATGAAACAAATTACTTTGCCAAACCACTCCAGTTAATTCTCATGTTGGCGGTTTCATTGATAGTTAAGTCTCTTTTTCAGACTGTCATGTACAGAACATCACTGAATTTTCCAGCCAACACACAAAGGGCTAACAGTAAAAATGCATAAACTGGAAAGCAGCAAGCTCAGCTGTCTGCAGGACTGAACCATGCAGATAGCTGCCTCTGCAGCCAATACACCTGCAGTTCTCAGTCCAACACTAATGACTCCTTTTTAGAAATCCCTGCACCTAAATTTCAGATCACAGAGAAACATGACTCAAAGCAAAGTAGCCTTGGATGCCTTCAGCAGAAATTCCACTCTTAACCCCTTTGAAACCATTTTTCTGTCCTACTCCTAAGAGGACCTGCCACTCTGTTGTCACTACCAATCCCTGTTCATAAACTGTCTCCCTCTCCACATTAGCTCCTCTGATGAATCTCTTTTTGGGTTTTATTATTCTCTTTTTTCTATTTCAGAAAGGTCATGGCTAATCTGTACAGCCCTTAGCACCTCAGCATGGGACAACATCACAACCAAAGTCTTATTAAAGCCATTTACACAAATCTCTAGACAGGACAAGGGCCCGTGTTTCTTCATCAACTTGTCTGGAAACTCAGCTGACAGGTTTGTCTCTCAGTCTCTCTTTCCCTCTTTTTATGGAGGAACTCTAGACTAGGTTGTGAATGCTAGAAAGCAGCAAGTCAGATTCACCGGATTATGCGAGAGATGTGTAACGGAATAAAAACAAAATGGACAAAAATTTAGCATGTAACAAGGGCTCTGGATGGGAATTAAGATACTCAGTTATAAACAAATCTTAGGACTACAACTCAGCTCCAAGAAAGGTATGCAGAATGAACTATTTTAATGGCTTTGTCTAGAGACAAAGCATCCCCCCTACTAAAGGAAGGCATATGTGCGTTCCCCATATAACCCAATCTTGCCCATTATTCAGTAGCCTCAGTGGCAAGATGATGCCTGCTAACCTCTTGGTGCCACACTGGAAAACAGGTTTAAGCATTGAACTTAGAGGTCTTTTCCAATCTTAACGATTCTATAACTTGCCTACAAAAGCAGTTTGAACATGGGCTCATGTGAAATGCAGAAGGGAAATCAAGAGCCTGGCAGAACTCACTACACCTTCATGACAAGAAACTTCCCTAAACTTTTGGGCACAGCGAACTGAAAGCAAAGGTTTCAAGCCCGACTGCATAGGTGTTTCACACTAAGAAGTTCCACTGAAAAAGTAAAGGAAGAAAGAAGGTGGTAATACATACATTCATGTTCCGTACACAACTATTGACTGTAAGCCTGCCATGAGAAACAACTTCCCTTTTGGGAAGGGCAGAAAAAGGGTCACTTTTTCATGCAGACTTGCATGAATATCCTGCATCAAAACATCTCCTATTAAGTCCACAATGTCTGTAACTCTTTTTGGTAATTCTCCCTTTTGTCATTCCCCTTCTGACGGAGAAAAAGGGGGAAGACGAACTCTCTTTCTGCTGTGTCCAAGCAAGCTCCAGTCTTCAGTCCCAGACCATTACAGTGTTACATGAGTGTTTATTGTGGTCTCTTCAACAGGGCAGCCAGGCTTAGTGCCTGCTTCCCTCCCTGAGGAAGAGAACGATGTACACCCCTGTGGCATTGACCGGAGACAGTGCTTTCCACTGAAGTAGGAACTGCCTGATCTGCATCTCTGAGCAGGCCAACAAATAAAAACTGGCACTGAAACTCATCTGTAGGATGGGTTGTGAAAGGGTGACTCCAGTGCTGGTTTCATAGTAACCACCAGGAATAAAGTTTCCCCAAAGGAAAAAAGGGAGTTCAATCTGCCTCCTTTCCTTGGCTTCCCTTTTAAAGAATACAAATAAGCTTCCTGAGAAACAACAGGCCTTTTGATGAGGCAATAGCTTTCCTCCATGTTTTTGTTTGTTTGTTGAAAACACTTGGATTTCACAGGAAGCACTAACAAATGCAACCGGGGATCAACTTAGTTAAAGAACCTTAAAAAGCAACAGGACACACATCTCTTGCTTCAGCCACTAAACTGGATTGTCTCACTGGCTCGAGCAAAACTGCTGAATTATTTCCCTAACAAAAGAAAGGCGCTTTTAGGTCCTATAATCTCATTTCAAATCCTTTTACCCACTCTCTACACTCTTTTTGGCCTTGAAATTGCAATCCTCTTTCAGGACTAATCTCAGGACTAATTGGTGCCAGCACTCCAGTTTCCCTCGCCATTTCTTTCCCCTCCCTACCGCATTGTTCAGGTGCCGAAAAGGACAACAGGCCAGGGTTCAGTGCCCCTATAATGAGTCTGTTCCTACAGAGTAACTGTTAATAATTAGCAGGAAGCGTTTTGTCTTTAAATTGCATAGCATGAGCAGCATGATTTCAGAGCCAGGGAATTGCTTCACTGTTGCTCACGAAGCTCCCCGGGTTCACGGGTGATGTGCAGGCCAGAGGGCAGCGTGCAGGCTGCTGAGCCCAGGCCGAGCTCCCAGGCGGGCACGCAGGATGGCACAGGCTACGCCAGCCTCTCCAGGGCTCTCCACGGCAGGAAGCAGGAGGGAAACAGGAGCACCCTGCACACCTCACCTATACCCGCTGCCAAGGAACACGTCAGTGTGATGGGACTGAGCCGGTGTGGTGAAAGCACAGTCTTTGTTTAAGAAATATTCCAGAATACAATTCCCTGAAGAATAACAAGCAAAGAGGAGATTTAAGAAAGCCTCCTACTTTTCAGCTCATAACTGTATTTGCAGGTAGTGCCAAAAAGGAACAATGACTTCTCTTACCAAGGGAATAGCAGTGTTGACCATTTTCCATTTTCTGACACTTTCTCAGACTTGGAAGCAAAATTAGTTTTTCTGTATTTGGAAGCTTCAATCTAGGAAGTGCATTAAAACAAAACCAGAAACAAGCTGTTTCCAATGGATGTTCATTTCCAGCAAACCTAAGGCTAACCTTGAGCTTTGATTCAGACAAAATAAGCCAAAAGCTTCTGAAATTTTCAAAGCTTCAGAAGTTTTCTTCATTTTTACATCACTGAGTGTACACATTAAGTTTTGACACTTAGATACTGTATAGTGCCTTCTACTGTCCTGAAGCCGAAGGCCAACACAAACTCCATCTGAGGTACACCTTGCTTCCATTGTGCCCTCCAACAGTGCTCTGATGTTTAAACACAATTGGCACTACATCCACACTCCTGTTCACTACTGTCTTTATACATCTGCAAGAAGATATGTTATGAAGAATGATTAGCATCAAAAAAGGAAAATGATACAACTTGTCTCACTAACCTGAAAGATCAACCCTTCTTGTGGAGCATCAGTGAGAGACAAGTTGTCAGGTGTTGAGACTCCTGCAGAAGCCAGCACACAAGACACTCACTAGATTTAGGGAATGTACCACTACTGCCAAGAGGCAACACCA
This sequence comes from Climacteris rufus, assembly GCA_013398175.1. NCBI lineage: Eukaryota > Metazoa > Chordata > Aves > Passeriformes > Climacteridae > Climacteris > Climacteris rufus. The sequence continues at coordinate 320,747 of VZRZ01008822.1, read as the reverse complement.
AAGATACCTGTGTAGAAAGGAATGATCCGCCAGCATCTCACTACCACTGGAGAAAAAAGCAGTATGTTACTGCAAGAACCTTCCAGAAATGTTGTGGGTATATAACTGTTACACAGTGAGAACATGTCATTTCTCTCCAGTCACAGAAATTGATATCAAGTATGAACACAGAGCTGAAATTACTGATGATTTTTTCTTTGTTTGCACCATAGCAAAATATCAGGCAGTGTCTCAGTGGCTCAGTTAAGATGGGTAATAAGTATGTTTATTTCTGCACATATTCCCCTCCTCTGAATGCTAGCTTCTCCCACCATGCTAAAGCCATCTGCAGTGCAACACCTTGCTGAGGAATTCATGTTACATTATCAGCTGGAACAAAGGCATTTACATTCTCCATTTCTTGAAAATGCAGTTTGCAAATGTGTTTAGGATCCACTGCTTATTTCTCTTCGCCTTTGTGTCACAAATTTCAGACAAAGGGCTCTCCTCAGGTCATGCAATTCAGCTTTCTGCCAGCAGAAAACTCCTTCCTACAGTCAATTTTCTAGGATTTTATTGAGTCTGCTTTTCAGCACTCTATCAGATGGATTTCAGACAATTTCCTTTGAGAGACTAATTCAGTCTAACAAGTTCATTATTTGCACCTGGTCAGTGACCAAGGAAAGATAAGCCAGCATTTGTGTACTTGTCTCCTTCTCACATGCTATTAAAAAGGGAAGTTTTCCACTCTACTGTCAAAATCTCTTCACAACAGCAATACAGCAGCAGCAGAGAGACATCCCCATGAAAATCAAGCAATTGTGTTGACAGAGAGATATTATTACCTCGTTTGGCATGCCTCGTATGGCATCAAAGCAACTTCCCTTTTCTACCTTGCAGTTTGAAAGCCGGTAATCATAAGACAGTAAGTGAAGACCAGTTCCTGTTGCCAGTCTCCTCTCCTCGGGTCAGAGACCCTGGGCAGTGTCTGTCTGCTTCAGTGCAGTCCAAACCCTTATGCAAGCCCAGGCTGCTGCAGTGCTACTGCATTAGAACATCGGGCTGAAAGATGCAGCAGAATGATGAGCTGTGCCACGAAAATGACCCTTTCTCAACAAGCTTTTGAAGACCAAGGAATCATGAAGTTGAAGCAAAGCATTTTTTTCCCCAATTACTGCTCTACCTGTCACTGGAAAACTTTTCTGTAGTATTGAAGTGACTTGAGAAAACAGGTTTGCAAGTCAAGAAACCTTTAAGTCAGGTTTGTAGCACACATCCACCAGAATATAACTGAGTCAACACTAAGCACAATGATGCCTCCATGCTCTTCTGGGCAGAAACTCTGCTTTGGGAGCCAGGGGTACCATAAATTTACTAGCATGGCACTGAGACAGACCAGTGACATTATGGCTCAATGATGTGTTTTCACTGGTAGGAATGCTTTAACAAAGCCCTTATCCTTGACAAGCCCCAATACCTTAAAAATTCCCACACCAAATCACCAAGTTCACACGTACCGTGCAACTACACACGTCTTCACCAACACAACTAAGTGGACAGTTTGTTATTGCACAAGGGCAGCAAGAGCATCTTAAAATGACTCAGCAAAGAAAAAACAAAACACACCAAAATATCCCCCCAACAAACCTCCAAATCAAAGCCCAAAAGCAAACCTCTGCTGAACAGTCAGAGGATACTGCTCCTAGGGTCCAGTGGTAAGTACAAAGCTCAGTGGTAAGTACAAAGAGCTTGTGAAAACTTTCCTCCATGATTTGGGGGCGGGGGGGGTGTAACTGCTCAGACAGCAACTGTTACTGGGGTTTTTAACTACAGTGCCTGAGAATGCCACCCACGGAATGCAAGCTACTCTTCTAAGGGACATCTCATATCTCTCATATCCACCGTAGTGAACCAAGGATGGCAAACGGGCACAGAAGTAGGCAAAAAAAAATTTTTTTTTTTTTGGCAGTGCCACTCAACACAAACTGAACTCTTATAGCTCTTGTTCCATATCATTACAAAATATAGAGCTCATCAATACAAATTGTCCCATTTTCAAAGCAGAGTTGTGATAATATCCCCAGGGTGACAGAAAACGACCAGCTCTAACACTTCCAGGGGAAATTTCCAGTTTCTTTTCCCCCCAAAATCTGAGCAAATCTACTCCTACATCTGAAGGCAAAAGCAGCAAAATATACTTAATAACTAAAAGATCTACATCGCTTTAGCAATATAGCTGACTGTGGCTCTTAATGTGTTTGTATAAAGCCTTCCTTTTACATTATATTTGCAAGTTGCAAAATAAAAGCTGGCTACTCCAGAAGCTTTGTTTGTTATTAATTCCCTTAAGCTTAGAAAATTATTTCATTCTAATTAATTGTTTTATTTATTTTTTTAATCTCATGAGAAAAATGGTCTTCATCTTTCATATGCAAAACAGCTAAAGAGAGAACAATTTTTTATATAGAGAAGGAACTCCAATTAATAGAGATCTTAAATACTTGGGGAGCTGTTATGAATTTTGCCATTGATCAGACAGCTGCCTGGGAAAAAAAAGCCTTTTCAGGAAAGTTACATAATTAAAAGTAACCCAATTTCTTTTTGTTTATATTTTTTTTCTCCCTCTACTTATCTGGATTAAACATAACAATTAATAAAACCCAAATTATACCGAATTTGCTAAATTTACATTTCTCTTTCATATACTCTTACTGGAACCTGTATCCTTCACTGCCAGTTACAAATTCCCAATGCTCCATGGACATTTGAAAGCATTGTTATAATTTTAATAACCCTGACCTTCAATATCTGCAATATGATGCAATTCATTTTTCCAAATTCCATATGTTCTGTCTTAAAAAACACCACCCTCACCACTGTCACACAAGACTAAAACACAGAATTCTACACACTTCTAAACACTGAAGTGAAAGTGTCAAAAAGAGAGTCTGTTCTGAGCACCTTAGCTTTTCAAACTAACCTTAGGAAGTTCTCCACCAAGCCTGTAACCACTGTTTGAACAGAACTTCTTTGGGAAAGATATATAATGGAATTGTGATAAAAATAGTTACAGAAAAAAAGGCAGTGAGAGGCGTAGACGTCTGCAATATTTATATCACCCAGGCAGACAACACAGAGAACATCAGCGAGGTTAAAAACTGCACCACAGAGAACAACTGGCAACAGCAGTCAGGTGTAAGGGGCCATAAGAAACAAATGCAAAAACCCACCAGCTGTATGAAGTCGGACACTGACTACCACCTTGAAAAATGGGCAGAATAATAAATTACAGTTATTCCCCTTTTACAAATAAAGTCCACGTAGTTCTGATTCTAATACCAAAAATACATCATACAAGCTAATGAAAGTAAAATTGAACAAGTGCACACATGCTGCAGCAAGCCAAGAAAGAAATACATTTACAATTGTATTAGCAAGACCCGCTGGCTGTGCTATCCTGGATGCTTTAAGAGCAGAGCAATAAAAAATTACCAGACATAACTGAACCATACACACGAGCTGACAGAGCGAGGACCAGCAATTAATAGGAGGGGACTGCCAACAAAGCACAAATGAGTCAGGACAAAAAGAGAGACCTTACACAAAACTCTGATCCACGCTCATATCTGAGCTGACCAATCTCTTCAGTCATTCCCCTTTCAGAAAGGAATTCTATCTCAAACCATGGAGATAGAAACCATGCTCCTGTGTAAGCAGATACAGAGATGTTTGTGACAACCCAACCAACTTCACCCCCCAGTGAGCGGGGCTGCAGCCCTACCCGTGCTCCTCTTCTGGTATCCCCAAGTTATTAATCAACAAAATGAACTGCTCTAATGTGTTTGCTGGTCAAACTGCTTGCACAAACCCACTTCAGACTAGTTGTCTCAAGCAATTCTCCTGTCATTGTTCTCTGTGTATTTGCTCTTTTGTAATGAAAATAGGTCACCTGCCCTAAAACAGTACATTTTGTTTCTAAGTGCAAGAGAGAGAAGCTTCCCTGGCAGCCAGGCTGCCATAAAAAGTACACTGCAGTATACACACATACCTGTGCACTGAAACCTCCAGAGATGTGCATGTTTATTACTAAAACCACATGCAAACACAGGGAAAATGCCTCAGACAAAAAAATGGGGAGTATCAAGAGTATAACAACATGAAAACTACCAAACTGGCTAAAACCCACAGCCTGTTTAGTCCACGATTTCCATGACCTAATGCCAGACATGAATTTTTCACAGAAAATGGAAGAACAACGTAACATAGCACAGTAAATCTGTGCTTGCTACTACAGCCCATATGGACTTGAACTACTGGAGAGATTGATTTAAACTTAAAAATCCCACAAGACCAAGTAACCTCTTCCAGATGCACTTGTAATAGCTGTGGACATAGTAATTAAACAAAATTTCACCTTTTGTGGGATTAACACTTAATTTTTAGCCTTAACATCCTCCTGTGGTAGTCACTAAATTCCACTAACCCTCCCATCCCCATTTTTTAAACCAGTAGCAAATGAAAAAAAAACACCAAAAAAACAAAACCAAAGAGGTAAATGCTGCATTTTACAAACAGGTTCACAGTTCAGAAACAGAACGAATGCCACCAGTGAGTACCTCATGCATACAGACTGCCCTGAAATGGAGAGAAAACCAGAGCTTCTTGGAATCTGTCTAATACACTGAATTCTCACTTGTTTTTAGCTGTACCCAAACTGCTTGACAGAACTATGGGGTTTCCAAAAAAAGCCAAAACATCTGTGAAAAAAATACAGTACAGATAATCAAATATAACCTCCAGAGTTTCATCAGAGCTTTACTGAAAAAGAATGAGAAGTGCAACTGAGCACTTCTGTTTTGCAAGGGGAAAGGGGAACTAACATTTTATCAAGCCACTGTAGCACCAGACAACACTGGACACAGTGGACAAGCAAAGAGACACCTCTCACCTCCTGTCCTTTTACTCTGGGACAAACAGGTGAACAAATGAAGAAAAAAATCTGTGTTCTCAGTCATAGGCAAGAGGAGAATGGAAATTTCTCTACTAAGAACCCTGCAATACCTCCAAAAAACAGTTTTTGTATAAGTACTTTATTCTGATGAAACTAGCAGCTTTATTTTTCCAAGTCAAAATTCAAAACCCAACTGTAAAAAAGTTTTAGTATTAAGCAAGCCTCTATGCTTTTTGTTCCAAAAGTTCAGAATTAGACATTTTAATACCATTTATTCCCTTTTTGGTTTTATTCATCTGAACCACCAAAGTTCATGTGAAAGGAAACAACTCTAGCAAAACCTGCAAGTTTCATTCTTACAAAAGGCAGTTTCATCAAAATAGGAGGAATATCACTTTTACTTAGGGTCATACAGAAGGCAGACTCACTCACACACATTGAAAACTGAATACAACAGAAATCCAGGTGTCATGGTGATAAGAGTTATAAAAGCCACAAAAAACATGGTCAGTAATCACAACTCACATGTGACGACTCCAGCCCTGAGCTGAAGCTTTATGGCATCAGAAATCATAACTGATGATGACAAAAATCATGATTCAAGCACTCAAATACTAATAAAAAAATTATGCCAAAATGTACTTTCTTCAAACAAACAAATTAATAAGCCTGCCTCCTCCAGAAAGGATACCAAACTATAGAGAGAGATACTACACTACCACCATACAGCACCCTGTATATACTCATACACGTATGGATATAACACACAGCCCCAGCTTCTTCTCTGAAAATACATAGATACTGAAGAAATAGGACATCTGTGCTTCTAAAAAAATAATTCACAGCAAGAATGATTGATACTTTGAGAAATACTGGATCAAATACACAGGCAAGGATTATGGATACACCCAAAACAGGTATGAAATGAAACTGCACTTTTCTTTAAACTCCATGTGTAAGATAATTGGAAACATTACTGGGGCAAGCCTAGCTTAGTACACAGGTGACCCTTATGACTGGGAGATAAGTAAATCAGAGGATTTTGTTCAGGAAGAAGACCAGCTGGTCTGTGAAGTGTGAAGGTTAGTCTACCTTCACAAGATCTGAAGGTCTGAAGATGTTCCTCCGAAGGTCTTCCCAGTTGGCCCAGAGGCCAGGCTGAGGGTCCAGCATCTTGCCCAGTTTTTTACCTCTGATGGCTAACACAAGGCCAGATGGGCCACCTCCATCACCTGGATGCCACCCTGTTAGCATTTTCCACAGTCATACTGCAGCAGCAACAAAACATGTCCCTCTTCTGTTCTGCTTCCCACTAACACCATGCAGAGAAAAGAGGAATTGGTTCTCACTGGCCATGCTCATCTTCTGTGACATTCCCCGACGGACAACCAGGATTTTTATGGTACATCTGTCACCTTCTGTTATGATCTGGGGAGAAGATGGGTCACCTGCAGTCAGCTTTTACAGCTCTCAGACTCAAGTGGACTGTCCCAAGTCTGCTTGGCCTCTTCCCCTAGCCAAGGCCATTGAACCTGTGTGCAAAACTGACATTCTCAAAGAGAGATTACATATGGAACAAACTGGTTACACAAATATTGGAAGTTTTGCATAAACTACAACAGTTGCCTCACATTTTAAACATGTTTTCTATTCCGTAAAATATATTAAAATGCTAATAATGAAAGGTCCACACAGGCCTTTGTTCAAGACAGAGCTGCAATTGTTGGAAATAGTCAATGCCCCTTACTTGGAGTTTAAACAAATATTAAATAAACAATAGAGTTTAACTGTAGAATGCCTTAAAATCATGAACATTACAGTAAAGCCATCCCTTACCTAGTGTTTGAAAGACTCTGAAGTTATCTTAATATTTTTTACTCATAAAGAGTTTATCACTATTAACATCATGTCTGTGAATGTCAGTCTTACAACAGAACTACAAATAATGCGACTTTCCCTGACATTTTTTCTTTATACAGGCACCAAAAGGAAGTCCAATAACTAATAAAGAAGTGAAGCAAATCTGAAAGGAAAAAAAAGAGAGCATCATTAAAACCAAATTAAAAAAATTGAGTTATGGAAATATAAAAACCCTTTTCTTAATCAAACAGCAGTAAGATGTGACACACTATTATACTACTTGTGGCTTCCCAAGCATCATGTCTGTTTTCAGATGCAGAAGTCAAGTGATTTCCACTGCTGTAATATTATAATATTACTATATGATTAAGGAAAATCATGCTCATGTCAACCACTGTTCATGGCATAAACACTCCTTCCTGAGTCTTAATTTTCAACTTATAAAACTTCAGGGAACTGTTACTGAACACTGCAGAGGCCTCGCCATCCACACAACTGCTGCAGTTGTCACAGGGATGCAATGGCTGTCAATGGGATGAAGGGTGAGAGATCGACTCACACTGCCAAGAGACCAAAGGAGAGGTGTCCCTGCTGCTCTCTGCTTTTTGCTACACCATATGGCTCATGCACTGTGCAACCCACGCCCCACCTGCACCAGCACACGCCCTGAGGACAGCAAAGAAGGGGCATGAGGAGATGCAGAATCACACAGCACCCGTGTGCTTCAAGTTTCTGCAGTCAGCAACCCACAGCTCTGTCAATGAGGCCACTCTAACAATTTTTATAGGGAAACACCCAGGGCTAGAGAGGGTTTTACAAACAAAGTAACAAAAATTTCAAAACACATCCCTAGACTTTCTTTTTCCCATGAACTGAGTGGAAATATCTACGGTACCATTCCAAGTTATCTTTGGAATAAGGCTATATTTATCTACAGAAGGCGCAGAGGAGGGGAAAAAGAGTCTAAGAAGCCAAGTAACTGGAAAGACTGCTCAACAAATGGAACTATGAAAAATAACAACATAAAGCAAGGAGCTAGTGTTTGCCTGGCATCTAGAGAAACATGACAGGCTAAGAATGCTGCTTTACAGTACTTTATCCAAAGTCTAGAAACGTGCAGACAAAAAAGACTCAACCAAACCTTCATGCACTTTGTAAATGGAAAACCTTTCTTCTATTTTGGGGGTATGAACGAGAAAGAATTGAAAACATTTCAGCTGAGAAAGTTCAGAAGCATTTCACTAATTTTGAGAGGAATGAAGACGCGATTAGAGCATTATTTGTATTTCTACCAGCCGTTCCTGTGTGAAACCACTGTGTTAAAGAGATCAGACTGAGACTTTCTTCTCGTCTTTTTCTGTCCAGGATCTGTTGCCACCTTTCCCAATTTATCTTTCTTCCCTACACCTCCTTCATACTATAAGGTACAAAAAAAAAAGGGCTTTTAAAAGGGAAGAGATGATCTGTTTTACTTCCTGAAATTATGTTCAATAGGATCACAGAAGTCTAATAGTTGGAGAGCTGATAAGAATATGTTAGAATCCAAGTCCTGTACTGGCAAATCCTCAAATATTTATGCACTTACCAGTGCATTCACTCAAGTAAAAGTTCTCTTTTCCTTTGCAACTCATACCTGACACCAAACGAAACCAAAATTATCTAACTTGCCAGAAAACAAAAATAAAGTAGCATAATCCCAAAGTATAGATGCTCTTCAAATTAAGACGTGATGGTGGCAGAGGACACACCTTAGAAGAACTTGTATTCTCTGTGATCTCATGAACTACAAAAACAGCGAAACAAAAACTCCCCCAAAGAGTCCACCTTAATACTACACCAAGAGAAAAAAACTCATTCTGACTCTGAAGAGGAAGTAAAATACTTAGATCATTCTTGAAAAAGTGGTTGTAAAAAGCACAGCAATTAGTATTAGACTGCCTTATAGACAGCTTCATTTCCTATTAAAAGCAAAAACAGTAATACAGAATTAAATCCATGTTTCCAGACTGCAAAGGACAACCAAAGCATGTCTTTTCTACATTCCTTTTTGCAGTTGAGACACCCTGCAGAATCTGTCAGTGAATGGGAAAGGGTTGTTTCACTACTTTCCCAAACAGCCACAGATCATTTCTGAGCTCAACTTATAAAGTGTACAGATAGGAAGGGTGCTTATAATTTGTCCAATATGATAACCTACAACTTTGATGCACGTTTAGCTTCAATAAACAACTGTGAAAGATGGAAGTTGTGACAGTAAAACCAAAAACTGCAAATATTTGAAGGAGTTGTTCCAGCAGTTTCCTCAGCAGCTGATCTAGAACAGCTGCCCTCTCAGGGAACACGTGCCCATTTCACACCCCTGCAACAGCTTCAAAGTTCCCCATCCTGAGGGGGCTCTATGCAAAGTGCATCCCAACAGCACATGGAAGTCTCAACATGACTCTGGAGGTGCTGCTGCAGCAGTGCACGGGGACCTGGGGGTGTGGGTACAGAGTGGGCCCCACCAGGGAGCTCCCAGCGCAGGGCTGCACTGAACGTCAGAGGGCTTGTACTGTATGAAAGCAGAAAGCCAGGACTGAGTGTGGTGAGACCATGTGTTTTCAGTCTTAGACAAATCCAAACGTAAGCATGCCCAGGCCACCCCTCCTGCCATTTACCACAGGGCTCACAGTGATGGCCATCACTTTCTCACAGTGAAACTTGGATTTTCAGGAACAAATATTTAGCTTTTGTTTCACAAATCTTTCGTTGTGTCTCTATTAACAAATTTCAAAAGTTAAACAAAGGTTCATAATCACAAAGTCCCTTTTCTTAATCTCGACCTTGGGATAAAGAGTATTTTTATCAGAATGAGGTATCAAAGACAAGACAATGGAAAAGGGATAAATGTTTAAGAAGCATGGCATTCTTTAGAAATCCAACAGCAGCAAAAGGAAATGTCATAAGAGACACTAAATTCAACAAAACAGAAGCCACTCCAAATTTTTCAAGTCCCAGGTAAGCCATGTTTCATAAAACAAGTGGTCAGTCACTCATGCAGGCTCTCTGGGATCTCCACTGGGATCCCTGTAACCTACACTTCAACAGGGGAAGGGGAATGGAAAACCAGATGATGAAGCCACGCACTCTCAAATGAAATATTGTTCTGGGAAGTGACTCTACACAAGCAGCAGAGGTGGTTTTCTGCTGACTCTTTGCAGAGCCTGTTTCTCCTTGATCACTGAGGCTGCAGCACTGTCCAGGAGCCCGGCAGCACAGCGAGGCAGCTCTGCAGCATCCACTCCACAACCACCAGCAGATGCCACGTACACTGAGCGCCCTCCAACCACCCAAACTGTGCTGCAGGGCAGTCGTTGCTATGGTTTCCTGTCAGTTCCAGCCCTGCCAAGGCTCAAGCCCTGTCTACAGAGGGCGGCCTGGCTGAAATGCAGTGGATGCAAGAGGATGTATTTTTCTGACAGAAGTGCTCCGATGTGCACAGGTGAACTCCCTATCCAAAGCCAAGCACAAATCTACTTCGGGTCTGTCTGGGGTCTCAATCCTTCCTGAAGCAGAACCAAGCTCATCCAAGGAGGTCTTCCAATGGGAAGAAGCAAACCATCAAGGAACCCAACAAAGCCTTTATGAACAGGCAGTTTGGGGCAGCCCTTCAGTTTCTACCTTGGGCATGTTACCAATGTCATCAGTTATGGGACAGATCTGTCAACATTTGTCACTGCTCTAACAAACAATTAGTAAAACATGCTGAAAAACTGAAAAGCCATGAAATAACTATCCACAAGTCTATAAAGCCAATATTCCTGGATAGTCACCCAAATCTTCAAATGTTTTTTACTACTCTGTGAGACTAATAATTTCTGTCATTTTATATTACATTTCCTGATAGTTTTCAGCAGTAGAAAGAGAAATAGAACTGAGAAATAGCCCATGTAATACACACAGAGAAAAATCCATTTCAAGATCTCCTCCAAGCACTACCAGAAGAGAAAATCCCACCTACAATTCAGCTAGAGTCAGGAAACTGAAAATAAAACATATAGATGAAGTATCAGGGCACTGACTTGCACAGTTACTTAACCAAGTTTGTGTCTATAAATATATTTCAAGGTTGCTGTTGCCAAGACAATCGTAAATTTAAAAAAGAAACACATTAGACTAACATATCTGTTTTTCCACACCAAGGAGAGCTTCTCCTTTGTAACCATGTGTATCAGTGTTAGTTCACTGTTGAAATTCATCATAAATGACATGCTTCATGACATACACTTCAATTAGAAGAACCAGAAAAAAACCCAAGGGGTTTTGTTTGTTTATGAGTGTTGTTTTCGAGGAATACACATCCAAACCATTAAAAGTAAATAATTCACTTTGCGACCTTCTTCTTCTCTTCTTATAGCTTACAAATAATCTTTGCCCTGAATTGCATCAGCAATTCAGACAGCTGCAGTCTGAAGTTCCTTCTTATGGACAAACACAACAAGGTTGCCCTCTCCTCCAAAACCAGTCTTCTATACATGGAACCCAGTATAATCCAAATATCGTGACTTGCGTCATGTTTTATTTCAAATGATACTGGTAAAACACTAACTCAGCCATCCAAATATGTGGGTTCATATCATGAAACTCCTCCATAAAAGGTCCACCCCTTATGTTTATGAAGAATACTCTACTAATTTGTGAAACTAAATTATCTGATACAATTAACTCTGCTCAGAAAAGGAGAATTTGTGTGTTCAGTAATCATCTTGCTATTTTTACAATGCATTCCCCACTCTGTGCTCAATTCAACCCTAAGCTGCTTACACAGATACTAAACAGAACATGATTCAGTTGTGCATCTTTATTCTTTTAAAAACATCTGATAAAGACAAGGAATAGGTCAATTTGCCCCCATGGAATTGTACCAATTGACCCTAATAAACCTTGTAATTCCTCCAATTAATCCCATTCTTAGGGGCAGGAATAATATTGGCAAATTATCTGGTTCCAGATATATTTCACTAATATCAGGTGACATAGTTTCTCTTATTTGTGGACTTCTGTTATGTAAGATGGACAGACAGCAAAACCTCTGCCACCCAAGGATTTTTCTAGATGTATTGTCTTCACCATAAGAAAAATTCCCCTCTGAATTTGTTACTATGACGATGTACTGCTCTGGAGATCCGACTATGGAGTGGATTTACATTTTCTAGCCTTACTGAAGTCTTTGTACACATGAGAAAGCAATCACTTACACATGGGATTACTGTTTTTTTCCGAACGCACAGGGAATGTTCAACTTACTGCGAATATACTGGAAATATATTCAGAAAATTACCATGTAACTGCCAATCCAGAATTAATTCAAAAGTCACTGATAGCCTAGACCAGCTTCATGTTGAGGTTTCAGCAGTCATTAGTAGAAGCATGAATAAATATTTTAGAATACTAAGGGGAGATCAAGTTTTATTTAACAGTGGAAATGCTGAAAGATAGCCAACTAAAAGTAACAGTGAGACCACAATTTCTTCATATAAAACCTGGCCTCCTTTCGGTCTGTATTTGCTAGGCATTTGCTCCTGCAACCACTCAAGTTCTTTGTTTTATGATGCAGTCATTACAAGGAAGATTCCAAAGCACTTGGCAGCACAAGCAGTGTAGCAGCAGCTCAGACATCCCATGGGTTCGAAGGAGAGGAAGTTTCCCTTTCAGTTTTGGGACTCACTTGTGGATGTTTCGCAGGCCCCTCATTCTCCCTCTCTCAGCTACGGTGAGCAGTGGTGAAAACAGGTAGTGATTCAAAACTCTTTCTTAAATCCCATGTTGTTTGGCACCTGCCAGTACACCTCTCTTCTACCACTCATGGAAACAGGCTATGAGGTTCTGGACACCCACTCCACTGGAAGAGGGCAGCATAACTTTTGCCCAAGGTCTGTGACCCTGCAGGCATCCTTTGCCACACACAGCAAGGATGGAGCAGCAGTGGGCACACAGTCGCGCAGGACGAGGACAGGGGAGCAATGGGCACACGGCTGTGCAGGACAAGGATGGAAAGCAGACAGCACATGGCTGTGCAGGACACAGGGCAGCTATCTCACTGTGGGCTCCTTGACACCCAGATGGGGCTCTAAGGGCTCATCCCTGCAAGGATTCTTCACAGCAATGCTGCTGCATTTCTTCTTCAGCCCAGACTAGAAAAACTGTCCATGTTGTTGCTCTGGCCAGCAACATCTGCCAGAAATTGCACAGTGGTTCTGGCAAACCTGGCCCATTGAGCCAACAGTCACTTCAGTCACAAATAAATGGGAGATCCTCCAGCTTTCAACTGCATGTGTATGCTGGATTTTTCCGTGGGGATTAGAAGGGGTCAAAATCCCTCAATTTCTATGTCAGATGCGCATTACACTTCTACTTGATACAAGAATTTATCAATAAAATCTGTATGCGCATAATTAAAATACTCTTTAAAAGGCAGCAGTAACAACACAGCGAGGCTCAGGAAACACGCGTTGTTCAAATGCACAAATTACAGCTTTAATCCATTATCTAAATTATATATCTGTCCGTCTGCAGAGCACAGCAGTGGGGGTACTTCCACAGGTGGCACTAGGGACAGTGCTTCCCCAGCACCCCACAAGACACCAAGACAGCCCGGCCGCACCACCTCGGAGCCCCCAGCCCCGCCACTTCCCAGTTTCAGCGCAGGGGAATCCCGGGGATGCCGTGACACAAGCGCGGCCCCGCTCGCAGCGCCGTGCCGGGATCACCCGTTACCGCGGCAACGCGCGCCCGAGCCCCGCGGCCCCGTGACCGCGCGCTGCCGCGGAGACGCCCCGTCGCCACGGCGACCATCACGCTGCCCTCCCTGGCCGCCGGCCTCAAAGCTAACGCGCAAAAACAATAAAAACACCTCAGCCGCCACGAGAGCCGTCAGCCTCACCGCTCAGTCCCGGTGCTGCTACGGGCCCTGCTGCGGCTGGCTCCCCACAGCTTCCCCATCCTGAGGGCTGCGGGCCAGCGCGGGCCCTCAGCGGCATTCTGGCCCACGTCAGCATCGAGGAGAGAGTTCTGCCAAAGCTCAGCGCCTGCTTTCCTGCTTTGAGGATGGCAGCCATAGATGATGTCTCTTTGCTAACCTTTGTTGTAAGTGAAGGCCAGATCAAAAAATACAAAACAAATGGAAAAAAACCATCCCATAACTGTTTTACTGAAGCAAAGGAGACAATCCAGGCTGACCCCAAAGGCCACTACTGGCACCCATAACCACAAGGACTGGTCAAGCCACCAGAGCACGGGGCTCACCTGGACACCTCACAGGCAATACCAGCCCAGCAGCTCTCCTGGGAAAAGAACGAGCCCATCTCTTCCGAGAGAGGGTACTGTGCTTTCACCACAGGGGACAAGGGGGCACTTCAGAGCTCTCCACTTGCTCATCTGCGGTTTAATTTCAGGCCTTCTTTTGCCAAGCTCTGTGGCTCGGGCCAGAATACTGCAGGCTCTGCTGGGGGACTCGCTGATGCCAGCGCGGGCGTGGGCAGGTAAAAGCTGTCGTGGACATGCTGACCAAGGCCAGGCTGTGCTCCCAGGCATTCTTCACCAACACATTTCCAAACTGCATCGCTTAATTACGTTTATCATCTTACTCAAGAATCACACACAACACTGCATGAAAACATTTAGTTGTAAAATGCGGCTAGTTCTTACCTTTGATATGCCTGAGGAGATGTGGGAGGTGTATTGAACACATGCGAATATGGGTGATAGGGTGTCTTTTTCAAAGCCTGAATAAGATTTTGTCTATATTCTGGGTCTATACACCACAAGGACCCCTTTCCAATACTCTGCAAAGAGAAAAGAATTAAAAAAAAAAAATCAAATATTTGATCTAATGGCACAGCCTTATTTATTTAGCAGTATTTGTCAAGAAAAGCAGTGAGTTTGGGTTTTTTGTCTGACAGAAACGATTTGCTTGCCAGAGATTATTGCTCCATTAATAATGTATTACGACTGTCTGATTTAAATCACAGTTCTGAGGGGACAAAAGAATGAATGAATGTTTGGTTGCTCTTTTCCCCCTCTCTCTTGTTACTAGTTAATGTGATTTAATAATATCTGGCAATTTTCCCATCACCCCATATTGGAAAAATAAGAAGCTACAGTTAACTGTTAAATGGAAACTTTGAAGAAAAGTGTCTTCTTTTTGGAAGTGGTTTTCTTTTCCTTTTGCTGTTATACTAACAGAAACAAGGCTAAAAAGGACGGGGTTAAGCACCCTAGCAACTGTTTTAAAAATAAAAGGACTTAATCCTTCAACCCACATGACATCAATGCCATTATACTACAAGAGGAAATTAATCATCTTTTCTCCCCTGAGGGGAAAAAAATACCCAAAAAACCCAAACCCAACCAACCAACCAACAACAACAACAAAAAAAAAAGCCTACAGTATAATCAGTATATAACCATTTAAGGGTGTTATGAAATTGTGATCGGCTAAAACAACGGTTACTGTAATTACCCTTTCTGGACACAAGGAGCAAAACAAACAGTCAATCTGTAAGGCAAAGATTACTCTAAAATTCAGTACTTATTCTGCACTTACAGGCACTGCAATTTCATTTCATGTCCCAATCCCATCAGAGGTCAGGTTGAGGACATTTTGAATTGTTTTGTGTGAGTTCTCAAACAAACATGAGAACTTTGCCTCAGCTTCCCTATGAAAGCATATGAAATGATAGTTCAGGAGCAGCCTTGCTCTGCTTCAGCACACATAAAAATAAATACCAATCCTAATTGTTGATTGAACTCCACTGGCAGGCTTTCAAGACGATATGGTAAGATTTTTTGGTAAATGTTGATGTTTTCTGGAACAGGTGGGGGAGGTTGTGTTACTGCCTCTAATTCCTTTTCAACACAGGACCATCCCTCTTCTCTGCTCCAACTTCCATCAGTGGAAACAAGGCTTTCAGTTGATGTGTTAAAGAACAAGCACACACAGACACACACACAAAATCACACCAGAAGTGGGATGTTATTTTCTTAAACCATATAGAAGATCAAAACCAGACACTGGTTTCCTTTCAAAAACTAATTATCTTTGCCCTACCACCTCCTATGTGTCTCACAGACAGCTTTAGGATACACAATGCAACATGCACAGTGCTCACAGAGAGCAAATCTGCACTACATTCTCCTCCTCAAACATAAACGAAAAAGAAGAATCTTCCCTGATGTCACTGGAGGGCTGTGAGTCCATCTAGCAAGTTCACAGCACCACGTGAGACTTGGCTTGTAAGAGAAGGAGAGCAGCCAGCACAAGTCGCAGGACCTGTGACAGTTTTCTGTGACAGTCAGAAACAAGCACGGCTGCTGGAGGGGACGAAGAAGAAATGATCTTCTGCATGCTGCTCTAGGGGAACAGGAACATAGGGTCAAGACTCTTTAGGATGGCAGGGTTCAAGCCCATCTGTCCTTTTACTTGCCAAAGGTGCCCTACCAGGAGGCCACAGAAGAGTCTACAGGGAGACATCTTCCAGCTCTTGAAGTAAAGCAAGGCCCTTATACGGATCAAAAGGCCCAAGATTCAAGGGGCTAGAGAGAGAGAGCAAGCAAGACTCCTGTGTTCTCATCTCAGTAAAGCACTACAGCCAAGGACTGAAAGATCCAGTGCTGGTATCAGTCGTGAAAGCTGCACAGCACACATCTCAAACCAGTTTGCAAAAAGGAGATTGTTAGGCTTAGTCCTCTTAAATACTGGACAATGAGCCAGAGACTTGACATGATAAGCCTAGTAAGGGATTTTTAGGCAAAGGACAGAGTCAAAAATAGAATCCAAACCTCCCAAATTCCACTTCCATGCTCTATCCAAGACCCAGACTAAGAACATAAAATTTCCTTTTAAGCAAGCCATGAGAAAAACTAGGAACATTTTTCAGAAGGAAACCTTTGCTGGATTCCTTACTTCTTACAGCATGGGATAAACTTATAAAAAAAGCTACACTTAAATACCATCTACCTTATTTGTACTTACTGGAACATAACATATTGTTTTCAAACTTCTCTGTTTTTTCATTTACTTCCAAGTGAGACTTCTCATCTACTTGCAAGAGATTACTCCCCAAAACCCATCAGAGTTAGTTTAAGCTGAAGGCCTTACAATGTGAAGTCACTACTGAAGAGTAACTTCAAAACCTTTCATTACTGTTAAGATGAATTAGTTTGGCTTGCCCATAATCTTGCAAAAACCAAAAATAATCTCACTGAAAAACAAGAACTCTCTCTCACAAAAATACTGAGAAGTACAGTCCTTGATTAAAAAAAATAAAACACTGGGAAGGCAGATTTGCTATATTTTCATTGCAACTGAGCTGACTTATAATTTACCAGTAAAAAACAAACGTAATTTAAGGCAAAGCTCACCAACTATGCAAAGTTCTCTTTTAAGACAGTTATTTTTGTTTTTCCACAATCATGTAACAGAGGACAAATAAAAAGGAAAACTGAAGTGTCATCTGGTTAAGAATCCTTCTTGACCTCCTTGCCGGGAGGTGTGAAGAGCTTCGTTAACTGTGTTCAGATGTGTCATTAGTCTTCCCATACACAGAGCAACCGCGGGAAAGGAAATCACTGCAGCGCAGACCCACCGGTTAGTGCTTCATTTCCATCTTATGGCTCTTGGTGTGCTGCTTCACTACCTCCTCCAAGCCAAAAGTCAATAGTGACTCCAATCAAACAGCAACAAGGAAGGGTCAAAAAAAAAAAAAAATTTCCTGGATTGCATTTGTCTCCCAGGCAACAAGTGACTGATGAGTGGACAACAGCCCCCGATCATCTCGGCACTTTCAGACCTCCCAACATGCCACCTCCTTCCAGGGCCAGGCATGGCCACCCCCCTCCTTCCAAACACAGCTTACAGCTTCTGCAGTCATTCCTGCTTAAAGTGATTAATAACACGGGGAATGTCACTACAAGTTCTCTTCACATGGTCCAAAGTAAACTATAGTTGCAGGTAAACTATTTAAGTGGTGCTGCTGGGGAGAAAGAGCAATATATAGAGTTATCCCATAAAAGTTTATGACTGAATTTGAAAGCTTATGACTTGAAAAAAAATCCTGATTATCTTTTATATTAAGAAATTGCTCGTCCTTTTTATGTCACTTAATATATATGTCGATTGTGCAACAATATTGTGTACTAACTCCCAATTTATTAATGCATTTGCTCTTTCCCATATCTCAAATATACAGTTCTGATTCCCTCCCAGCCAATAAAACCAGTTCATTGCCATGAAAAGGTACATGGTACACTCCGTGTTCAGTTGTTTTTTCTCCCAATGGACTGCATATAAAAGTTTTTAAATCCTACTTTACACAATCTATTAGTACCCAAATAAAAATGTTTGGTCATTTTTTAGCAGAACTGAAAAAAAGATTGAAATTTTAAAATAATTAAAATGCTGCTTGTCAGCTCTTTCAGTTGTTACACTTGGGAATTAAAAGCATTATCCACTAGTAAAACTCCTGACTATAAAGATTTTCTTTCCGTATACCTCCCAACTACCTGCCTGGTCTTACGTATCAGCTATCATCTGCCCAAAGCTCAATTTAAAAAAATGTCTGCTGAGCTCTTTCCAAGACCAGTTGCTGGCAAAAAATACACAACTCATTGTACTGGGTTTGCATGGCCAGGTTTTGGTATAGGGGGGCTACAGGGAGACCTAATACACCTACCTATATAAAAATTCCAGATAATGTTTATTTGAGGAATTTTGTTCCCTAGTTATTTTAGCACAGACTTGAAACGTGTTAGGAATGCAACTTTTTTCACAGAGTTGTTCTTTTCATTGCCATAAAAACAGTCTGGCCAAAACAAAGCTTTGGGAGAAGAGCAGATATGGGAATAGCAAAACGTGAGCTCAGGGAGATGTTGGCAATTCCAAACTTCACCTTCTGAAGCTCTGGTAACATGTTCACTTCGAACCTGCACGAGGGAGGAGCAGCTCCAGGCACCCACACCTCTTGAAGCAGCATCAACACGGAGATGGTCCCCAAGGGAACAGAATCCTAAGGGAAATCTGCCACAAGGCAGATTTTTTTCCTCCCTAATGTTTTGCATGTGCCTGGCCCTTCTTCCACAAGCCTACTTCAGTCATTTTCCAAAGAAAACTGTTTTGCTCACACAATTTGATGTCATTTACACTCATTAAGATGGCTCATGTGAAGGGTCTGACAAGCATCCAAAACTGTCACAAAGCAGGGATGGATGTGGGGAGCCAGGGAGAGGAATGGGAGCTCTCCCCTTCTGCAGCAGGAGCCCTGGTGACATCCTGATGCATCTCTTGAAACAGCACATTGAGAAAGAAAAGCCAGGACTCTGGCTGGACACAGGGGAGAGCTGGGGTGAGCTGGGCAGCAAGGCTGACAGACACAGCCCTGAGGGAAAGGCCAGGCTGTGCATGTGAGACCAGAGACACCAAGATGATGGGCATCAACACCGGGGTAGGCTTGGAGACTGGGAGGAGAGAAACCTAAACAAGACACCAGTGAGTGACTCCACAGCTCTGCAGAGGCACCTAAGCTATGCCAGCAGGCTGAGAATTATTAAACAGCTCTGAGTTAAGGATCTTGCTACTCCCAAACAACAGCTGCCCACTGAGTAGATCTGTATTTTACTTCTCCACTACCAAATCAGGAGGAGATGATTTGCCATGGCTAGGCTCTCCTGAACCAAAACTATGAGCAATATGAATCAGGCAGCTACACAGACTGAAGGGGTGCAGATGTATATCATCTGAGAAATATGTCACATTGGCTTCAGTAACCATAAAAGCAAACAGAAAAAGCAGAAATTTCGTATTACTCACAAAAGGGCATTTCCAACTAACATCTGCAGCCCCAAGCTATCAAATATTGAAATCACACCACTGTGACATCTGTCCTTGCCTAACTACGTGTAGGTTGCTGCAGTCATTAATACAGGGCCTGCAAATATCACTAAGGACACCTTCTTCAGTGATGAGGAATCTTTCTTTGTCAGTAATTCTCCATCTAAGGACCTTCCCTTATGCATGAAACCTACTATTGTTACAGCAGGTGACCTCTTTGCCAAGTAACAGGGAAGCGATTACTGGGTATTAAAGGTTCTTACTCTTAAAGAAATATTTATCCTGAGCTCATTGTGTCCAGTTATCCTGCAGGCTTGAAGCAAACCTTTCACAAAGATTTGCCACCAAGTTTATCCATGGGAATGCCAAACAGTTGTCTAAGTGTTTGATGCAAGCACCGAAGTGTTTCTATAGAATCAAAAAGAATTGGATGATAGAACTATCCATGTCACCACAGAATTTAAAACAACTGTTTGGGTAACTATATCCAGGATCAGAATCTGAAAAATATAATTGTTTCAGAGCAGAAGCACATTTCTCAACTTCTAAGTCTGCACCACATGTAGCAGGACAAAGCCATCAGCCACCTCGTCACAGACACTGTCACTGTTGACTGCTCACACCTGTGCAGGAAGCCTCTGGTGAGAGCACACCCAAGGCTGTGAGGCAGCAAGGACCTGCACAAGTGCCCAAGAGAACAAGGCACGATGGAAGGGTCTAGCAACAACAAGAGCCGGGTATTTCACTCAGCACCTGACACTGCAGCCACCCAGACCACCCGAGCGATTCTGGAAACCTTGACTGAAACAAGTTTCTGGTTGGTTCCCAGGAACAGCAAACTAATATCAGGAATTTCTCCTCAACACAAATTCCACTTTTCTCACCCTACAAAGAAAGGTATTTAACAAAAAAAGTGAGGTATTTTCGTTAGGAAATGGAGAAGCAGGAGGAAGGCAAGTAAAATACTTTCTGAGTTGCACCTAATGACACCCTGTCTTCAGCTCTGAAATGCACCAAGAGCAACACAAAAATCCACTTCAGGAGAGAATGACTTGCTTAAGTAAGTTTCTTGCACCATGCAAAGAAAGCTGCCAAATGACTTCAAAGCCATCCCACAATAACACAGATTACACATCCTTCACCAAATATGCCACTACTCTTGAAGGTTGGCAAACGTTGTGCTGGCACTATGGGAAGGAATTGGGGCATGACTGCAAAATTCACCAAGACTAGAAAATGCAAGCCTGTTGTGACCACTGATGCTGTGTTCCATCAGCTCTACAACAGCAAGGGCAGAGTGGAGTTTCAGTATCCAAGGAGAACCTGTACAACCACAAACAGTGCTCAAAGGCCAGCTCTATGCCATTCACTTGCAGACAGCGATGACAAGAATATGCCTTATTAGTCCAACTACCCATCCCTCATGTTAGTATCACGCTCCTCCAAACGAACTGCTAAAATAGAACCAACTCAGAACTGTAGTTCCTTCATTTACATGAGGCAGTATTAGCATACTAGTATCAAAACTTGGAAGATATATTACATAACAAATTTTGAACTATTTGTCTGGCAAGCACTCAGGAAGATTTAAGATTAGATGCCAAAATTGGTCTGCCGGTCTGTTTAAAACTCTATTGCTTATCTTTACTCATTAGTATTTCAAGTTACCAAGAAAGACATAATGTTGCTTGCTCTGCTCTCCTACACAGACTCTCCAGTTTTTAGTAGTTTTTTATGGGTGATCACAGATAACACTAAAACTTTATCCTCCTTAACAGCCTGCATGTACCTTGTACATGAGTCTGGTGGGTTCTCTAGTTACTCCTTTTTTAAACAAATTTAGATATTCACAGAAGCACACACAAAAAACTGAAGCATCTGAGGTCAGCTAGGTTTTTTTGTGGGTCTGTTCTTTTGTTTTGGTTTTGTTGTCTTTTTTTTCTTAAATTAAGAAGTACAGCAGCAAAAAAAATTCTTAAAGAAAGAAAAACAAAGCCACTGCCAATGATTCCTATTATTACAAGACACATTCCTCAGATTCACTGCAATCTTACATAAAAATTACAGGTAACTATTCATGCAGTTTAAGGGTAGATTTTCTTCCTTCTCTTTTAACATTTCCAGCACAGACCAGTTAAATTCTCTATGTCCAGCTTTAAAGATTTTGCACTATAGACCTTAATTGCATTTTAATGACAGTGACAACTGCTTACTAAGCTTTCAATTTTCATAAAAATCCTCATGACCTATGAACTTTAAGAGACCTAGAAATTTCCCCTGCTCTTCCAAGGAAAGTTTGGCAATGTTATGTGACAGCTTCACACCAAGAGAAAACTGATGTAGTGTCTGAATGCAGCGTAACAAAACCTTCACAAACACTTCTCCCAAATGTTTTCAAATTTTTTTCAGTAAAGTAGCAATCACAGCTCAGCTCAAGCACAAAGGTGAAGAAGCGTGAAGAGACTAGCTAAAGCATAATTACATGACCATAAACATATGCTCATCTAATGCATGAAATTAAAGTTTTGATGGGAAAGCTTGCTGGAGTACAGCGTTCAACCCAAGTAAGCCAGCTACATCAAAAAACCATCAGCATTTCTCAAGAAAACAAAAGGTTGGGGCTTTTCAAATCTTATTTTGCTCCAAGTAAAAACATCCATTACTTCAAATCACACAAGCACAAGTCTTTGTTTCCATACTCGATTCTTGGTATTTTAGCTCACTTGCTCAGTGAGCAACCCCAGACTCCAACCCAGCCATCAACCTTTTACCCCGTGGGTTGACTTTATGAAAGTGGCCTGGTTCTTCCCCAAGTGATGCAGCTGCATGAACCACCTCCATGTCTCTGCTGTTCTTCCAGTCACAAAATAGGCACTGTCTTTCTGACTTGAGAAGTTGGGTGGGTAAATTACTTCCCTGACAGTGGAATTATGATTAGAGTGGAAAAGGACTTTGTCTCAAAATGAAATAAAACTAAAAGGAAGCCAAGCATACAAATAAACAACGATACAAAAACAAAGGGGCCAGACCAGCGCTGAGAAGTAACAGCTGAGAAAAGGGAAAGCTGTGGTATTCCACAGCCAAAAAAGCTCAGCTGTTTCAGAGGCAAGATGCAACACAAGATCCTGCAACATAAGAAAGTGCTACCAAAATGCACACTGTTCAGTGGTCTTCCAATATTAAAGGAGTTCAAGTCTCACCAGCACAAGACATATCAGAAGTTTTCTTTGTACCTCTTGAGTTGTATGTGCTATCAGAGTAAGGGCCCTGCCCTCTGTGTCAGTGCCTTCAGAGGCTGCCCATCCTTCCCCCTCCAAATCTGCAGAGAGAGCTCATTAATAGTCACCGGCACAGATCCTATGGCCTTGTCTATCTGCCACATGTAGAGCAAAGAAACAGCGGGCACAGGAATGCCTGCCTTTGGGTTTTATACAAATTAAGGCATTCATGGTTTTTAAGCAATTTTTACCTCAACACTTCCCCTCGTGTACAGAGAAGTCAGAAATGTCTTCTGGTGCATGACCTAGACAGCCAGCAAGTATGAGCTGCAGCCAAAGACTACCAACCCAAGGCATGTCCCCAGAGTCTAGGCTCCTCATCCTTCAAGGGGGCACTTCAACACCAGGTCTGGAATGATTCTCTACAATTCTTTCGGTCATGGTAACCCACCGCCCATGGGCACAGCTAGTCCACAGCTCCTCCAGCACACCAGCACGTGTCCATTAGTACAGGTAAGCTCACACAAAATGACTGCCTACAGCTAGCAATGGATCTCCTACACCACATCAGCTTCCCACTGCTTTCATCATAAAACGATTCCTCCAACAGGCTCAGGAGGTGTTGCACTGTCACCCAGCTCCAAGAGTCACATTTAGCTTGTCAGGTGTCTCCTTGTTGAGTTTATATGCGAACCACCCTATAAAGCTATTAGGCTGCCACACAGAAATCCTGCAAGCAGCTGAAGAAAGCAGTGTCATTAACTGCCCTTAAACAATGCCTGGCTCCTATATAAAGTAGATGTTGTCTCATGCCAGTGCCTAGCAACCCCAGACATTGCCCAAAGTCTCCCCAGGCTAGGCAAAGTCCAGGTGCTGAAGAAGACAGGCTGTGACACTGCGAGGGAGGAACAAAATGCAAGATCAAACAGACACAGGGAGATTGGACTGGGAAAGCAGGAGAGCCCAGAAGACAAGCCTGTCAGCATGACAGGCCATCATAGGCACACTTGAGGGAGATTAGGCAGCAAGTAGCATTAATAATGTTCTTTCAGCCTATAGAATTCCTCTGTATACATGGAGAGTGTAATTATCCCTACTCTATTGAAAAGAAAATTGAGAAGATGCAGAAACAAAAGAATAAAAAAGAAGTCCTCAAGGTCACCTATAAAGTCCAAGGCAAATAGGAAAAACCCTGAGACTCCAGACCAATAGTCCATTTAGTGGGGTGCACTAATTTCATAGCAGAGGTGAACTCATTTAAATACGCACTGGTTATCTGATGCCCTTCATGTATCTACATTATCTACAGTTGAAAAAGACATAAATTGCCTTTTCTTACAAATATATAGTTATGTCATATATGAAAATCTAGGGACAATTTTAAAACACAACGCTTCACACAACAGATATTAAAAGAATTATTCAACACTTATATCTGTACTAAAGGTTTGCAGGTCAGTTTTTGCTTACCACTATATTAATGAAGACAGTGAGTGAATTTCCAGGGGATGGGGTTAACAGCTAGTAGAAGTAGGTGGGAGTGTGTAGGTTGTACTAAATCCACTATCAGTGACAAATAAAAATAGAAATAAGGAAGACCTGACAAAAGCTAAAGGACTTGCACCATTTCCCCCAATAACAGTTTATTTAATGTATGGTTTTTCCTTGCTTAGTATTTAATATTAGTTTGCACAATGTATTAAGGAGGAAAACCAGGCACTTTGAGAAATGGTTTGAGAGGCTCCCTGCATGTGGGGTTTCCAAATGTCCCTGGGCTCTGTACAGAAACAAAGCTGTGCTCCACCTCAAGCCCCACTCAGCAGCTACAACAGATCCTTGTCACCTCCAGCAGGCACACACTGAAGAATAACCACCCTCCTGTAACAGAAACCTCAGTGCTACCCACATCCATCTACAGACACATTATTTCTGCTACTTACATACACATTCTACTCCACTCGTGTCCGCTTTCCACGCTAGGTTCAGAGATACTTTTTTTACTATGATTTCTCTTTCCTCCTCCTCTTTCTCATGGCTGAATGAAACCCCAGAAAGCAAAACAAAACACGTCCCCATGCTGCAAGCATCCTCCAAAATTAAGCAACTCATGACTGCATGTAAAGTCTTCATCTCATTCACACAGCCCAAATCAGCACAAACCCGTCGGGGCAGAGCCTGGCTTCGGGAGCCTCAACAGCCCAAATGTCATAAGCCGAAACCTCATGGACTCAAAAACATCTGGGACTTCACCACGACTTGGCAATTCTGCAAGCAACCTACACTAATCCTCCTTCCACCCAAACACCAGGTACTACCACAAGGCTCTGGAGAAATGCCTCCTAAATTGGACAGTAAGATCAATGGCTCTGCAATGAAGACAAACCAGGGAAAGACCAGTTTAGCTCCACGAGCAAACCAGACTCCTGTGGGGAGGTCAAAACCCAGCCACTACAGTCAGCACACTCCCTCTTATACACTGGGCACCCTGGTGGGACTAGAACTGCTGTGCCTGGGGGACAGGGTTTTCCTCACCAAGTGTGATTTGGCATCTCGTTTTTACTGTAACCCAAACTGAGCAAGAGATCCCACCTGAGAGCCACACCACTGAGACCTACACATGGCCAGACAGAGAGCAGCAAGCCCTCACTGGGACCATCTGCAGAGTAAGAGCATTACCACCTTTGGCACTAACCTCTTCCTGTGTCTTCTGGAGAGCTGGCCATAAAAGCTTTCCTGGGAGAGTCAAAAACACACCTTGATTGCACCAAAGCCTTCCAGCATAGGGAGGCTCCAATCTCAAGATGGCAGGGAAATTATATACCTGGACACAGACAGGGAGCAGACTGCTAAGCTACCTGCCTGTCTCCATTGACTGCCAAGCCACAGATCCCTACAAGCAACCTCTCCCACCCCCAGCTGTACCTCTGGTCTCCCTCAGCAGCTGTGCAAGACTGCACAAAGTTTCTTCCCACACCAGCTCCAACCCATGGACTCCTGGAGACAGCCAGGGCCCTGGCATTACCACAAGTGCAAACAGGAGACACCGTGCCATGTGGGTTAAATACACTGTTTCCACCCTGGCAGCGTGCACAGTCCCCTTGTCCTCTCTGAAAGGCCAGGGCACTGGCCCCCACTGTGCCACAGCTGGGGAACCTGCACCCAACCCCAGGAGATGAGCATCCTGCCACAAAAGTCGAGGTCAGGGAGGGAGGAACAGGTGAGAAATTGTCCTTCTCAGCAGAAGCATGCCGTGGCAGGGGGTGAAAGCAAGCTACATTGTCTCACCCAAGTCATCCTCGAGGTGGAGTAACTTAAAAAGAACAATGCAGGAACTTCTCATTGTGGGAGCCATTAATTCAGATAGCATTAGATTTCCTCCCACTTTTACTTTAAGTCTGCTAAGATGTGCAGGCTTGTAAAAAAAGCAAGATGATGAACTTGCTTAGCCTTCAAAGTTTAATTCACAGTAAGCTTCATTAAAACTGTAAGAAGACTCCTTTTAATATTTATCTCCACAGAGTCATCTCAAAAACAGACTTGACAATTACAGGATTTTTTTTGTCTTGGGTTTTTTAGGTGACTGTATTTTTACAAGCATGGTTACACAGGTTGCAACTGGTAAAATGCTAAAAGTGGCAGACGCAACAAAGCTTGGTATGAGAAACTTCTGCAGCATGAGCCACGCAATCAAAGGCATTTAAGAGTGGATAATCAGCTTCCCTGAGCACCTCCATCAGTAAAACAGACTTGAAATTGTGCAGATAGTTTCTTATTAAACACAGCAAAGTGATTACATTAAAGAAATAATATGTGAACTCACTGGTGTGCAAAAAAGGAATATTTAAATCCACAATTTTTCCAAGGAAGCTAGCAAGTCCCTGATCAAAACCTACATCTTGGCAAGAATAGCATTCACAGGTTTATTCATGTTACTTTCTGGGCAGACTAGTTCTGCATTAGCAGAGCATTAATCAAAGTCTAAATACTTAAGAATCCTGACTCAATATAGATTATTCCTCTTTAAAGTCTACCTCACTTTTTCAGATGCCAATCCAAATCCCACAACGATTTTGCTGTTTCGTATAAACAGTAAATGATAAGTGGGTTTCCTCAAATTGAAAGGCATATGACAGAGGCAGCAGCAGAGAGCCAGCCTGCAAACTCACTGAAACAGACCCAGCAGAAATAGAAATGTCACTCTTCAGGGCACTCTAAGCTGGTAGCAAACAGGATGTGAGCATCAGTCACCGTGTGCAGATAAGAGGTTATTCAGAATAGCAAGTTCAGACACAGACCGGGTCTTTTACCCGGTAAGGAAAGAGTGGGAGGAAGGAGTGGGTAAGAAAGAGCTTTCAGCCTACACACTGCAGCCTTGCCTATTTGGGTTTTCCCTGGCTGCTTTGTAGCTGAATTATCTCACAAGCAGTCATTTTTCATTTTCAGATGCGATGTTCACAGGACGCCCCCATGAAACAGGAAGCCTGTGTGTGCTTTGAGTGTACTCAAAGGAGAAGTGACAGGCTCCTCAGCAAAATGAGACACTGGACAACCCCAGCAGCCCTGAGAACAGGACTGGGGCACTTGCTGAAAGACACACCACCTACAGGAAGAAGGATTTATGCTTGGCATAACAAGAAAAGAAACAGAGTTTGGAGTACGGGAGGGGGAAAGAAGATAACACTTGGATGGAGTCTAGAAACTTCTGGAAATTCAAAAAGCTGTGTCAACTTCTACATAGTGCTAAGTCACCATCTTCCACCTCCCACTCCTTGGTGTTTACTAGGAAGCTATTACTCATTCTGATCATTGTATACAAAAAGGTTGCTGATCGATATTGCACAAGGGTGATTAGTGCTCAGTGATTAAACATCAGTGTATGAATTTATCTGACTTAACATGCCTGAAGTGGAAGGAAACAGGGAGAAACCATTTCTGATCAGACTCCAGTAATGAAAATGGATAACTTGCCAAACATCAGATGATGATGATGTGAGGAGTTCAGAAGTAACAAGGAAGAAAAGACGCATGGTATTCTCAGAAGGTTAAAAAGTTGTTTTCCTACAAATTATTCATTATCAAATATGCCTTTGAACACATCTACTATCTAAAGAAAAAGAAAATCTCATTCAGGAAAGCCAAAGCAAGGCTATCTTTATGTCACAGGTGTCATGCAACAAGGCCTGCTGTGACCTGAGTCACTGCTCCAGGTCGCCTGTGATCTTTTTCTCTATTGGTTTCACACAGGAAGCCTTCATATTTGACACACCAAAAATAGCATATGGTTTACGAATGAAAATCCTGCTTCAAAAGAAGGCTGCAACTTTTTTCTTTTTCAAAATGCAAATGCACTTTCAGCACAGTGCAACGATGACTGAAAGCACTTGCCCCTGCATTCCTCAGACAGATGTTTATGATTGGTTACATTTCCAGAAGATGCAGGTAAGAAAAAAGAAAGAGAACTAGAATGTGTGTGTGGGGGGAAACCACAAAAATAGCAATTGGAATTGAACAGCTGAAGGTGAAAAGCAATCAACAATAACATACAAATGCCCTTACAGAGAAAAATGCACAGCTAGAAAATGAAGTCCAAACTCCTAAAGGCCCTATCCAAAGGCTGAGCAAAAAGGAAGGGACACCTTATAATTTATTCCATTCATCCAACCAATGCTGAACACTTTGGCAAAAGCCATCTTACCTTTCAGAGCTGCCCTGTGTACCAAACCCTGCTGAAAACCAGTGACCAACCCTTGAGCACGCTGGTGCTGTAAAAGCCCACTACTGCTTGCCCCACAAGAGGAAGCCAGTTACACAAGCTCCAAAGAGTAGAAATGCCACAGAAAAGGGCTGGCTGCTCCAAAGGGTCCTTCTCTCTTCAGAGTTGCACCCAGTGACCGCAAATGCTGACATCTGCACTGTACAGAGAAGCACTTCTGTAATTACTGTGTTTTTCTTGCAAAAGACTCTCTCGGGCAATACTAAACACATCACCAACAGAAGAGTTTGAAAGAAGTTTGACAGATTACAGCTTTATTGCAACTGCCAGAATCTGGCTTTAATGTTGCTGATTCACAGCATTTTTAGCATGTTGGTATTCTAGATGTTTCTATTCAAAAGCCATGAGGAGGTGCAAAATCATGGGGGACAGGGGGAGCCCAAACCAAAACCTTTCCAGCTGTCTTTGCTTCTATAAAAAAGCTTGTAAAAGTTCTTAAAGGGTCTAAAATAAGGCACACAGCCCCTCCCCTCACTGTTTTAAATTACAACCTGATTTTTAAGCCAATTTCACAACTTTTAAGATACAAATCTCTGTATAAATAGCCTCCCACACCACTCCCATAATATACATTCATATATTACACAAACACATCCTTAGATGCTAACATTACTTGGTCTAACTTAAAAGCCATGCAACACAAACAGAAAATTTATTTGGGAAATTGCAAAATGCCCTTCCTTTCCAAACAAAAGCATCTCTCTGTACACAGTGCAAGAAGACCAAAGCTACATGTGGTATGGACTAAAAAGCCATTTAAACCACTCTAAAACTGTTTTATTGTGTAACCTGATGCCAAACAACAGGAATCAACAGATAGTCAAAACAGGAAAAAAACCAAGAGTTTACTGATGCAACAAATTTTTCTCCTTTTAAATGCATGTCTGAATTAAATATTCAGAGTGCCAATACAATAAGTTTGCAAACCCTGTTTTATAAATAGCAAGGGGAATAAATCTAAGTTGACGTGGCACACAAGTGGATAACTCTACCATAATTAAGACATGGACTCTTGTCCCATCAGCTCAAGCCAGCCAAATGCATTTTTGGCATACTAGACACTACTGGACCATGAGTGTGACTCGAGCGCTGGTGAAAGAGCATAAAGTAATTAGCAAGAGTGGTTAGATCATAAGTGTATTTACTTTGAAATTAATGTAATGCAAGTATTTTAGCTGTTGGGGGGGGAAGATATTTTCTTGTATTTTTCCTAGTCAGTAGAAGAATAGGATGAAAAAGCAAGACCTTTCCTCCAATTTCATTGCTACAAATTAAAATCAAAGCTTTCTAAATGAAAATTTTCTTTTTTTCAAACAAGAATGACTGAAACCCTTGTCTCCTTAATAGAAAGGGTCATAATTACATTTCTGCTTTCCCAAATTAAAAATTACTCAGCTCTAAAAACTAACAGCAAATGACACATCAAAGCAGACTTGCTAAGCCAAGAACAAGGAACTTTTTTTCCTCCGAACAAATGCAGCACTGCCCAAAAGGCAATAAAGTCTTACAGGTGTTTCAGCAAAACCTGAAAGAACAAAAAATTAGTCAATGCAGAGGTGTTTTAGTAAATTTTAAATGCTGGTTTGTTCTGGAAAAAACAAGAGAGATGGTTCAGGTTAGTTAAGACTCTGTCCTGGGGTGACAGAGTGATTTAGAGTGATCTGTTTAGACCAACTGGTAGCCAATTGTGGCAACAGAACACATCTGTCCCAAGGAAACTTTGCAGAGATTAGCTCAGGTGGTTAGAACATGGTGCTAATAATGCCAGGGTTGCAGGTTTGATCCCTGTCTGGGCCATTCACTCAGGAGCTGGACTTGAAGATCCTTGTGGGTCCCTTCCAACTCAGAATATTCTGTGATTCTGGGATTTAAGATGTACCACTATGACAGCATCTTGTTTTCCTGGCACAGACACACAAGCAAATAAAAGCTATATCTGACAACCCAGCTTTTGCTCCCATTTTACCTTAAAAGTGTTTGGATGACCTAAAAAACAATGTGACTATGCAAAGTTTTTTATATATGAAATATATTTGTATACATACACACACACATACAGATAGATTAAAAAGATTAATTTAAGCAAATAAAAGGGAGGTAAAGCATGAACAATAAAATTGCATTTGCCTCAACAACTGGGACCTAGCACTGGACTGAGTCTTCTGTGTAATTTGTCTATATGACAGCTTCTTCCTCTTTCTCTGTCACACAGCCAAAAGTCTAGAAAGTATTAGATATCAATATAAAATTGTAAACCAAAACTACACTCTTTTACAAAAGCAAGGTCTGTATATTTAATCCTGAGCATTGAAGGGGAAAACCTTCATCTGTTTAGAAGGGTAAGAGAAAGAAAATGCAAATAAATTAGTGTAATGAGTAATTACGTTACAATAAATGCGCTACATTAATTGCCAAAACAGGAAAAAACATTTTGGACAAGTTCATCCAACTGCTTCAAAGCAAACCATGCAACAGAACAAATGCCAGCGTTTGTCTAATTCTCAGCCATCTCAGCCACATCCTGCCTCTCCAACTTCCCATCTCTCCTAACCGAAGACTGAAAACCTGCGCTTTCCACAAACACCATGCATTCTTTCTTATCTCAGCTATGCAGGAAAGCCAGCAAACTACTTATACTGTTCTGCCAGAAAAAGGTTCTTCACTCAGAGGATGGTTGGGCACTGGAACAGCTCCCCAGGGAAGTGGTCACAGCACACCCTGACAGAGTTCAATAAGTGCTTGGACAATACTCTTGGGCACACGGTGTGACTCTTGGGGTGCCCCATGCAGGGCCAGGAGTTGGACTCAATGATCCTTCTAACTCAGGATATTCTGTGATTCTATGATTCTATTCATCTATAGCCCATTAGTTGTCAAGTAATTCAGGAAGGGTGGAATCACGTGAGAATCCTATCATTAATACCAGTTAAATTTATTTATAAATACTGTGTCTGAAGAGGATTGCTGCAGAACTGAATACCTTTTGACCCAGGGTATTTTCCCAAAGCCCAAGTGTAATTGTAGTCCATGCACGCCAGCAGCAGGCAGTTCTTAAACCTGTCAAACATTCTCTCCGAAAGCCTTCAAAGCACTCCCAGGAGCAATGATGATCTCTGGAAGTACAGTGATTCTGTGTTTTTCTGAGACTAGAGAAGGCTGCATGCAAGCAGTCACTGAAAAGCAGTGGTACTGAGGAGAATCCTTCAAACACAGTTTTTCCTGCGTGTCAAGGACTTCAGTCGTGAAGATGAACCTTGCAAGATCTATTTAGTTCTCTACAACTATTTAAAGAAAACAGATCTAATTGCAACACTGCCACATTTATTACACTTTGTATCACTAAACCTTAAGAGTGAGGTTTAACACCTCCCCCCCCAATATAAAATCAGAACACTTCATGGATGATTCCCCTATTTTTACTGAAGCACACAGAACCTACAAGAGGTGTGTTCCCACTCTCCACGCTAATGGGTGAGGAAAAAAATAAAAATATGTAAATGAAAGCTTGAGGTAAGGTATGCCAGCAACTAACCCTAGCCTTGCATTAACCCCCACAGCCCCTGCAAGTTGCACTGTAGATGTTTTTTTTCCAACTGTAAACTCAGAAATACATTTATAATAGTTGCTTCATCTCAGTGACTCCCCTCTCAGAAGAAGGCAGCTATGGGATCTCATAAAGAGTTCTGGAACACAGCCTAATTTTCTGCTCAAAGCTTGAATGAGTGTGACTTTAGCAATCAACTGGATTCTCTTATGCAAAATCCCATCAATAAGTTTCTGCTCCATGTACTGCCACAGACAATTCTCCATGCCATTGAGACTTCCCTGTACAGAAGCCCATTCATTCCCCAGCTTACCAACAGTCGTCCTTCAGCAAGTTACACCGGTGCTTCAAAATCCTGAGAGCTCTCAGCTAGTGGTAAATTGCTACTCTTCACTGCTGCAATGAAATACAGCAATTCAGTCTGCCGTAGATAGTGTTTTGGTATCTGAAGTCACTGGCTAAGGGCAGCAATTTGGTTCCTTTTCTACTGCAACAAGGAAAAACCCACTCACATTTACAATCCTTAGAATGAGTCCTCCCACAAATTCCTACACCAGTTTCCAGGACAATTTTTCCGTAACACCATGAATGGAAAGTGAAGAACTAAATGGAAATGAATTAATTTAACAAAATGAATTAAAACATACTGTCTCCAAAATTATTATTATGGATAACTGACTCAGATCCAGAGGCACCATTTATGGCCACAATAGCTACTTTCCACAGACTCCAGTCCCAATTCTGTTGTTGATAGTCAAGAGTAAATCAAAAGCAGCTTTTCTGCAGTCAGGAGTCCAAATTGGTGGGAGAACAGAAAAAAAACCAACCAAACAAGTAATGCTTCAGGCTAAAAAGGGCCAACAATGACCCACAAGATATTCAGGAGGAAAAAAAGCTGTATGCCAAAGCAGGAAGGTCACTCCCTTTCTTTCTCTCTCCTGTTGCTTATCTTACAGACCTCTATGACTGATGAGTTTGACACCACTTAGAGCTACAAGAAATTTAGGACTCTTTAAAAGACAGTTTTGGTGCCAGCACGTAGATAAATCTTGTCAGCATCCAGACTGTTATAAATGTGCTTATTCTCCAGGAAAGATAACCACTGTTTTATTGCCATTGCAATAAATGGCCAGACAGCAGCAATGATGAGCATGTGTGGGTGCACTACCCCAACAACCAGACAGCAGCTCCAGCCACTAAGATCTGAAGGCTGCAGGCTAAGAGGAATCGTGGACACGCCAACATGACAGAACCAAAGCATTCTTCAATCCCTTGTGTAATTAAAGGTGAGAACTGCTGTGAACTTCAGTCTTGGATGCTAATTTTGCTCAAAGGGAAAATATCTCAAGACTTCTTTCTAAAAGCAGCACACCTGAGGAAGGTGCTCCTTGCCCCCACCTACAAGGCCACTTAGTCCCAGGGCAGCCAGACTGCTGAAACCAGCCACAGGGCCACCCTCCAACAGTATGTCTGCTCCTCCAGTAGAGCCACCTTTGCCTGCACCATCAAAGAAAGTATATGGTATTACTTCTGTGCCTGAATTCTTCCAAGCCAGAGAAAAGACACACAGGAATTAAGTCAGAAAAATTAAGCTACAAGACTGATAAAAGCATCCAAGCACAAATATGGGATACACTTTAGCTTTAAGGATGTCAGAGCTCAAGTGTCAAGGACAGGGACTCATAAGTGCACCTGAACCTCCACTTGTGTTTCTCTGCTGTTTGTCAACGAAGCACTGCCAGACAATCAATTCTGGCAATTCCTCTCTTCCCCAGCCCACCTGTAATAATGTCTCAGCTCTGGAGCTGAGAGGGTACCCTGCTTTTGGCCAGCTCTGAGACATTGGAGCAGGTGGGAAATGTTTGGGAAAGGGACTAAAACTACCTGGGAACTAGACTGAATGAGAGACGTTAGGAAGCTAAATAGCTTTTTCCTTGAGATCAAAATGTAACTATGGAATCATAACAAGCCAGTTGCTACCACTGAAGAAAACAAAATCTCATTGTTCAAAACTACTTTAAAACAGACTTCAACCAAAAATCACAAAACCAGCCAGCTTCTTACACATCTCATAAAAATGAACTTTCCTCAGTATCTTCCTTTCCCTAGAAGACCTTTACCAGACTTGTACTGGTTGAAAATTCCAGACTATGTATCAAAAAATAAAAGCAAATACTTAAGAGGTATAAAGCTTTATTAGCTTAAAAATACTTAAGCATGGACCACATCTTTCCCTAGGTGTTTACTAAGCAAAACTCAACCAGAGGCAGCCCCTTGGAGCTTTTTCTTAAACAAATCTGTGTTCACAAGAGTAACTAAAAAGAATCATAGACAGGTTTGGGTGAGAAGAGACCTCAAACATCATCTAGTTCCAATCCAGCCACCATGCACATGGATGCCACCCACGAGATGAACAGGTTGCTTCAAGCCTCATCCAGCCTGGTCTTGAACATTTCCAAGGATGTGGCATCCACAGCTTCTCTGGGCAGCCTGTTCCAGTGCCTCACCACCCTCACAGTAAAGAATTTCTTCCAACCATCTAATCTAAACCTCTCCTCTTGGTTTAAAACCATTCCCCCTTGTCGTGTCACTCTCTGACTGTATAAAAAGCCACTCTCCCTCTTTTTGCAAGTCCCCTTTAAGTACTGAAAGGCTGCAATAAGGTCTTCCTGGAGCCTTCTCCAGACTGAACAACCCCAGCCCTCTCCGCCAGCCTTCATGAGAGATGCTCCTGCCCTCTGACCATCCTTGTGGCCCTCCTCTAGACTCTCTTCACCAAGTCCATGTCCCTCCCTCCTGTGCTGGGGGCCCCAGAGCTGGATGCAGCACTGCAGGCAGGGTCCCACAAGAGCAGAGTAGAGGGGCAGAACGACCTCCCTTGCCCTGCTGGCCACCCTGCCTTGGATGCAGCCCAGCATACATTTGGCTTTACAGGCTGCAAGCACCTATCACCGGCTCATGTCCAGCTTTTCATCCATGAGAACCTCCATGTCCTTCTCTGCAGGGCCACTCTCAAAGACTTCCTCTGCCAGTCTGTGCTCATGCCTGGGACTGCCCTGACCCAGATGGGCACCTTGCACTTGGACTTGTTGAGCTTCGTGACGTACTGCTTTGTTACAGCTACGTGCAGTGCTCACACCATGACCTCATCTAGCAAGTCTGCCCAGTCCTGCAATGACAGAAGTCAACTACTTTTATGTGCTAACCCACCACTGATCAACATACAACTGACATCCAGCTAAATTAAAAATAGTCACACAGGGTCCATTCTTCATAAGAATTTTGATTTATGTCACTCTATACCATTCATTTGTTTTAACCAGATTTATCATGAAGATACAGCAGTAAGTTGAAAAGAACACAGAAGGAGCAGGTATGAGCAACTTGCAGACTGCTGTCCAGACCCTGCTGGGACAGACGTGTGAATGACTTTACCAGAAATACTGTCATGCTGCAGGACTGAACTAAGGTTTCAGCTGCCTAGCTTAGTGAGTGGGACACAGTAACTGTCTGAATCCAAAGCAAAGAAAGGAAGCTTCTCCAGCAACTCAAAGGCTACTTCAGGCTGCCTGAAGAGTATTCTCAACCCCTCAACCCCTGAGCAATTTTTAACTGCTCAATTATGATCAAGACTTTAAAATGTTTTTTTCTCAAGGTCTTCACCCAGGAAAAGAAGCCACATAGCACCATTTTCTGGCCTCTTTCAGACAATGTAAAACACTTCACTTCCCTTTTAGGAAAGGATGGAGGAAGTCTAAGGGACATGTGTTTACTAATTAAAATAGATTCTTTGATGTTTTGCCAAAGAACTGAAGTGAGAGGCAGAAGCACGTACACTCAGCCACACCAGCAAGTCCAGTCCATCTCTGATGTTCAGCTACAACTGGAGTTAACACAGCCACCATCGTGGGCTCGGTGCTCGGGGGCATGTCTTGCCACATTCACTAATGGACATGTAAAGTGCTCCTGTGTGCCCACATCCCTCAGCCCGTCACCAGCCAGGCCTCCGGTGCTCAAACGACAGCGCAGCTCCAGGATCTGTGCTTCCTCCGCTGGCAGTGACAACGACACTTCATTAGCTCTCTGACAATTGCAAAGAAAGCTGGGAGGTGATGAGGACATAATGACAGCAGCATAGAAAATGCCTGACAATTGATTTTATAGACATCCTTTCCTCTTCCAAACAGCTTTTCAGAGGATGCACAACACAGGTCTGCACAGAGCCACCTCTACTGCCAAAATTAAAAACCTTGGGCAATGGAAAGAAACAAATGTTGAAAAATACACATGTGCACACATCCTGATGAAGCTTTCATAGAACCATTTCACCCATGTCTTAAGGACCCAACCCAGCACCAAGTACACATCTGACTGAACATACAAGTAGCCCCAGTGGTTTAAGTGCAGCCTGTGCTCTCAAAGGTGAAAGCATCCTTCACCCCTTCCCTTCCCCATCTTCTGCTGTCGCCAGGTCAGCTCTGAGCTGGCTGGAAGCCACAGGCACAGCTTCATGCCAGAGGAAACAGAGTTGAGCCCACGGCCTATGCTGACTCTGGTGTTCCTCTGACCACAGTAACCATGAACTAAATAGGGAGCTGAAAGCGAATCCAGCTAAATTAACCCACTGAAAAATAACCCAAACAAAAACTACACAAAGAGTTTTCAGCCTGCTCATTACATGGTGACACGTGCCAGTATGAGCTGAAGAGAGACTTGCAATACAGCCCCAGATCAATTCCATCTCCCAGCAAAGGGAATAGGCAGCCAGGTTCAGCAGGGGTTGTGCATGAGAGTGGCAGCCCAGACTTTGATTGCTTTAAACCAGCTGTAAAACACCACAAAGAGCCACTAACACAGGCCACTTGAACAATAAACAGCACAGTCCTGCTCCTAAGGGGAAACCAAAAGAAACATCTCTAGCAGAAGAAAGCCTCCCATTGCATTTAAACTTCTGTTCTCATTTTACCTTTACCTTATGGCACGGACTACATCCACTACCCCACAAGCAGTCATGCATCATGCAGCTGCCTGCCCTTCTCTCCTGTCAGGAATGGCTTGTCTCAGCAATCCCAACTGGCAATGCCCAGCCTCCCCATCATCTCTGTTCCCCTTGTCATGCCGGCACAACTGTTAGCTGGACTGCATTGTGACCCGAATTGGGGAATTAAGCTGAAAAGCAACACAAGAATTATGAAAAGAGGGAAAGGTACAAATTCAGTCAGATCAGATTTCTGATCAGATCCACTGTTTGTCACAGAAACACAAATGTTCATGTGCCAGGAAGGTGATGAAGCAAACAGAAGTGAGAAGGTGCAAATACAGGTGAAAAATGAACTCATCAACCCCACCACAGCCCAAGCCTAATATAGGTAAAGAGCAGCTCGCTCTTCATTTCCTATGCTCTTTCAGTGCTGCTTAACATGCTCTGTATCATCTTTGCTGTGGGTGAGGAGCACAGACGTGGCCCCTCACTCCAGTTTTTTTAACCTAAGTGGTCAATCTCCTCCAGTAAGTCAATAGCCTGTCAGTGTGCAGCCAACTCAGCTACCCAGCAGGGCACCTACCCGCAGGCTATCGCAACCAAGAGCAAGATAACATAAACACCTTAGATGTAAGATTTAGAGGATTCCCTGGATACTGCCAGCTCTTCACCACTACCGGAAAAGAACTGCTTGTGCTTGGTACAGCTCTAAAACAGTTAATACAGCCAGACTCCAGTGCAAAGAGTTAGCTCTGATGTAAAATCAAGCAGCTGGAAGCCAGTGATGCACAGCTTTAGGAAATCTGTTATTTAAATATTCTGTACAATTCTGAAGTTTGCAACTCAAAAACAAAAAGGGTTCAAGAAAAGTTCTCCATAAGTTGTCCAGTATCTTGAAACTCCATTTACAGTATGGTTCTAGAAACTTTTATGATTGCTCGAGAAAGAGATGACCCTTGTTTCTCCACATACCAGTTTGAAGAGAAAATGTCTGGTATTAGAGAGCTTCTTGGTATGACAACCAGAAGTATAAGAAAATGTATTTCAAGTTAAACTATATAAATTCCAGCTTAAAACCACAAGATATCCTTTTAATAATTAAAGAAATTAACAGCTACACCAGCTTACTCAGAACATTAATTTATTAATGGGATTCAATATCTGAAGCCTTTAATGTGAATCTGAGGTGTTGTTTTGTGGGCTTTGGTTTTTGGTATTTTTTCACTTTAGCTTCACCAGATGTTATAAAAGCAGTGAAATTCTGATACGTGCTATTTGGATCAGTCTATGTGATAACGTTAAAAACAGAGATTATTTCTATCCCCACAGTGACACTGAACACAAAATCTTCTCAACAACATTCAAAGAGGGAGGACAGGGTCCCATGTCCCTCACCTTTGTGCATATGCAGATTGGATTAGGAGATTCTAACAAAGAACAAGCAGGGTCCTTTTCCTCTCACTCCAACTAGCACTTATTTTTCCACATAGTTTTACCTGTCAAAAGGCCAGACATCATCATATCAGAAGAAAGACGTTTGCAGGAGGCACTCCTGAAAAGTCCCCTGTGCCCAAAGGGTTCCCCAGGGCTCCTGGGAGATGCCCCGGCAGGGCGCTTCTGAGAGGCAGCGCCTTAGATGAGCACAAGCTGGACACTCGCAAAGCTCCAGGACCACTCGGGAGCCCTCAGATCTCAGAGACTGCTCCAGACGGAGGAGGAGCCTGGCTGGATCTCCATGACCCAGTTATGGACCACGGACTTCTAAGAATAACTTCCACATCAAGCAAGGGGAATTTTCTTCTCCCATCCCCATAAACGTATCCTTTACCCTCATTACATTTTTATGAAGACATCCCTCAGCATAAGTGCCAAATAAACCTTTAAGATGCTTGAATTTCTTCAGTATGCACAAAGCCAGGAGCATGTGTGTGTTTCCCTATCTCAGAAAATGCAGAGCAGACACAAAGAGGAGCCCTCTTGATAGGATGGATGCCCAAAAAAAGCACAGACCAGGTTAAAAAACAGCAGAATAGCAGAGAGGAGCAAGGGGACAAGAGCTCCAGCCTTTATAACCATGGGCTGTTCACTGAGACAAAAATACTGCAGCAAAGCCAGTAAGGTTAAACATCATTTCCCCTCATCTGATAACGATGACTGAGGAAGTTTGCATTCATAAAAGGCACAGACGTAGCACACACCCTGGAAAGACAATCCTACCAGCCTTTGTTCAAAGCAGGAATCCCTATATGAATAAAACACATTTTCAGGGGAGGAAAAAATAGGGCTTGTAACAAAATTTTTCAGCCGCCCCTTAGCTTGAGCAGCACTAGTGGGCATAGCTATAATCACAGCAAACCTACATAATGGGTCTGAACTAGCTTAGCCCTTTCCCTGCAAGCAGAGAAGCTGCCACATCAGTAACTCGGTTGCTAGGGCAACTGCTTACTTTCCATATCAACTGCAAACTCGTTGCTATGGAGACACATATACAAGAAAAATTCCTCTCTATAGTCAAGGACCAGATGGTAGGGAAGTCATGGACTAACGGGTTGTACTAACTGGGACAGGACTACAGGACATTTAGATCTGTACATTCACAATAGGATTAATCTGAATAAGTGAATTCACAGGTCTGGCAATATAAACAAAGGCAGGGAACTCCGCATCTACTCCCCATCATGTGATAACTTCATACTCTGGCCAGCTATTATTAAACTGCTGAGCTCAATGTAAACAGGTTTGTACAACCAAGGGCTCAGCATTTTCCCTTCTTCAGCCCAACTCTCTGTCTCGATCCAGATCAGTCTCATCACAGTTACACAAACAGCCACAGTTTTGGTCTGCCAGGTAAGCCTGATGGCAGTGCAGCTGAAGTGGAATAGCAGCAGTGTAAAAACAAATCTTTTTTTTCCCAGCATTCCACACCAGGCCTAAAAGCACCAGGACAAGGCATATAAAAAACTAAAGTGATGCAGCCTGTCTCTTTTTTTTTTTTCCCCCTCTCTATTACAATGAACTCACATCAGGAAATTCAAGCATTCATATGCAGGCAGAAAAAGCTGCAGACTATTAGATGCATATTTAGCCCCATGAATATAAACTAGTGGAACCCAAGACTGAGCAAACTACTATGCAGAGGAAATTCAAAAAGGAATTAAGTGTTCAGCAGAACTTTTTTTAGAAAAACGATTACTGAAAGGCTACATAAACAAACACTGGAAAGCACAACTATGAGAGGAAAAGCTTCTAGCTTTTCACAATGTGTCAACACACATCAACCGGCAAATGCCTGCAATTCCCAGCACTGATTAACTCCTTCCCCCCATACTGTACGTTTCAGAGCCCATCTTGTTAGCATTTCATAACATGCCATTTGTTAAATGCTGCCTTTTTTTTCATGCAAAACCACTAAAATCTGCAAATTCACAAAAACTGTCTGCAAAGGAGAAGCAGCATAAAATGATTCCTTATAGATGAAAACCCCCCTTTCCCCTGTCCCAAACTCCATACCAAAACCAGAGAACTCTTTAGATGGACAGTTTCCTTCTGAACAGCAGAGATATTTACTGCAAGGTACTCAAATCAACTCCAAGTGTGCGTGCACACACACAAAGGTATTTTCAAAGCCATCAGCTGACATTTACTGCTTTCCAAGTCCACAATTAGCTGTCAAGCACCTGATTCAGCAACTCTGACTGAGGGCCAATTCTGCACTCAGGACTCTGTCTGCCACATCCCTTGGCCAGGATACAAGAAAAACCCAGCAGGGGACTTGAATGACCTGCTGTGGTGCATTTTACGTTTGAGATTCCCCTCTCATTCACCATAATGCTGGCTACCTGCAGTTATAAGCATCTTCAGGAAGTCAAAGAAATTCTTTCTCATATTCTGGGATTTTCCAGGAATTAATAAAACTCCACCTTCCTATTCATACAGGCAAGGCCTCCCACCACACCTTGTTGTCTAGGTATGTAACCATGGCTGTAATCACGAATTTGAGAAATAGGTGACCAGTCACAGATTGTGCGCTGCCACAGCCCCAAAGAGCAGCAGCACTGTGTGGTGTTGTTCAGATGAGCTCAGTCTGAGTCTGGGTCTTTGACAGATAGACATGACATTCCTTCCTCATAGGAAGGAAGCTGAAATCTAAATAATCAACTTGTAACCAGCGGAAGAGGGACAGCACAAAACAAAAATGGCAGTGTTAAACACGTGCCTTGCCAGTTACAGTATCTTGGTGGTTTTTTAAATGCATTGTGTAATAATTTCTTACAGTCTGGGACAAGATCATAAAAGTCTGGTGTGGCATTAGTTATTATAGTCTCATTTCCAAACCAGAATTTAAGACTCTGGTTTACACAAAACAAGATCCAGTTCAGGAACAGGTTTTTTTAATCTCACACACAATCTTCTGCGGCAAATAATTGATAAAAATACCAACATACACTGTGTCATCAGCAATACGGGGACAGTGGATTCCAGGTAACAATATTTTTTTAAAAAGAAAGAAAGGAAAGACAGAAATGTCAATCCTCTAAAAAAATGAAAGCTCTAGAGAAAAGAAAGTAAAGTAATGTAAAATAAAAAGTTGCTAGTTCAGGATAGTGTATGACTCTTCCTCTAGAGTTACTTGAGCTCCTATTCCACAGCTTTTAAAGTTAAATCGCACACAAAATAGGGAGAACAGCACCACCAACAGAAGTCTAGTTCCAGGGTAACCAGTTACGAGACAATCACAGCATCTATCTCACTGAAATATAAAAGCTGAGTGCATTTATTGTTTCTGCCAAAAAGTGTTCACTTTCTGATCTTCAGCCAATTTTAGAGACAGACCAGCAGTGAAGTGATTTTACCTGCTATTTATTTCCCTAACCTGTGAGGAGGCCTCTGAAATTATTCTGCAAGCTGGTATTTTTATCAGTATACCAGTATTTTGCCAAAGATTCATCCAGACCACTGCTTCTTGAGAAGGTCCCCTTTGGAAACTGATGCCTGCTCCCAGTCAGATCCACACAGTAGAAGGCTGTGCAAAGCACTGCCTCCAGCGCTCCGCTCGCTGCCCCATTTCCTCACACACAGCCTCTTCCTGCAGATGCTGCTGGGGAATCAGCAATGAAACCAGGAGACAACAACTGAGAACCAAAAGCACAGATGTGCTCCCAGGGCTTCTGCTCTGCACCAGATGCAGAAGTCACACGAGCCCAGAGAACACCAGAAATATTGGTGAATGGTAACCTTCACCTTTGATGTCAGCCAGCCCCGTGTCCTGTCTTTGAAGAGTTTCTCTAAAATCTGCTTGAAATGGAACAAAGCTTCATCACCAAAATTCAGAACTACTTCTGTTTATGCAAAAGAAAAGTTTTTTGGGTTACAACACAGAGCAGGGAAAAAGCAATGGACTATTACATAAGGCATACCCTTTCACTATACATTTGTATAAGCCAAGAACAGCAAGCAGCCTATTTATAACATGATTACATTCATCTAGTATAGCTGGAAACCATTACCACAGCATGATAACTAAAAACAATATTTAACCACTATGCATGAAGACACCAGCTGAGGGGAAAACACACATACACACACCGAGTACTTTTTTACAGATGTCTAGACAATGAATTTAATAAAATCAGAATGAGCAATGCTAAAGAAATGTTGGCTTTCTGAACTTAATCAACTACGTTACCAGGCACAGGGTTGCACATTCTGTATTTCACTGTTGAGGACATGTTCTGGGATTAGCAGGTGAATATTTTCAGAGTCAGACAGGTTTCCATAATTCCAAACTCACCTGACTTCGGTCTTTGTCCACCTTCTTAAAACACTTATTCAAGGATAGATTATGTCTCACAGAATTTTTCCATCCAGTGGGTGCATTTGCAAAATAAGGAAAGTGTTCCAAGATCCAGTTGTATATATCCTTTACAGGCAGTCTTTTGGTTGGCGAATCCTCAATGGCCATAAATATGAGGCAGCTAAAGGAATAAGGAGGTTTGCAGTTGGGGTTCTGCTTGGCATCGTAGGGCATGTCAGAGTGGGCAGGAGACGGCGGTGTGTCATCACCGATGTCCTGAACAGGGCTAACGCTCCGTAACACCGAGTCCCCAAAGCTTTTCAGCAAGTTCTTGCTCTCATGTAACCAGTTCAAATTAGTTAGTTCTTCATCTTCCATGGCCCCTTTATCTAATCTGATGGCAGGCAAAGAGAAATCTAGGTCCTCATCATCGTGAAGTGCCTTTGATAAATCACTATCTTGGTAACGTTGGCTCAATCCACTGGGAACGCTAATTCCTGAGCCCTCTGGCTTCTTACTGGGAGGCATGACTGGACCCATTTAGACAGCAACTCCTGGGAGAGTGAATCCAAAGAAAAGGGAGAAACAAACAGAAAAAAGTTAGCTCATAGAAAGGTCCTGCATAGCATTTTGACAGCTTTTCCCTAACTG
This sequence comes from Climacteris rufus, assembly GCA_013398175.1. NCBI lineage: Eukaryota > Metazoa > Chordata > Aves > Passeriformes > Climacteridae > Climacteris > Climacteris rufus. Next base: position 277,131 of record VZRZ01008822.1, on the reverse strand, counting down.
GTCACTTGGCTTTTTGCCATCTGTGTTAAGCATGACCGTTTCACATAACATTCATCCACAATTGTTGAGTAAAATAATCTAAAGCTGGCATAAGGGAAGAAATTTCAGTTGATGAAATGAGACGATAATCCAGATACACCTCAGTTCTGCACGTACATGAAGCCCCACACAAGAAATCTCAAAGACATATCTCTTTCATGATGAATAGGTGTTTTTAAATCATTGAATACTCCAATTGTATTACTTCAATAAGCATGTGAACTAAAAAAAAATTAAGAGTGACTTCAGGCCAGTTGCTTCAGATTAATTTCAGCTGTTTCACATTTGAGGACAATACAACAGCACCATGATTAAAATCATTCTGGCTAAAGGCCGAGGCAGACAAACATCCACTCTGACTTGATTGCATCAAAACTCAGAAATGAGAGCAGAACTTCAAAACCAGCAAGATCAGGAGAAAGTAGGAGGGAAAGCAACACACGGTAGTTTTGGGCCCACAGCCAAGACATGGGGAAACGAGTGCCAGAGCAATAGAACACTTTAAAAATGTATGCAGAGAAAATTTTAACATAAGCTGAACTGTAGAATTTAACATGGTAGAAAACAACAGTCAGAAAGACTGGTGTGGTGTTCAACAATGGCCTGGGAGAGGTGGGATGAAGGTACTGCACCAGCAGACCCTGGGGGAGACCTGTGAGCAGTAATATTTGGGATGAGCTGAGCACTTCAAAAGCAAAGTGAACTTGGGCACCTGCCCAACTAGAGAGAAGCAGACAAGCCCAACAATTCTACTTCAGAAGCAGAAGAGAGGCTCCCATAGCTTCTAGATACAGTCAAACTGCCAGGATTTAAGTCTGGAGATGTGAATAGCAGTGGAACAAAAACTGGAAAGAGTTAATAACAGATTTTAAATGGATGAAACTTCCTGCACAAACACTGAACAAGAACAAAAATTATTCCCTGTACCTGAAACATAACCTCAGCAGTCACCTGAAGTCACGCAGTCACACAGTCGATACTGTAAACAAAATGCAAAAAAACCTAAAGATAACAATAACAGAATGAACTATCTATCTGCAGGGAAAAATAGAGCAAAACAGCCATTATGGGAAAGAGAAATAATGGACTTTGTTTTAGCTGTCATAAATAGGCAAAAATGGAAACTCTTAGTTCTTTGGGTCTTTCTGGAAAAACGTTACACCAAAACAGACATTACTAAAAATGAAACGCAGAACTTTTCTGCACAGAAGCCTGTTAATACACACCATCACTCAACGTGCTCAGTGAAAATGTGCAGTTTTCACCGAGTGAAATGAGTATCAGGGAACGGAAAAAATACCAAGGCAGATATAAACACCGGGAGGCCAGACTTGCGTCGGTCCCACTTCCTAGCTTTCAAAACTGCATCCAGCGCAACCAGAAGGTAAACAAGGGAATCGCCGGCGTCCAGGGGCTCTGGCATAGCCTGCCTACGCCGCACGCTCAACTTTGACTCCAAATGGAAGTTCCGTCCCATGAGCTTCTAAACAGGAAAATTATATGATGGCTGACAGTAAAGTAATTTAATTGCACTGTTGCTATGACAACATGCTGCTCTCTTTCTGTTTAATTTCCTTATTTGCCAGTATCCTCCCAAAGGGCCGTATCACTCCATGTTTTTTTTCCCCCGTCTCTCTTTCCCCGCTCCAGGCAGCGGGGGTGACGGGGCAGCCGCGGTCCCCCTCGGGCCGGCACGAAGAGCCAGCAGGAAGTCCGGCGGAGCCCAGCCGGAGAGCGGCTCCCAGCGGGGTCGCCGCGGGCGGGCGGGGTGCCCGGGGCTGTCCCCGCGGCGGCGGGGCCCGGCTGGGGCCACACCTGGGGGGTACGGGGGAACTGCCAGCGAGGCCCGTGGCGGC
>VZRZ01008822.1:239733-274139 GCA_013398175.1 Climacteris rufus | reverse complement strand
CCCCCGCCCGCCCAGGCCGACCCCGGCTGAACCCCGGTGGGCACCGAAGGCGCCGAACAAGCCGCAGGAGCCCACGGCTCGGCACAGCAGAGCTCTTCCTCTGCCTCTCTCGCAAGAGGGGCGGGGAAGGCATCTTTCAACACCTCCCAGCGGGCAGGTAATTCCCGCCGAGGATGGGCGAACCTGCCGGCCCGGCAGCGCACACGAGCCCGGCAGCCGGAGCCACCTGTGCCGCGGTGTGAGCGGGAGCGGGGCCCGCGGGCTGTGCGGGCAGCCACAGGCGCGGGATCCTGCACGGCGGCTCTGCTGCTGGCTCCAGCTCGCGGGAAACTACGGCCACTGCTAGGTCTGTCTTCACGCTGTGCACTAAAGAACCGTGTTGCAGAAATCTGCAGTAACTGCCGACGGGGAAAAAAAAAAAATCTTTCTTTAGGAAATCTGCTTTAAAATAAGGCTTGACTCAATTATGAAAAATGGTGCATTTTCTCCTCCTCTACCATACACTAACATAACTAGTACTAACCTGAGTAAAAAACCCCCGCCATCAGTTAAAATAATTGAAGGGAACTAACTTGATTTAAAAATGAAGACGTTGCCCAGTCTAGACAGCACTAGTTGAACATATATTCTCCTATATGTTTGTTACATGCCTGATCTCAAGGAGCTTCAGTGACTCGCAGTAGAGAATGAAAGTATGGCTGTCTACCCACGAAACAAGCACATGGAATTGTTTCATAGCTGGTCCACAAAAATCAAACTTTTTCCGCTCTGGGTAAAGAAGACTTGAAGATTTTTTAAGGCATACTTAAAAATAAATTTTCCGTTCAGCATAGAAAAGGTCTGTCTTATCATTCAAGTCAGACATACAGGTATCCTTTCCAGTGCAGCCCTCCCTGGACACAAAAATTGTCACTAAGCCAAGAAGAAAAAAACATTTTAGCTGTTTTATTTAGAAGTTAGGACAGCTGCCTCAAGACCTTGCAGGAATTCCCAATGCACGGTTACCTGTTTTAATCTCTCTGACACTTATGAAATTCACACTTTTAGACAAGAGTGGCAACCACCTCATTCTCAAAAGTGCAGGGATAAGAAGTGATTCACTGATTCTCTGGAACTAGAAATTCCTGTCATAACTAGCTAAGACTTTCTTTTGCCGATAGCTCTCCCTCCCCTACCCAGTGAACTGCTATTTCACATTCTTGCATATTTTCAAGAAGACACACCAGCAGCTGAATTGCAGAATGGGGAAAATACCTATCAGGCAGCAGAGTATCATCGTTACCCACTGGCAACCCTGCCCTGTGACTCCACCAGCCCTAACACTCCAACAGTCAGCAGACCATTAGTTTACACAGTTCTTATCTCATGGCCGTTTGGTTTCAAACCCAAACTAAATTATCAAGTCATAACTCCACCCACCTGAATTTACTCCAAATGCTTCAGACGTTTTTCTGAGTGAATCAACATGTCTCTTTATTGGCAAGCAAGGAGATTTATTGCATTTATTATCACTTGTAAAAGTCAAGTGTCTTGAAAGACTACCAATAAGAATTCAGCTAACAAGAAGTATTTCTGAAGTGAGAAGGGGGAAGCCTCATGAGGTGTACAGCAGTATGCAAAGAAAATTATACCTTTAATACACTATGTATGCATCCTATTTAGCTCAGTTCTGTTCAAAATTAGTGGCAAAATTCCCCATGAATATTGCTGGAATATGATCAGTTGTCAGAGTTTTCGGGTTTTTCCATGGCAGGTAGGAATTTCCCCAGAGTGCCCACTAAGGATTACACTGAAGGGCCGCAGTGAGACATTCGCTGTGTAGACAGAAAAGCCGGCAGGATCAAGCACAGGGGCCAGCAGGGGATGACAGAGCAGCCCGGGAGAGCAGGGGACAGACTGCCCACCAGGTCGGAGGGCTGGCAGGGGCTCCCGCTGAGGTGTCCCAGGGGAGGCAGCAGTGCAGGGCTCGCTGGCTCCTGCTCACCGCTGAGCTCGACAGCAACTGGAGCTGCTGACTTGAGGAGCACTAAAACACCAGCAGCAAGGTAAACATTACTACCTTGCCTCTGGGAAGACTGTCCCCCCACTTCTGACTGCTGGAATACCTAATACAACTAATTGAAGAAAGGAGCATACAGTCTCACTCAGCACCATTGAAAGAACATTAACTGCTGGCTTAGAGACTACTGCAGCAGAACAACTGATGTATGGGAATGAAGTAACTAAATACTCACTGTAATCTCAGGCAAGCCACCAAAATTATTAGGGTGTTGATTTCCCCATTTCTGAGACAGGAATAATACTAATTCATTTAGCAAAAGATTTGCAACACTGACAGATGAAACTGTTTGTACATCAAGACCAAAGTACTTGCCGTACTGAAGGCTGATTAGAAGTTCCAACCGTGCAGAGCTGCACTTTAGCCTTGTGGGCTAATATACAACAGTCTAATCTTTCCACTCAGATTTCAGAATACCAACTGCAGATGTTGCAGTATCTTATTTAATGAGGATTTCCAGCCATCTCCCTATACTCCTTTATCTCTTATCCTCCTCTAGATTGGAATCCCTGAAAATTTCCCACAAGCCATCAAGCACACAAGCACAGCAAGGGTCACGGGCTCATGGGCTCATCTTCCCCCCTCCATCTCCGTCTGTGCTGGGAACATCTTTCTTTGCTAGTATTATGACCATGTGTCGTGGTTTAACCCCAGATAGCAACTAAATACCACACAGTCGCTCGCTCCCCCTGCCACATGCACACAGTGAAGAGAGGAATCAGAATTTAAAAAAAAAAAACTAAACAGAAAACCCTTGCGGGTTGAGATAAGAACAGTTTCATAATTCAAACAAAATAAAATATGATGATGGTGATAATCGTAATAATACTAGAGAGAAAGAGGAATAACACCCAAGAGGAACAAATGATGCACAATACATTTGCTCACCACCTGCTGACTGATGCCCAGTTCATCCCTCAGAAGTAATCAGCCCCTCCTGGCCAATTCCCCCACACTTTTTATACTGGGCATGATGCTGTGTTGTATGGAAAATTCCTTTGGCCAGTTCGGGTCACCTGTCCTGGCCATGCTCCCTCTTGGCTTCTTATGCACCTGCTCACTGTCAGAGCACAGGAAACTGAAAAGCCCTAGGGTAAGCACTGCACAGCAACAGCTAAAACTTCAGTGTGTTATCAACATTATTCTCATACTAAATACAAAAATACAGCACCACTGTCCCAGTCAAAAGCAGGACACTCTGTCACATGACCTTGCTCAATACTTCTACTTTCTGCAATCTGGCCTCACCTGTCTCACTTAAGTGGACCTGCACCACTTATCCCCACCTTTAAGCCCCTATTCCTAACTTGGTCTCCAATTATCATGTCCTTATTGACTGGCATCCTTGTGAATGTTGATTCTCTCTATATCAGAGTCAGATTTCTTCCCTGAAGTCTGCTGCAAGTTTGCCAGCTAAGCTTGCTCATTAGGATTTAGAATTTGACAAGCAGCTGTACAAAAAAACCTCCTAATTCTAAATAGACCTGATGTACTTTTCAAAGACTGATGTGGACAGGGCTGCTGACCCTTGTGATCAGACCCTAAGTGTGGGGGACAGCTCAGGCCCTGACACCATCCACTGGCCATCTTGTTTTGTTTCAGTTCTTCCCCCATGCAGAATGACTGGTATGTCCCCCATTAGTTTTGGTATTTCTAATCTTCTATTTTCTCTGAGGCAATCAATTTAATCTTGTACAGAGCAGAAGCACATTGAACACATCCAAGTGCTTATAAAAACTAAATCATGAATACAGTATGTGTTTATTCATTTCCTCTTTCACAACTCCTGTTCCCAGCATTCTTCTCCTGAAGTATCAACACTTCTTTATTTTTAACCACAGCAGACCAGTCTGGTTTTGTGTTTTTGCACTATGCCTGCTTTTGGGGCAGAGAAACAGCCATGTCTGAATTCCTTGAACAGCACCTGAGCAGCCAGAGTCTCTGCCCTGTAGAGGGGTAACACAGCTAAGAGGCTGATAAACAGTGCCCTGCTGCCCTGAGAAAGAGCAGCCCTGGCCCCGCAGCTGCTCCGAGAGCAGTTGTACCCGGCCTGCCTGTCCCATGTCTTTTACAAGCACACACTCCCCTTTCTTCACCCACAGCAAGCACTAGCTGTAAGCTGCACTTGTAATGAAAGCCCAGCTTACTCCAGCTTACCAAGAAAAGATCTATCTTCTGCTCATTCACTCAAGAACATGGAATCAGATTTACAAAGCATTTTCCCAACCTTTTGTTTAATTACTCTTCAAGTTCTCATTTTCCCCAGCAGGGATAACCCAACAGAAACAGAACTGAATCTGTGAGAAAAGGAGCACCGATACAAAGCTTTCTCGGAAGTGTGAGCAAACAAAACTATCTACAGCATTTGTTTCACAGGCTAAAATAAAATTAATTTCTTCCAATAAAATCCACAGTTTTTATTAAATAGCTCCTTTATAAATTAATGTATGCACATTTATGATGTTATTGTAGTAACACTTGCTTGCAGCTTCTAGGAAAATGAGTATACTTAGTGCTAAAATTATATACAGCTGACAAGCTACCAGCAAGTGTGTTTCTGTATGTGAGCGTGGTGGGAGGACAGCATCATGCATGCACGTTTGTCCTACATATATTTGTTAAAATGGGTCCATATGAGAGTTGCTTTCCCACTGTAATTACCCAACATACAAGCACCCCAAGCACAAACTTAGCTTATATTGGGAAAGGGAAGCTTCTGCCAGTGCAGCTTATTTTAATAGCCTAACCAGTGGAAAGAAAAATGTTGCTGGCATAAGCACATTTTTACTGGTGTCTTCTGCTATAATGGCTATACTGGTCTGAACTCACCTAACTAACCCAGTGGATACACTAACTGTAATACAAGCCAGCATTTCTGGTACAGTTGCAGTGTTTGAAGCGGCTGAAAAATAGAAGAACTGTTTTCTGGGGTTTGGTGCTCAGACTCTGCTATCTGTTGTAAAGGTGTACTGATGCAAAATGTGGCCTGGCATTGTCTCAACATCAGTATTCACCACTTGGCAGCTGAAGTCAAACTTACAAGTAATCAGCAGAACCAGAAATCAACGGTATTTTTGTTCTCAAAAGCAGTGTGGAGGAAAAGCAGCAGCCAACACTGCAGACAAGTAAAGATCAGAAGTCTTGGGGAAAACGATAATGGAGAACCATACCCTTTTTATAAAGTTCCCAAACTCCATTGCCAAGTGGAATTTCTAAAACTAAGACAAAATTATTTCAAGTCAACATCTCAAGTTCTGCCTCAGCTTTCCTGAACACAAACTCTTAATTTCATCAATAACTTCAGGAATTTGTCCTTTATTTGTGTATCTATGCAAGCAAAATTAAGTTGCAACAGGACCTCACAGGTAGTGAAGTTTGTGCTCACATCCCATCAACCGAAGTTCTCGGGAACTGACGCTAAACACAGTTTGCCATCGCTACTGCTGTGAGCTAAAAGGTATTTATTCTCCTCTGACCATTTGCTTGTGCCAGGTGCATTTCCTAGCCACAACTATACTGAGTCCCAGCTTGATTTCCAGCTCTTCGTAGCACAGAATATTCCAGGGTCTTTTCCTCTACTCACTACTTGGCTCCACTCTTTCTGTATGTTTCTTGAACACTGTTCCCAGAGGAAATCCTATGAAATGCAGATTCCCAGATTGCGACAATGCAGAGACCCCCGTGAGAGCCTGTATGAGGTGGTGCAGTGGTGAAGCACAAGCATGGCTGAGTACAGTTGTGTCTGCAAAGAGATGCTGAGAGGGTGCAGGTTGTGGGAAACACACAAAGTGTCATAAAATGAATAAGCAGACTTCTATCCTTGGTGTGTTTTTAGTGCTATAGACCAGCCTACCAAAAGCACCAGGGAGCAAGGAATGGAAAGCAATGAAAAACTGCAGTGGAAGGATTAAAAAGAGACAGTACCATCTGCAGAAAGGTTCTGTGTTATCCTGTGCTCCCCTCCACAGCCACAGCTGAGGTGGCCTCCAAGGCTGAACCAGAGAGCAGCCCTCAGGCAGAGCAAGCAAGATTTGGGGAGGGAAGAGGAAAGCTGGCACAGAAAAAAAGCACAGCTGAAGTACCCACACCCCAGCAGCAACTCCTATGGCCAGAGAACACCCCGCTGGCTGCCACGTTCATGTCCTGTGAGGTGGGTTTCCCTGCAAGCAGCGTTTGGCTTCTTTATGGTGACAAGAGCATGTTATTATTACGGACTGAGTTACCCATTGGGACACTAATTTTTGCCAGGCCTTTTGCCACTGCCCCAGTCTTTCTGGCAACAGGTAACTTCAGGGAGCAGCTGCAGTGATCTGGGAGGTATGGGGCACCTGGTACCTCACAGACTTTTTGCAGGCAAATTTCACATTCCACACGTTTCTCACAGAGATGCCACAAAGATGGGGTGGACCTCAGCAGCCAAAGCACTATGAAATAATCCTGGGAATGTTTTTCTCTTTAAATCTACAATCCTGTAAACACTGATAGTTAAGCCCTCTTCTTAGGTTCAGCTAGTTCCAGCACAATTTAGCACTTCCATAAGCATTTCAAGGACAAAAAAATGCTATGGCTATGTTATGGTTTAACCCCAGCCAGCAACTAAGTACCATACATCTGCTCACTCACTCCCCTCACCTCCAATGGGACAGAAAGGAGCATTGGAAAAAGTAAAACTGTGAGTAAAGAACGGCTTAATAAATGAAATTAAGTACAATATTATATTAATAATAGTAGAGAAAAGGGAGATATGAGAGAAATAAATCCCACAATGGACACACAAATGATGGACAATGTAATTGCTCACCACTTGCTGAGTGATGCCCAGCCCACCCCTCTGCAGTGATCAGCCCTTCCCAGCCAACTCCCCCAGTTTATATACTGGGCATGATGCTCTTTGATACAGAATATCCCTTTGACCAGATCTGGTCAGTTATCCTGCCTGTGCTCTCTCCCAGCTTCTTGTGCACCTGCTCACTGGCAGAGCATGGGAAACTAAAGAGTCCTTGACTTAGGGTAAGCACTGCACAGCAACAACTAAACCAGCAGCGTGTTATCAACATAATTCTCATAACAAATCCAAAACACAGCACTGTATCAGCTACCAGAAAGAAAATTAACTCCATCACATCCAATATATATATTTTTTAAGAACATTTGAGAAGAAAAGTTACTGCTTGTATGTAAGTAGAGGGTTTTACTTATTCCACATTACCTGTTACATAATCTTCATTATCCTTTTTCATAATGGAAAGACAAAACCAACATGAAAACAACACAATATCAAACCAAATATGACATGTAAGAAAAAAGAAATAAGCTATCGCTGGAAAAAGCCCTGCAGGTTATTGGACCCATGCTGGGCAGCAGAGCTGGGGTTTCAGCAGCAGACAGGGCTGTCCTGGCACAAACCAGGCAGCCACTGCGCCATCCTCTTGCTGTGCCTGTGAACAGAAGATCCATGTAATGACAACCACAAAGCTCATTTAAGCTCTGAAAAGGTGACTAATGAGCTCATTCACACTGCCTATTAATTATTCACTACAACACTGAATCCACTCAAGACAAACGGCAAAGTAAACTTTAAATACAGGGAGCTGAGGCCTCCTGTGTTGTCAACTTCTGCCTGTAAAACTTTTTGCAATGCAACAGACACTTCAGTTGCTTCTGCCCCCTTGTTAAACTCCCTCGAATGTTTAGACCTTCATTTTTTACTACCTCTAGCAGAGTTAAAGCAGATGCAGCTGCTATGTATTTATTTTGTTGGTGCCAAATCTTTTTCATTAGTAGTTCCAGGTAATCATAAAGCATTATACATAACTTTCAATTACATTCTTCAGAAATTAAAGTCTGACCTCAAAATGAAGGCCAGGTCTAAAGAAGTAAGAAGACAACAACACATGCCTGTTTAATGAGAAGCAGCCCATCTCCAGAGCCTGCACTTATTGATACTTCTGTGAACATCTACAATTTGTGCCAAAATGAAAACTGAGGTCTTAAAAAAAAACACAGTTTCACTTCTTAAGTGCTGGACCAAAAAAGCTTCTGATGTTTAGAAACAGCCTATATGTACAAATGCTTTTGTTATCCTGTTTAGTGTGAAGTAAGAGGCAGATAATGGTTGGATGTTAGCAGCACAAGTGGTGGAGTTTGCTGCTGTGGTGGCTGGAACAGGCATCGACTCTCTTCAAACAGTACTTTTCTTCATAAGATAAATTACTCACAGCATTTTTAAGTTAATTTTAGTAACTTGTTGCAGGTTGAACCAGCAACTACAGAGTGACATTAAAGACACTGTCTTATATGATGTGTCTGATCTTCAGTGGGAAAACATTACTTGCACCTCTGGTTACACAATCAACTCCAAAGGTCGGGAACAACTAGATAAAAGGTAAAGCCAGGAATTACATAGCTGAAGTCCAGTAGGGTATAAAATAAAGTGTGGGAGACATAAGACAACATCAAGGTGATATTTAAACACAAAACAAGGGCTAGCAAAGGCAGTTTGTCAATGAAGTAATTTCTGCAGAATTCACTAATCACTCTCTTCCAAACTGTCAAGGTTGTAACTAAGCAGACTAAGAAACTCCGCACTACTTGAAGAAAAGGACTTAACCGCCTACCAACAACTGATTAGTCTTCATTTATTTAAATCTGTGATTCTGAAATTACCAGAGATGCATGAGAACTGTGTTGTCATCTTAGTACTGCTCCCTAAAATGGTGATTAGAAAAAAGCAAACACGATACAGCAATGGAGCAGCCTACACCACCTAGCACACGTGTTTTAACCCCAGCCAGCAGCTAAGTACCATGCAGCCACTTGCTCACTGCCCCCCGCCCGAGTTTTAACGGGAAGAACGGGAAAAAGGTAAAACTCAAGGGTTAAGCACAATGACTGAAATAAAGTTAATAATAATAATAATAATAATAGTAATTAGAGGAACAAGTGATGCACAATACAATTGCTCACCACCTGCTGACTGACGCCCAGCCCGTACCTCTGCAGTGATCAGCCCTGCCAGCCATCTCCCCCCATAGTGAGCATGATGTTCTGTGGTGTGGAATATCCCTGTGGCCACTTTGGGTCACCTGTCCTGGCTGTGCTCCCTTCTGGTTTATTTCTGGACCTGCTCACTGGCACAGCACGGGAAACTTAAAAGTCCTTGACTTAGGGGAAGCACTGCACAGCAACAACTAAAACTTCAGTGTGTTATCAATATTACTCTCATATTAAATCCAAAACAGAACTCTGTACCAGCTACTAGGAAGAAATCAACTCTATCCCAGCTGAAATCAAGACAAAAAGCTTTCCACCTAGTGAGATTCCTAAGCCTCCTGTAACTGAAGGGTGTTGGCGAAGGGCTCCATTGAAACCACAGACCCCACTAACCTGCCTGGCAAGGGGAGTTCACCTCCCAGCCCGGTGATGGGAAACAGTGGCGCTTCCTGCAGCCACCTCCCCACACCCTGCTCCTCATTTCCCTAATGAGCCCCAGCAGTGATGTCAGTTTTGCCCAAGGCACGATTTGTTCTAAACAATAACAAACTACAGTTGGCTATGTAATCAGAGGAATGCCAGATCTGGGGGAGGAGAAGCAAACAAACTGACGGTACAGCTTTTAACTGTATGCAACAAAGTCAACACTTGGCTACAGTGTCAGTGAATCTCTTGAGTGGTCAATGCCCCTACCGGTATTGAGAGTGCCCTGCATGGCTTTGACCTAAGAGGTCACCTGGGAGGGGTCCTGAGCCACCAGTCTCAGCAAATTCCCGTGAGACTGCCATGCCACGAGCAGGGCACGCAGCCAGCACCGGCCAGCTGGCTACTGCTGGGCGCCACTTTGGGGCCCACTCATGCTGCTGGGCCACCCGGGTACCAGGGCAAACACAGCCCAATCCAAAGCCTCGTGCAGCTGATGCCTCTACTGGAAAACTGGTCCCGCAACTCCTCCTTCCTCTTGGCTCTCCAAACATAATCTCATGGCTCTCAAGACCCCAGTGTATGCCGATCAGTGGGGAACGTTGGGCTATTCTGTGCTTTGGTCATATCATTGCAACAAATTGTAGGTATTTCTTATCAGCAATCAGAAAAATCAGATGTTCACAAAGCAAAAAACTCATAGATTCAGCAAACAGGAAAAATTGTGGCCCCTTTAAATCGCATAATGCTCACCTCCTTGTAAATGAAATTGCCTCTCTGTTCATCCATTACCATACACAGGTCCCAATCCAAAAAAAGCCAAGATTTATATGCTCCAGTGATTACACGGTAGTCACTTTGCCGACTGAGAAAATCTGTAAGTGCTGACCAGATGAGGCCAGAGAACACACATATCACCCCTAATTTTATGTATTTCTGTCTGTTGTCACAACCTCTAAAATAATGGAAAAGGCAAAACTAATGGGCTGAAGCAAGCACTGCTATCAGTAACTCACTACCTGTTCTTCTGCTGCAGCTCTGGTCTTGCACGCTTCTTGTACGCAGCCAGGGTTGACTCAGGATTCCCATACACACACATGAGATTTAGGGAGCCAGAGACATGCTACACTCACATGTTAAGCGTAAGTCTGCAGCTGGGCCTTTGGTGATCCATGTATTCAGGTGTGTGCGTGCACACCATGGCAAGTGTGTGCTCAAGTCTGTTCAAGACTAGGATTTGAGTAGGCAAGTACCCAAAGGGGGTCCTTACTGAAGTTAACGGGTTTCACTTGAGCAGTTTCTTCTCTCATAGGTCAGGCAGATGGAATAAGATCTTGAAATTAGCCAGGTGGAAATTTATGCCTGTGCTTGCCTTTCTAAGTGGGAAGTGTGATCTGGCGCCTGCAGAGCCCTCAGGGAGCTGGGCTGAAGCTGTCCTCAGGTACCCCAGTGCTCTGTGGCTCTGTGCACTATTTGATTGCATCCTTGGATTTATGCCAGTGCTAATCAGCATCCAACCCTCTACCTTTATTTCTTCCTTACCTCCCTCTCATATAACTCCATTTAAAGTTCACTCTAAGAGTTGAAGAAGGCAGAGCAAAGCTTGTCTTGCCCACGTCCTGGTTCTGGCCATGTCCTAAGGAAGAACAGGGAAAATGCAGTGATACTCTGCAGTGTTCTCCTGTACTTCCAGAGACCTGCTGCTTAAAAGCTGAAGCTAAAGATGCCATCAGATGCTGTGGTATGCTGTAAACCCAAAGATATTCTTTTTCTATCAACTTTCAAAAAGGTTCCTGTAAGCTTCAGCATCAACAACAGTCTGTAGCAAGAAATTCCATGCTTTACCTATTGACTATGTGAAAAAAATTCTTCCTTTGCTTTAAATGCATCATCTCATAGCTTTGCTTGAAACCCCTCTTTCTTGCGTATTATGGTAATTATCCTGTATCTAGGACACATGACTCAGGTCGATGCAGACTTCTCTTAGATTTTATAGTGCCTTCCTACTGCTCCAGCAGTGCTACTGATACTTAATCTGCATTTCACTCTCTGAAATAACTACAGGTACACATAAACATCAGACAATAATACATAAACATACCTGTCAATAGCCATCTAATCATAAAGTCATAATTATCAGTACTGTGTCTACCCAGACAAGAGAAAAGGGAGTTGTTTTTCAATAAAATGGTCCTAACAACATGCTTTCCCTTGTAGTCTCCCTCTGTAGTTTTTCCCCTTACAGACTCACTTTAAGTACCTGGAGCTTTTCCAAGCACTTAATATGTCCATACAAAATGTGGAAGCAGATCATTCCAGCTGATGACATCTTTATCCATGAAGAGAACAGCAGCTGGAAGATGCTGCCTTCCACAAACACTAACCATAACAGATTAGCCCCTATGCAGGTTCAGTCCTTTGAAAAAGCTGCAGCTTCAGGGTTGCCAAACTTCTCAGGGCTGCTCCAGTTTAAGTCCCAGCCTCCAGGTTCCACATGGCATCTGCCGAAGACAGCAGGAGCACGGCCAAGGTGGAAACGGTCTAGCAGATGAGGAAGGACCAGAGAGCATGGTGGGAAGGGCTACTGGGAAGTGACAGAGAGAGACTGCTTTCAAAGGGTGGTGTGGGGCTAGGTCAAGTCTGGGGTGGTCATGTGGGAAGCGATGGCCTCATGTCATCTTCTACTCAAGTTTCAGCTCTGGCCCCATGTGAAAAGGGCAACAACCCCCCGCCTAACAACCCACAGTCATCATTATGCATGATCCTTGTGCTTGAATCAATGGAATAATAAGTGATAAATAAGTGTGAACATACACATATGAACTTAATTTCCACTCAAAGCATCCACAATTCTTCACCTGTGCTTCCAGCTCCTGGGTGCAGTTCCTAACTGTGGCCCATTTGAGGCAAAGACCAGCAGTGTGTCAAGGCTCAGCTGGCAGGATGTTTGTGAAAGCAGTTCAGTTCAGTCAACAATCTCCCCCTAGAGTCCAAGTACATCACCTCAAAAATATGTCTCAGCTCTTCTGGCATAGAGCCTGGGAACCCAAATTTGTTTCTGATCCAGGTCCTCTAGCTAGCAGTGTAACAAGTTGCTGTCCTGCCATCAGGATGAATAAAGTCATTTTTCACTCATTATGTTATTCAAAAATAGAGCAGGAACTTGATTTAAAAAAAGAAAGCAATACACTGGAAATGAACAGAGAAAAAAGCTCTTTTGCTTTGTAAAACACAAAGATAGAACACTGAGTTAGAACAACGCAAGTTAATATCCCAAGGAGCTCGACCAGAAAAGAAGATACTCAGGTTACAAATTCTGCTGCTCCTGGTCTTGCAGCTAAGCCTATCCATGTCAGGCCGTCTGGCTTTTCCTGCAGATCACTAATATTTTTCCCTCCAGTCTACAGAATGGCTTCAGGCAAAATGGTACAGGTCCATACCAGCTGTTGCATGGGATAACCTATGGTTGTTTTCCTCCACGCACATAGGATATGGTGAAGCATGCTGCAGTGAGTGACACCTCTGCTGTTCTGACTGCACCTCCCTGGGGTGTGAGGCATCACTCTCTTTCCCAGGGCGCAATCCTGCAGCTGCTCCCACCAGGAGAGGCAGCCCTGAGATGAGAAGCAGCACGGTGAGCACGAACCCCGTTTACCTAACAAACTGTGAGGACTCTGCTGGACTTGTCAATGCTTGTGACAGGGTAACGACAGCGCCTTTAAATCCGAGGTGTTACTTAACAGCAAGTTAAAGAAGAGCAGACAGGTGTATCCTGTGTCACCTGATGGCAACGTGGCTACAGCTGACTCATTCATCAGGAGACTGCTTTCCCCTCAGCAGGTCTCCCTTGGACTCTCCCTTGTGGCGGTGCGGAAAGGAGGGACCGGCCGCACAAGCCGCTCCTACTGACTTGCTGGCCTTTGCCTGCAGGATCTCTCCATCCTCGCCTGTCAACCGCCCAAACTGGGCTCCTGGAAAAGTAATTTACCATCAGGTTTCATTACTGACTAGGTTATTTTTCCTATTAACCTAAATCAATATACTCATACAGTAAACATCCCCAAATTCAAGTCAATATAGAGAATTCATAAGGTATTACAGATTTATAGATATTTACAGCTTTGATTAGAGATCCTCAGATGGATGGTGCTATGGAGGCACAGCCAATAGATTAGATTTTCAAGTACTCATGGTAACTTGTAAGAAAAGCACTAGAAAGATTTAAGAGTCCAAGTCTCACTGACTTTTAAATGACCTTCAGTGAAGTTAGTATTGCTTCAGTCTTTCAAAAGTGCCGTCTTACTGCTCTGCCTAAAGGTTTGCTTCTCTCCCTGCCGACACGACGCTGGTGAGAAGGGAGGGCAGTTACAGCAGAACGTTCATCTTACAAGATGCCTGTCTTGCCTAGGGGCAATGTCCTGCACAGAAATGAACATGGTCCTGGGTGTATCTGGCCCTCAGCCATTACACAAACCAGTATGGCCAAACCAACTGTGGCTGCTGTCAGTCCTGTGCCCATCCTGCTCTGCTGCCAGCAGGAGACAGCAACACAGACAACCAAATCGGTGGCTCCCTCTCCTCTGATAGCTCTGCTTTTCATTTCTAATCAGATGAACACACACTGTTACACAGTCTTCTGGGGGAACTTTTTCAGGACTGTGCATCGCACATAGTAGATTACTTCTAGTAACAGATACTTCTATGAGCTACTGCACCCCAAAGGGAACGTGCCCAGCTCTGGGCAGACAGAGAGCACATTCAGTGCAACAGAGGCCCCAGCCAGCCCAGAGGGATGAAACCACTGCCAAATCATGTCTCTGCAGAATCCACTGCCCATATGCTTAGACTGTCTCGCCTCCAGTCTCGGGAGCACATCTGAGCAACTGTCTAGACCTGGAAACTAGATGAAACAAAAGGGAACCACAACATCCTCTCCTGTGGTAATCTCTAAGGACGTATCTGCTACCCCCTACCCAGTGTAGGGACAGCCAAACCATGGCATGTCCTGTAAACAATGTCCTGAAGATAAAGTCACTGTCCAGAAGGCTGAACTTCTTCAAGAGAGCTCCTCTGGAGTTCACCGGGCTACCTTTTACAGAGCACTACACAGGCATTCCTCTGGAGACATGAGATTGGTTTGGTTTGGTTCTGTAAAGAAGCTTTTTTAACAAGCAAAAGTCATATTCAAAATATTTAAAATTATGTAAAATTTTTATTTAAATTAATGAAAATGTACCTATAAATGAAAACTTTTTGTCCTGGGCTTCTACTCTGCAGAACAGGGACTCTCTGCCCAGAAACTTCTGTAAGACTGTTATACAGTATTTCTTCTATTTAAGTAGGTCACCTGACAGGGGAAAATATCTATGCGAAATTTCAGTGAAGCCAACAGATTTCTGATTAAGACTGGCACCTGGCAATACCTATAGATTTCCACATATTTATCCCTCCCAGCACAGAAGTCATACATCTCATGTTAAGTCACATGCTCGTGGAAAAGATCTTGCATACATTAATACAAAATGTAGCAACTTCCTTCAATGCTTTTAGATCATCCCCTAAAAAAACAAAATAGCACATATCTCTAATGGAGTTCTGAAAGTGGATCAAAAATCCTATATAAGGAGAGACTTCTGTATTTAGCTCCAATTAATTTGACTTCAGTACAGATATGCTGGAGCCAAAAATAAACCCTAGACTGTTTGACTCCCATTTTCTGTTCTAGCCACTACACCACGCTTTGACAATGATAGGTACTTTACATAAACGCTGGTTTCTCTCAGTACTACATATTTTCAGTTGCTTTTTCAAAACCACTCTGCTCCAAGTGGCTGCCACATAAATGTACTCTTTGAATCACAGGGTTCAGTTTGACACTTTGTGGAACTGCCACCTTATACAATACAACCCTTGTGATGTATCAGCTAATTCTTAGGATCTAAATGTATGGGTTTTATCAGAACACATCTATCAGAGTGTATTACCCTACTGACTGCTGCCAGTGGAGCATAGTATCAGGCATAGCATCCAGAAACACCTACTTCAAAGCACAGAAATAGGAATGGGACTTCAGCAGGAGGTAAGATCAGGGACAATACCAGTAAGAGAAACATCCCCAGTATTGCTGCCACCAGTTCCACAGAGGCCAGGTCTCACCATTTAGTGTGTCAATCTAAGGACTTTGAAAAAAACCCCAAAACTTCACTTGGACACCAGTCTGAGGGCCCAGAAAGGGCAGGTCTTTCCAAACTGGCACCAAATCCTGCACTCTCTATTCTTGGAAAGGTTTTATTTACATTATTGCAATTCTGGGTAAGGATTGCAAGATATAACTCTGAGATCAGACCTCTAATCCTGCCTCTCTGTTTACTGCATTGATTGTGCTCTTTTAGACTCTGATCTCGGCATTCCTGCTAGTGCAGGCTCCCCTCTGTTGGGGATGGGGAATTAAAATGGGATTCAACTCAAAAGCTGAGGCAGAGCAGGGAATGATGAAAACACATCATCTGCCATGAGCAGCCATCACCATGGCTAAATTTAGAATGTAGGCTCCTCAGGCAGAGAGATGATTCGCCATCCCTGTGGGGCACCAGTCACACAGTGCTACATAAATATTAAAATAATAATTGATGATTAATTAATAATGGCTTCCTTTTCCTCATGACCATCTCTCAGCTGCCATAAGAAATAATTATTTCCTTTCTTCTAGATGCAGATACAAACAATCATTCAAAAACTTATCTCCTCAGAGAAAATTCACTTTCCCATTCCTTTTCAGTAAAATAATATTTTCTGCAGCCTCGGACATGAGATTCTGAAGCATTCACAGGCACTCTGTTTAAGAAAGAAATACTAATTAAAAATGTCTCAGAAGCCACAATAACCAAAAAAAACACCGAGAAGGCAAAGTTGAGGTACAGAAAAAACCCCTATTAATTCCCTCTTGCTTTATAACCATGTCCTCTATAAAGATGAAAGTCTTTTAATAAAATCCAGTTTAGATGCTGTGGGGAAATATCTTAAGGATGCCTGTGTTCCTTCGGTGACCATAGACACAAACATCCAACTCTGATCTTACAGCTGCCTTTTATCAGTGTATTGCTCCTGCTTTTGATATGTACTAAGTGCTTCTGATATTCACTCTACTTTCTGTAAAGTTAGAAAGCCTCCAAAAATTCAGCAAGCAATCCACTCCTTTTGCGTATGACTTTGCTCTGCTCATCTGTTCCTAAGCCAGGGCAGCCTTACTGCACCTTCACCTGCCTCCAGCAAGTCCTTTTGCTGGTTACTGATCCATCACACTGTCCAGCAGATTTCATAGCTACCAGCTCTCGTAACCCTCCTAGTTAAAGAAATAAATGAGTAAATAAATAAAACAAAAAGCCCTTGTTCTCTCAGCATTCAGCCCTCATGTTCCAAAGTTGGTGTCTGAAGCCTGAGTTCATTCCTCTCCAAATTAGCTTGCTTTCTAAATCTCATATTCTACCAAAGCCTTTCCTTACCAATGACACAACTACTACTCTTCCTCCATATCCTTTTTTCTGTTGGTTTGTGTTCAGGCTTTCCCCCCAAATAACCAGCCTTACCTTTCCCAGCTGCTCAGCACTGCAGGTGTCAACCACCTAGAAACCCCTGACCAAGCCTCAAAACCCCATTTAGTTTTCAAGATAATTATTAAGATAATTATGCTTTTTAGATAAAATTGTTTCCTTGTGGAAGAAAATTTACATCACTGAGAACATCAACATTTGTCTATGAAATTTCTTCATGGTATTTTTACTGATAATGAATGCCATCTCCTAATAATCCCCCAGGCCCTCTTTA
Source organism: Climacteris rufus (assembly GCA_013398175.1). Lineage (NCBI taxonomy): Eukaryota > Metazoa > Chordata > Aves > Passeriformes > Climacteridae > Climacteris > Climacteris rufus. The sequence goes on along the minus strand of VZRZ01008822.1, from coordinate 256,840 downwards.
GAGACAATTATTATAAAAACAGATCTTCCTAATGAAGATAGAGTTACTGAGTCCAGAAGTTTTAAATCACTAATCAGGACAGCTGTGAGACTCTGTGCAGCAATTAGTTTTAAAACCAGTTCTAAGATGAAGCTGGATGACTTTGTGAAAGGGAGGGAAGCTACAGCCCCCAGATCAGTGAACCCTGCGGGGCCCAGCGCGCCGAGGCCTGCGCAGCGGCAGCCGCCTGGGACCTGCTGGGTCACACGCAGCACGGGCACTGGCGTGTGTGTGTCACGTAGGCACAGCAGGACTCGCTGCACACGAGAAGATTGCAGGGGAAAATAAAACAACCAGAGTCCCCAGGGCAGGAAGCAGCACAGGGAACACATCGGGGAGCCCTGGGGGCAGCCCAAGCCCCAGGCAGGCTTGGGGAGCAGGTGTGGGCAGCACGCACTGCAAAGTGCTCAGCGTGAACATACATGGCTGCAAACACGAGAGACACTGGGATTCACCTGGTTGTCCTGTACATCCTGAATGGCAGCCTGGATGTAAGAACCCATCTCTGTAAAGATTTCACCCCAGGAAATAGTTTCTCCACACTTTTAAAGCCTGCAGCAGAAGGATGGCACCTGTCTCCAGGAACATCATCTCATGCCCTGGATGCTGCTCACCACTATGCTAATTTTAAAAATTCCTGGGCAAACAAACAAGGGTCCAGTCCTTCAGCCCAGATCCTGCAGCTCCCAAACCCTCCACTCAGGCAGAAGGCTCTCGCCTCCTTACCCAAGAACAGCCTCAACAAATGAGTGCAATTAAAACATAGATAATGCATCTGAACATGTGCATTTCTCATTTATTTAACAAGCACAGTTTAGCTTTAATTATTTATGATAACACTTTAGAAGAAACTAGTAAACATAGTGCAGTAGACTCTACAAAAGTAATAAAGCCCTTGCTGAAGGAGACTACTTCATGGTTTCCTGCTTGGAAACCTCTGCTGGGACAGGGACTCAAACCTCACCTAGTAGAAGAATTACATGGTGCAAGAATTAGGACAAATGAGGAAATTGAGGTTGTATTTGACTAAAAAAACAAAACCAAAAAACCCCACAAAACACAGAAAACAGTGAGCAATATTATGAATAAAACTTTCCATCAACATGAATGGTCTTATTCAGAGCTGTCTGTGTCGAAATCCTCTCACCTCACATACCTGTGCAGGATGGGTATGTCCAAGAGGCTCAAGAAATCTTTAGACTTATTTCTCCTCCCTCTCCTACCAGGAAAATCAGGACTTGTTGCAAATCAGTGTATTTACTGTACAAGTAGCTAAGGGGAAAGGGATGCCTCGGTCCATTTGAGCCAGGAAATGTGGGTTCAGACACTTCCCCCAAAAAGCCCACAGCTGTCTTAGGGCTGTGGACGTCAGCAGACTGACAGGCTGCACAGTCACTGTCAGTTTAGTGCCAGCAGTGTCTTAGGCTCAGCTGGGGAGGAGCTTTGTTGGGAAGGACAGGAGGGAAGGGGCCATAAAAGGAAATGGCAGGCGAGGCCTGGACATGAGAAAAGAGAAAGGGAAGGAGCTATGAACAGAGGGGTAGAAGCACACAGCCAACCACCCCAGGAGTGCCTGTCCAGCATCACCTCTGGGCCCAGACAGTGAGACAGTGTGGCACCTCTCTGGGCACCCCCACTGCTCTCCCTTCCACAGCAGCAGCCCCAGCCCTTGCTCCTGCTACCCTCATCCTGCTGCAGGCAAAGGGACCTCCTGCAGAGCACACCTCTGATACCCCTCTGCGGACTTCCAAAGTCAGCTGTCCAAGGAGGAGCCAGAGCTTTTCTGACAGTCTCCTTCCTTGTTAGCAAAGCCTCTGTCCCCGTGCAGAGTGCGTGGCTCACTGTTACTGCTTTCAGAGACCACTGGAAAGTTCAGCAGAGGGCAATGCAGAAGGAGGGTCTGTTCTCAGTTGCACTGCTGCCTGTCAGCTGCCATAGAACATGCGGCTCTCTCTTAGCCTGGATTAGTGCACCCAAAGATGTAAAAGGGAACAGTTTGAAACTGAAAGTATTCCAAAGTCACAGCGCTAGTCCCCGCCTTCCTGAGACAACGGCGGTGCGTGGAAAACCTGCAGTGTCTACTGAAATCCAAGCATACCTGCTAATAAAGATCATCACACTGAGCACTGCCAGGCAATTTCAGGACACTTGAACTTGACTGAAGTATGTTCAGCTGGTTTACATGGATCACTGGTGAGCAGATGAATAGCGGCTCTGCAGGGACTGATATCCAACTCCAACCCATTCTGATGCACAGACACACAGAGAGACAATGCAGTCCCTTCCAGACAGCCGTACATGAACACAGAGATGTTCAAGTCTCGGGCCAACTTGGGATTGTTATTCACCAGGGAAACCTGAAACTAAGTTTAGCACTTATCTGGAATCAATTCTTTTGCCCTTACTCTATAAAAGTCAGGCTCTTCCTTAATGAAAAAGGTGCTATGCACACTAGTTTTGCCTTTTCTATATTTCGACTTAAGGTATCGCTGGCTGTATTTAATAGTTTCACTCCTGCAGAGCAACCTTCTGAAAAGGTCAAAACAAAACACTGGGAGCCAAATTCATTGCTCGTACAACTCCATTGACTTCAGCAGCATTACACCTGGGATAGATTCAGCCCTAACTGCTTCCATTACGGTAAGTGGAAAAGAAGTGTGCTTGCTGTCTTAACTTTACTTTTCAATTGATCTGTTCTGTTCTACTCTGTGTGTTTCATTGCAATCAATAGGAATATATCTACTAGAGAAAGTTACGGCACAAAACATCTGAATAGCTTTTAAAAAACTTGTCTTCTCAGTTTATAATGAATGTCAGGGAGATGAGAAGGTAGCAGGCATTTAGCCTGCACTCGAGTGCTTTATCTTCTAGAAGAGGATAGATGTAAGCAGCTACCCTAAGTATTTTTATGTATAAGCTACATCATAACCAACAGAGATCTTCCTTAAAGATCTCCTCTTGATAGCAGGCATGTGCTGCCAGTCCTGAGCAACGCTGTCAAATAGAGCTCAGATATTACAGGGATGGGCACCATAAATGTTTATAAGCAGTTAGATTAGGGGGAATAAACTTCTCTAGGATTGTGTTCACATTCATCATGTTCTGCTCTGCACCACATCAGCCATGCTGATAGACTCCTCCTAGGCAGAGGTAAGATTATGGGAATCTTATTTGTATTTCAAGTGCTTGTTTTCCTTTCCAACCTTTCAAAACATTTTCCTTCAATTCTTCTTTACATGCCGTGATGGCACTTAAACACTGTACCAGTGCCCATTGCCCTGGCTGAACCACCACCCAAAGCACCACTAGCTGACCCATTTTTAACAAGTGATCCTGGAAAAATACCATAAATCAATCTTCTGGATCAGCTTTGGTCATTGAGGATGTTATGAAATGAGATGACATTAACAGACTAGACAGCTCTTAGCATTAAATTGTAGTCATGTGGCTCTTAATTTGCCATTTAGCATTTCACTTAAATCTTTGGTGCAGAAATATCTATTAATGCCTGCCATTATTCCAGGTTTTAATTTTTTCTGCATTTCAGTGTCATGCATCACTGGAATCTTCTGAGAGATGTTGTGGACTGTGCCTGGCAGTGTGCAGCACCTCCCAGACTGGGACGTGGGATGGATGATGGGTTTGACCAAGAGATGGAACAAGCCCAACTAAATTGCAGTTGCATCACTCTAGTGCACATATGCTATACAACACTTTTAGATGTGGGATTTGGATTTTGAGACAATTTACTGAGGGAGAGGCTCATCTGTGCTGGAATGCTACTGTGCCAGCATCTCCTCCCCTTAAGGAAGCTGTCTAAGGTGCTAGAGAATATCCATGTGCTACCTCTTCCACAAGATAAAGACCCTCTATCCCAAACTGGCAACTTATACACTCTCTCAATGACTCCCAGTTTGAAGGCTTTGTTGTGAAATTCAGTACCAACACAGTATCACACAGACCCTTCACCATTTATCTCATGTCAGCTCAGTCAGCGACACTGACCAGGTCTCAGGTGCTAATCGCTGTCATTTAAAGGCTGCTTTTAATGTAGAATCAGTCAAGGAAAAAGCAATCATTTTAAGGAATACTATTGTATTGATTTAGTTTGCATCACTGGGATGTCTTAGCATCATGGATAAGGTATTCCTGACCAGTGTACCACACTATTCCCTGTGAAAACAATCTTAAGATATAAACAATGAGGCAAGAAGGATTTCCGAAAGGGGCTTTTTCTGCTCTTTGTATTTGCTTGCTCTTCTTTTAAACTGTGTATCATTCCCTCTAATGTACATATTCTGAATAGCTATGCAACTGAGAGTAATTCAATTTTCCCACCACAGTCAACAAAATGTTCTTCCCTTGATCACTCCACTTCGTACATTACTTTGTGGCCACTTCAATGTCAAATTCAGTCTTCCCTGCAATACCCAAATGCTTCTAACACAATTTACAGCCTGCTTAGAGACTACCTTCTTGGAAATAATGCTAATCAGGATAATTTCTCCTCTTACTTTAAGGAGCTCTTGATTGGGTGCTTTCAATCAGCTGTTAGCCAGAGTTACCTCAGAATTCCTCATGTTCTTATGGGGAAATGGGACAATGCCATTTAGCAGTCAGAGAGCATGTTTAATGGATCATGCTAATCTCAAGTAGGGCCTATGAAACTCTAATTTGTCAGGTTTCATTACATTCAATAATGACTCTAATTTTCCTGAAGTGTTCTGCTCACTAGTGAATTATGTACCATAGTTTTGCACCCCATTTTTTTCTAAATCTGTGTTTGGAAAAACTGAAGGCATTTCGTTCTCCATGGTTGCTGCCCAGAAGGGCCTGAAAAAAAGGGGTTAATAGTTCACTGTCAGATGTATTTATCTTAGAAGCAGGTATAATTCTTTGCAAACAGCTAAGTGTCAGTGCAAAACCAAGCTGATTCAGGGTAATAAAAGCACTTCTGCAAAGCTTTTAGGTGACACCATATCCCTCACAAGCTTTCTCCACCCCTGTGTCCATTTTATCATCTGATACCATCATTACCTTGACCAATCTGCACATTATTTCCTTTCCAAATGGATCGATTTTAAAGCAGCTCATCTGCTAATGCTCAGCGCAGGTTTGGGTGATTCTCCTATTGTTTCAATTATTTCTTTGAGGAAAATTCAATCCCGTTAAGCAAACAGTGCTTTTATCTCAGCTGAAGATGCGAGAGCTGTGGTCGCCACTGACAGATCAAGAGCTTCTTATGAAACCCTCCTTTCTGCTGTAGCACCCTCAAGTGACAGAGATGTCCCAGTTTAGCTCATTACAAGTAATAGACAATGTTAGCTATAACCCAGCACATTAAATAGTTGAGCTATTAAAATTAACCACATATTTCTGGAGGAAGATGTGCCATCTCAGCAAATGATTTGGTGATCTCCCTGGTTTTGATCTGCTGCAGCAAAGGAATGGCTTCCCAAAGAGCTACACAAAAGGCACATATGGCTTCACCCCAATTTCCAGGGGCTAATTCTAGTTTGGAGGGAAACGCAGCATTGATAGAGATTCAAAACTGAACCTGTCAGATTTTCTCAGATGTCTTTGGAGATTTGGCTTGGCAGTCCATAAGTAATGCAGAGTGTGCAGATGAGAAAGCCCCAGGGAGAAGAGAGTGATCACAAAGGAATAAATAGAGCAAAATAGATGATCTTCCTCGCTTGTGGGGTGAGTCCACTGTACTTTCATAGCTCTTCACTCCAGGATAACAGTGCCTACGCACTTTCTAAACAGAGACTGAAGTGGCTCTGTCCATGGCCATTCAAAATCCTCTTTATAAGCTACTATACAGTGAATGGGGCAAAGTAATTTGATTATAAATGTCTGCAGTCACATTTTAAAATCTATAATCATCTCCCACGATAATTTTAAGTAAAATTTTGTCAGCTACGCTAAGGAACAGTGTTTATCAAGATCTGCCTTTCATAGAGTCCAATGTAGTGCTGCTGGAAATAAACACCAGCTTGGTCAGAGATTCTAATTTGCAAGTTTGTTATGCCACCACTTACATGATTTTCCTAGTCTCGCCCAGACATACATGAAAGGACCAAAAGAACAGCCTTACTGTAAGCATGAGAGCAAAGAGAGTCACTTTATGTTCGTTATTGCCTTTAATACACCAGCCTGGTGCTGGAAAGACCATTCTGTTGCCACCAGTTAAGTCCTGAACAGAAGACACAGCTTTGCTGCACTTAGAACTAGTCCAGAATAAACCAGGAGGAACTTAACTGCAAAAATATTGCTGGAACCCTAGTCAGATGACAGAACACTGTTTTACTTGAATCCGTCTAGTCCCCATGAGAGTAGCTGCTGGGGACTAGGAAATCAGCCCTGTTCAAAGAAAGGGATTCAAATGTCTTTTTAAACTTGTAAATGGCTGAGGCAGAACACACACTTTGTGGCTCAGCACATCACCAGATATCTAGAGATGCCCTGGTATGCCAAAGCAAATACAGTACATAACACTACTATTTCTACATGGCATTCTCATTCCTGATTTGAAAAAAGCTTTTCAAGTGAAACATGCTTTGCATTACCTGAATGCAGAAACAGCTTTCTGTCCTGCAGTGTTTTGCTAAAATGCTTCAAATGGCCCTTGGTTTCTGTGCCTGGGGCTGATACATACTCGCTTACACCAGCAGCTCCTAGGCTCAAGCCCTTATTGAGGAAAAAGTCAATTTGTTGTTCACTGCTTTAACATCAACGCAGCAAGAATCAGAGCACTTTTGAAATATCCCCTGTGATTGTGTTTGTGACTCGGGCACTTGGGAAATCCACGCCACTTTGAATGATGATGTTTTATTGGGAGGACATCAGAAGTAGCAAGATGTCTTATATTGACATATTGGTTCCACTTTGCCAGACATACGGGATCAAAGTCATCCCTGGCGGAACTCCATAACCTTCAACAGATGGGATAAATTTGGCCCCATATGCCCATAGCAGCTGGGGACTACAATTACTTTCCTATTTTCAGCCATGTTTTGAGGATACAGAGCCTGATTTTCTGCTTGCAAAGCAACTTGAGATTTTGGCATATGTGTGATGTGAGGCAAACAATTTGTATTATCATACATGGCCCTGGTATGATTGTTACGGTCATCTGCAGCACATACCTAAATTTTAAATTAAACATGTGCTCTAAATAGCCTAGGAAGAATCAAGCTAGAGATTATTTTATCAGACACTCAGCAATCTGTTCAACTGGCTTTCCTGCTTACTCGACATGGCATCAGAGTCCATTTTGAATATACAATTATGTTTTCTTTATGTAGCTTCTCCTATCATCTATTGTATTCATACAGAGAGAAGCAGTTCATAAATACCATTTCACATTCCAAACAATTTGCTATAGGCAACTACATCATTGCTTTGTTCAAATAAATTTACATAAATCATTATTAGAATGTTTTATCTTAGCAACTTTATTTTGCTCCCAGAGCACAAATTAAATGTGTGCATAAAATAGAATATTTTAGAGGGAGTTATTCCTGAATTGTTTATGAGACAGTAGACATTTCCACCTAGTTTTTCATTCATAATGTGATTTCTTTAGTTTTCTCTGTATAGTTAAAAACTGCACATCTAATTTGCTGGGGTTTCCCTGGAAGTGCGCAATAGAATGGATGGCTGTGCCGCAATCTGTTCATCCATCAGCCCGTGCTTCCTTTGACTCACTCCGCATTCTGCTCAAAACACTTAGTGGGAAAGGCCAGGAACAACAGTAAGTCCCACTTGCTGCTTGACATGATCATATTAGGAATAAACTGTTGTTGTTAACCAAAATTTGCAAATAAAGTCACTGGAAAATAGATCTATTTCTAGCAAATATTTCTGTGTTTGGATTAATTGAACAGAGCTCTCAGAGTCCTCGCTCAGATGTACAGCGCAGCACCCACCCAAGCATCTCCTGTCATAAGGCGCTGTTCTCGTCAGCGCTCCTCAATTACAAACACACACATCCTAATTGTGCTTGACTCATGGGCCGCAATGAGTGACTGGAGGAGAAATCCAGCAGCCACAGTCACCCAGTAAGTGTCCCTGAGGCCCAGCACTTCACCTTGCCCAGCCTGAAGGTGCTGCAGGTCCATCCCATGGCTGTCTGTGCCCTGGGCCGGGCTCGCATCCACTTGCCAGTGCTACAGGCAGGAGCTGAACGACAACAGCACCCAGCAGGTCCCAGCTCCGCAGGCGTCCTGTCCTGCTCATTCCCCCCATGCCCCAGGGTCAGCCTGCAGGAGCAGTCCCCAGCACAGCTCCCTGCACAAGCACTACTTTTGAGAGACCTGGAAAACCCATGCAGGTTGACCTGGAGACACCAGGTCTCCACGCCAGGCTGCAAACTCCCTGCTAAAAGCCCAGCTGCAGCTTTTCCAGCAATGCTGCCCCCACTCCTGCAGCTCCCTGGTGTGCCACAGGATCTGGCACCTCTGCACCGTAGCTGTTACGTGCCACAGACTTGATGAGAACTTCTGCATGGACCTTTCTTCCTCCAGAAAAGCAGCACACCACGTGTCTGCTGTCACACTTACTCCACTTGCATGTCTTCTTGTAGGCATTGCTGGTATGTCTCAGCTGCCAGCCCATCAGCTATACATCAGTTTAAACAGACTTGAAAAATGCAGCAGAAGCAGAGACACAGCTGAAAAGTCTGTGTCAGCATTCAATGCAAATACCACCTGCCCCCATGGAGTTTCATCTCAGTCTTGATCTCCAAGATAAGGTGGAGTTGTGCAATCTGGAACTACATCTGGGTCAAGCCAGGGGTGTGGGAAGGTTTAGGCCAGAGAATGCTCTCTTCCAGGGCCTCACAACTTTGTGCTAGCATAGATAACTCTGCTATTTGGGGTAAAGGGTGGAGGGTGACTGCACATAGTAGGAAAAAACCTCTTGCAGGTTCTTGCCTTTCTCCTTCCTGAGCATTCCTGTCCTCAGAAACCAGCAGAATTTCATGCAGAGCAGAAGAACCAAATCAAATCTCTTTGCTTTTACTTAATCTAAGTATACAGCATATCCTTATGGGTCTGGCCAGATCTGTTCCCCAACTAGCATATCACAGAAAATTGCATGAAATATAGAGGCTTTCCATCCCACAGCCATGGTAATACTGTGTGAAATAGCAAGTAACTGAGTACTGGGAACCCAGTGAAGCTTCAGTAATACAGCCATGGAAGATGGCAATAATTTATCATCTCTGCTGTAGTCTAATCCCAGATGCACCATTTGCTAATTTATTTCCATATGTACCTGGCAGACAGATTAATCAGCCATCTCTCTCTGAAACCTAGATTGCACTTTATCCCTTTAGTAAGCAAGAGAAAACAAATGTACACAGCAAAATAAGAGTCCCTTACAGAGGAGCTTCATCAGCCTTTACAGCTTGTGGTTTCCTTTTTCAGCTTAACAATGGCTTTTCAAAAATCTAACACCCAAATCTACTTTCACATCAGTGCATTTCTCCATCTACTGAAGTCTCTTTGGTAACACTGGTGAAAATGAAGGCAGAGACAGAGCAGGCACATCATTTGACTTCTAGACTCAGCTGGAAAGAGCAACATGGTCCACGGAGAGGGCAGTAGCCCTGCACCAGAGTCAGGGCCTCCCCACAGCCAGCAGTGACTCCTCTGAGCCAAGGAGGCTGGTTTCTCTGTGCCACGGTTTGCAGAGCTGTGAAATCAGGATAATAATATTTTACAAAACATTCTGAGCTCTACTGAACTAATTACTATTATCAGCAGTAATGTGCTTCTGATACACTTAGCCCTTCTTCTGGAAAACTCTGCAAAGGGGCCGCACTTGCTGGAGCTGAGCAGCTGTTAGCACTTCAGCAATGCTATCGGTAATAAATACAGCACCAGTTCTATGCCTGGTGCCCTTTCAGGATCTGTTTGCAATCCACTCTTTATTTTGATTATAAGACATTATCTGCATTAAACATAATTAGTCATATTATATCATTTGCCAATCTAAGCACAGTCACTTGACAAGACAGGATGGAGCTGAATGAAAGCGCAGTGCAGTCTGAAGCCCAAGGAGATGAAGGGAGTGGGGACTGGCGCAGACCCAGGGAGGACATGGACTTAGGCATCTCCCAGCCATAGGCTTTTTGTGAGAAGGGTGTCACTTGTATAGCCATGCTGTGACCCTTCCTTGTGTCAGAGTCTGAATGGGCATGCGCAAAATGTCATTATCAAACCATGAAAGAGTAATAAAATGATGGCTGAAAATGAAATTATTTATGAGCTTCAGTACCCTCGTAACAGTTATAATAATCAAAATACATAAATATTTGGATAGGCTACTGACAGATGGCATATATTGGAATAATGCAGAATATGTTATCTTTCAGAATCAGCTTATTCCAGAGTTGGCATGTTTCAGGGCTTTCTGCTACTAAAATAAGCACCTGGTATTTGATCCTCCAAAAATGTATTTTTACAAACACATGGGTGTCTTCTGATAGAAGAGCTATTGAGCCTGTCAGCATCCACACACAGTAGCCAAGGAACAGTGTGCTGCCACCAGCCTCCTCCGCTTTGCCCGCATGTCGGTTGCAGAGGCAGTGGAGGCTGTCTCGTTAGAGCTGGGGTTGTCAGGGCAGAGTGACAGTGCCTTGCCAAAGTGCATCTGCACTCTGGGTTTGATCCACACACTGCCTGTGAGACAAACTTCTTCATTTGCAACCCTGGGAAGAACAGCCCAAACGCTTTTGCCTATACTCCTGTGTCAGGAAGTTTGAAAAAATCCCTGCTTTTGGAGAGCTCTGGTTGGAAATTAATGTTCACTAATAATGATTAAAACAATTACTGTGGACAAATATGCTTATTTGTGTTGGGCATCAATGAAGTGGTAGCTACGCCCTAAGAAGCCCACAAGGAGGTAAGGGCCCCAGGTGAAGGGAAAGAGAAGAGCAAAGGCCATGTCCATGGGCTGCTCCTCCTGCCCCACACCCAGGACGGGGCGGGACAGGCTGGCGTGCACATGGGAATGGGGACGCTGTGCCTGCACCCCCACAGGGTTACTGATGAATGGCAGCCTCCTTCCTCTCTGGAGGAGACCCTTCCTCAGGCAGGTGTCTCAGCCATTGCTGGTCCCTGGACTTCTCCAGGCCACATCCTCCCCTTAGCGACTCTGAAACACTTTGGCCATGGCCCTCTCAGGTAGTAATTCCTTTCCACAAATAACAGTATTTCTGGAAAGCTGTTTACAGCACCACGTTACAGGCCATTTTAGCAGATAATAAACAGACAAATTTTAAAGATTAATAGGCATTCATTTATTATGTTACACTCTCTTCAATTTTCCCAGACAATCAAACTGGTAAATTAGAGCCATAATTTTCCACCAATTAATACCAGATGTGACATATTTTGACATTAAAAGAGTAAATATAAGAGAGCTGTCAAATACTTCATATTTCTAATATAATACTGTCTGAATAGAAAACCTAAAATCGTCATGCCTCAGACCTTTTCAGAAATACTGACACAAAAGATACTGATGTATCCAACTACTGCATGTTCACATTTGCATGCTGGCCCCTCGACAGTTGCTGACACTTTTCCCAAATGCATGTTGACTAAAAAGCTCAACCCCAAAGCAATATTATAACTGTAATCCAGAACAGGACATACTGTCATAACATCAAAGGAGATGCCAATAAAAAGTAAGAGAAAATGCCAAAGACAAATGAGGATCATTGCATGTTTTCAGTGCAGTACAGGACAATGGTAGTTACCACAGCTTTTAGAAAAGAAAATGGAATACAAAAATCTTGTTTTAGTGCTTCTCTTTTGCAACAGTTTCTGCACTAGGGCATCCCAGCATCAATTCCAGGCCAGTATGCAGAACGCCACAGTCCCAGAGCCAGACAGGCTCTGTGTTAACACAGCTGACCAAGGTCAAGGGGACCTGTTTGGCACAAATGCACTGAGGGACAGACCTGCTCTCTGTGGCCCTCTCGGTTCCCCCAGGCAGGCTGGACCCTACTCCTCAGGACCCAGCAGTGCTTCAGCACTGTTCTGCTATACAGAGAGGAGAGACATGAAGCTCTGGGAGCAATTAAGGCTCATCTCCTTCAAATTCTGATCAGCTACAGTTTTGGGGAGGTGGGAACATAGCACAGACTAGATCTCTTTTACTTCAATTACCGCCATACTCCCTTTTTCCATATAGTCTCAGGAAGCAGAGAATTTTGATACAGGCTGAAGGTGACTTTGCAAAGAAGGAAATATCCCCTTCACAGGCCACATGCCCCTGCCCAGGCCTTCAAGCAAATCTACCTATGAATTTTCACACTGTGGAGATGAACTGGGATCACAGTCTATCACCAGTGTCACATAGCCCTCACTTTTTCAGTTGTCTGCCACAACCTCCAGTATCTCTTCCCAGACTCACCAGGCAACAATTTCTGCAGACTTTAAGTTTCATCACACCTTACAATAAAAGGGACTGAAAACAGGAGGATGCCTAGAAACAAGAGATCTTTTCCATCAGTGGTTGCTTTGCAACCCAAGGCAGCAGGCAAAGATCCACCATAATTACATCCCGTTGGCAAAGTCATTGAAGCAAAATGCTGCCCAGTGAAAATCACTCTCCCTCTTGTGCCTCACCACGCCCACAAGGAATGGGCTTCCCACGCACAACCATATGTCATGTTTTGCCAGCACAGCCAGGTAGCTGACAGGTTTCCTAGTGGCCAGACCTAACCAGCCAATTCTGTTACCTAATTCAGCAGAAGGTTTTTCCTTGATTAGAAGACAACAGGCTTTGATGCATTTTGCCCCAAATTAACCGGCTTCATCAGGCTCCTAAACAAAGTTGGGCTGAAAAGAGGCTCAACCACAACTGCAGCAATGTTACCAGGAGTCTGCAGAAGGGTTCCAGCAGGGTTTTGGATCCAAAGCAGACAGTGCAACACTACAGTCAGCTGCCACAGGGGAAGACCATCCCAATTACAACACTTACAATGGGATGAAATACAACCCAAGGCTCCAGAGTGATTACACAGCCTGCTCCAGCCTCTGTAGACACTTCCCTGGAAAGAAATGAGTATACAGCTTGAAGCAGAACTGAAGCCCAGGCAGGAATCTCCCCCTTCCAGTCTCTTCCCATAAACAGGCAGTGTGGAGCAGAGGGGAATGGACTTTAAATGGTTTTGCAAGAGGAACCCAGATGAAAGCAAATCAGCTACAACTGAGAAAATCCAATCTACTTAACTGTCCTGCACAGAACTAATTTTGCCCGGTGCAGCTGCGACCTTCATGAACATCAGGTCAGGAGCAGCCTCACTATCTCCATGTGAAAGTAGAAGACAGTCATCCCTGAGAAGGCCTCCACAATGTCAGAGAGAAAAGAGCTCTTTTATAAAGCACGGTTTCTGGATCAAGAGGCATGTTACAGAAAGATTACAATGCAAATCTAATCCCCTATCCCTAATGCTCAACAATCTGATACATGAACCTGCCTTTCACCAAAGAGCTGGCAACTGCAGTATTAATGGGTGGGGAGTGGACTTGCCAGCTGTGTTGGCCAGCTCAGGCACAGGTGGATGGCCACCCCAGCTCCTCCTGGTAAGGAGTCCTTACACACATGTTCATCCAGGTACATGTTGCAGCACATCTCATCAATGAGCTTTAAAAAGGGTCTTAACATTTTCCATAATGTTGGTACAAACCCTCTCCTGATCATCTTGTCTTCAGAATGCCCATCAAAGTGGTATCTGACTGCTTTCAGTCTTTAATGTTCAAACTGACTTTTGGCAATCTCATTCACTCCTCCCAGATAGGGGTGGACAGCACAGGCCAGCTACAGAAAGAGTCACATCCATTTACCTTTTCTACCCAAAAGGCAGGGACATACAAAAGGCAGCTGTCCAGGTCCCACCTGCACAAGGCAGAGGTTCTGGTCAAAGGAGCCAAGTGACTTGTACCAGAATATGTTTGCTAGCCAGTGTTGCTCAACTGGGAACATGTTATTAACACATGCTACTGGTGTCACCCCTCACCTTCCAACAGGCACCATTCTGGGCTATGTGGTGAGGCTGTAAAGTTTGCACTTCTACGCTCACCAACCAGAAGAAAAAGGATCTATCTTTCATAGTCTTAAATCAGGAATAAGCTTAAAATGAGACAATATAGGAACACTGTTTTGCAATGAGAATCGGGCATATAAGCTACAAAAAGTTGCTTTAAAGTACTCAGAGCACGTGGCCTAAAAAAATGTTTAGTGTCTATGTCTTCCCTGTAGCAGTGATCTCAGAGTGCACAGAAACTACCTGTGTCACAGACTAATGGTTTTCAACCAGTGAAAATATTGTTATATACTGTGAACCCCATTTAAGTATCTGCAAATAGTAATGGGAGGAGTAAACCTCTTGTCAGGTGGTATAAGTTTGCTATACGATGAACCCACATCACCAGTAAAAATTTTTAAGCCATCCACAATGGAAAGATATGTCAAATCAGTGCTGGAGATGCCTCTGTAATTGGCTAAAGGACAGAGATTGACACCTATCTCTGTAGCTGAAAAATTCATTGGGATGTTAATAACATAATTTGGCCAAAGGGAGAAACATGCCAAAAAAGTTTCATCTTATTCATTCAGTTCCTGTCACTTCAATGGAAATAAAAAGCAGAGTCGATCACACGCTCCATGCCTGCACGGCACATGTAAGCACAGCACCCAGCACCAGCAGGGCCAGGATAGCTGTGACCTTTTTTGTTATCACAACTCATTGTTATCGCACCATTTGTTACCATACGCTCTTTTTGCAGGAGCCTGCACTCCTGCTCTCTCAACTTGAATCCCAGACTGCCATCCTGAGAGAGCAGGGCACCTCCAACTCATGGATCTCCTTGCTTTGCAGAGAGATGGGTGCTAACGGATGGCTGGAGGTGTCAGCTGAACTGATTAAAGCTAGCACTAATTTACCAGTGGAACAAACTACTAGGGGAAGCAGTGATCTACATCTTGTCACCTCCAACGTGTCAGCATCCAAATGCAGACAGCATTTAATAAAAGACCAGTTATTGGGTGTAGTACTCATATAGGGTGTGATGCTCCCTAGCATACTGAGAGCTTCTTTGCTTCAAATCTGGGACTCTCTGTCTCCTTGTCCACACACACCAGATTGACTGCTGTGCTTGTTTTATGATATACGAGAGAGATGAACCATCCTGGACTTTTTCCAAATCAGCAAACTTTTTTTTTTCCTCTAGCAATCTCCAGTCTGGAATTCCTCTGCTTCTTTTGGAGGAGTTCTTGGTGACTCACATGTGGATTGGGAGCTTTCTCAGCCCACAGCTGAAGGCAAGGGTGTTAAATATTTAATAAAGAGACAGCTTTTCTCCCAAATGTTTTGGATAAATAGCTGCTAAGAGGAACCAAAATACAAAAGGGTTTTAGGTGCTGGAATGAAAATATCTTTTTCCCTTTCCAGCAACCCAGCTGCCCTCACCTGCGTTCTCTCCCTGGTGCTCACAGCTGTCCCCAGCTCCCAGCACCAGCCCATGCCTGCACTCAGGAGGGAACCACACTTCAGCCAGGCTCCTGCAGCCTTAACCATCCTCCAGCCAGGCTTGGCTTCAGTCACACTAACTAGTAGCAGTAGTAGTGGTAGTAGTAGTTTTAGCAGTAGTCTAAAATCTGCTCTGGCCTTAGAAGCATGGTGCTCTTGGCCGGTGCTAACAGTTGTCAAGCAGCAGAGATGGGAACAGTGGCAGGGTGTTTCCCGAGTTTTTTGTAAAATACCCTGTAACTGTTGCCACATAGCAGGGCAAGGAAGACATGCATCCTCACATGGTCTTACACTTGTCTGACCGTTTTTTAACAACAAGAAAACAGTGATCATTCAAGAATTTCTACTTTTTTCATGTCCAATTAAATATCAGCATTAAGGAAGTAACTGGACCTGCTTAAGTCCATGGTTTCCAACACCTAAGTACCTGCTAACATTATTCTGTATGACTATTATGTGACTACATTCTGTATTTCCTTTCCATAATTTCTACCTAGTTAAAATACTGCAAGTTGGAAAGCAAAAAAAGTGAAAGAAAGGATCAAATCCTTGGACAGTGAATTATAAACTCTGTTTGGTATCTGCCTACAGAGATGGCAGGATGAAATCCTTATTTAAGCATCAAACAGGATTTATTTAGGCATTCTGTTATCTCTGTTGAAGTATCAAAACAGCACATACCATTGTGCTGCTAAACCCTGCTATCAGAGTTCCTGCCATACAGGGGTGATAAGAGGTATAGACACTGGGTCAGGATTTGGCCACTGCTCAGCTCAAAGAGAGAAAAGTGCTTTCTCTGTGGCTGTCCTCTAATTCCATGCTCTGTTTTCAACTTGAGGGCACACACAACCCTCCTCAGTGTTACGTGTAGCAGCTGATGATCTCCAAGGCCCTGGACTTTTTAAAAAAGTCCTGAAGGTGGTTTGCACCAGCCCATCGCTAGCACCAACTTCTACCTCACCGGTTCATTTGCTGGGAAGGTGAAAACTGATGAAATTCAACTTGTGCAGCCACGAGCAAAGACCTGTCAGCAGGGAACCCTGGGCTTTGGGTTGGACTGTCACCTGAAACGTGCTGTTACAAAGGTTACCTCTGGCATTTATCATCCGCAGGGGGAGAGGCAAAACTCGTCTGCTTTGGTGAACCTTCTTCCAAGCCAGGGGCACTGCGCGGATGCAATCAGCGTGTCCTGCATTGTTCCAAAGCTGCCAACATCTGTCAGGAATAACAAATTTTACTTTAAGTGGAATAGGTTTCCATTAAAAATTATGCAAATAATGCTAAGAATAATAAAGAAAATTAGTTGAAACAGCATGGCAGCAATTAGCCACAGTTCCTACAGAGACTGGGCAAGCACCACAGCACCACACTACTGCAGCCCCAGCCCTGCCATCCCCAGAAGGAAGGGTGAATTGGAGATGAAGGCTGCATGGCCATACTGGCTAAATTGCAGGACAGGACCTATAACTAAAAAAACACTTCCTGCTGAAACTCTGATTTTAAGCCTGAAACTTC
>VZRZ01008822.1:202256-239681 GCA_013398175.1 Climacteris rufus | reverse complement strand
AAAGAAAGCCAAAATTTGAAGAAACCAACTTAAAAGCTTGTTACTCATACAAAGCAAACAGAGGAATAATGACTAGCCCAAAAACATCAAGCAGAGGTCAATGTCTGCTTTTCACTCTACCTCCCATAAATACACAATCCTTTCTACCCACTGCAGTGGCCACTTCAAATGAATCAAGTTCTTTGATATATTTCACTAGACTTAAATCACAAATTCTGATTTTGCTTATGCCTTGTTTCTGCTGCCTGCAGTCTCCTCGTCTCGTTTCAGTACAGCATGTGACTGCAGGCAGAATGGGACCAACCTTTCTTCCCCATGGTAAGCACTAGCACTAAGTGGGTCAGCAGAGGTGGTCAGCAGCTCCTAAAAACAGAGGTGAGCTCTTACCCATCAGTAAACAGCAGACAGTAGCTAAATACCTGCAGTTATAACCATGGGAACAGTTAACATGCCAAATACATGTGCAATTCCTTATATTTGACGACCTGTATGTATGACTGGTTCACCCTTCTACAACCTCTTAGAAGACTACAATAACAGATTTCTATCCCACCCCCACCAAAAAAAAGAAAAAGTCACTAGTTTTTGCCTTCTTGACTCAGAGAAGGAGACTTTGTTTGCACTATCTTCAAATATTAATAGTGAACTGCCAAAGCACATTTCTTACTGTGATGCACTTGTATAGCTCTGAGTAATTCCCACTGGCATTAATGAGAATGGCTTATATAAATCTCTTTGCTGCAGGTTAAGGACCTCATCCCATAATCACAATCATGGCTTTAAAGAGGGCGATGAGCAATTTCTGTGTCTCCCCACTACAGGACAGGACAGTTCCTACATTCAGGTTCTCTGTACATCCCAGGGTAGTCAAACTACAACAGTCAGACACCAAGTTAGGGCATCACCCCAGACCTCTCTCTCTCATGGTACCAAACTGCAATCACTTTCCTAAGGAAACTGTTTTCCTTGCCTGTATGTAGCACATTGTCTGAGCTGTTCTGAGCAGGTGGTTCTGCTTTGGGATTTTTAAATTCCTGCTGGAAGCAAGAGAACAAAAATGCTTATTTTTGTTTACTGTAACATCTCATTATAGAAGTTACCATTATTATGATTTCATGGCCCCTTTTTTTTTACCTGCCAGGAGTGCTTAGAGGGCTTTTTTTTTGGTGGAGGAAAACCTTCCATCTCACAGAGACTACCTTAACTCAAAGTGCCCATCTGAGGGCAATTCAAAGAGGGGAGACAGCCTTGGGTACCACCAGGTGAATTCCCAGATCTCAGGGGCTTGTGGGAGCTGTTGGCTCCTTCCCCACCCAGAGAACTTCCTCAAGCCATCTTGGGAAGCCTCTTTGAGGGGAAGTTTTCCCCAGTACCACTGGGATGCTGCAGCTCTGAACTGCCAAGCAGATATGCCTGTCTAATTCTGAAACAACTGTATGCTTGCACAGCAACAATGCCAGCTCAATTGAGTCCAATTAAATCCCCCAAGAATGATTCACAGCAAACGGAACCATATTTACTTTCAGTTCATTATCACACTCACAGCTTGTAATTTTGGAAGTTTTATACTCTGAGTGCAGCAGCAGGCTACAGGCTGCACACCTCTTTCTACTGTACGTGCCTGAGAGAGATGTCTTTCTCTTTTCCTCGCCCCCCTCCCCATTCTGCCTCCTTAGAGGGGAATTAAGGCAGCAGAGAACTTCAAAAGCTCTGACAGTATCCACACCAAAAAATCCTAAGTAACACATGAACCAGAGGAAATGCCATCTTTAACCTGCTGGACCAGTCCCAGGATAAATGTTTGCTCTAGGCAAGGACAAGACAACTAGGTTCTTTAGTATTTTTTATTTAATATCCTTTTAGTGTGAGCCTGGACTGGTGCACAAATGAACACAACTGCTCAAATGAGTCATACTTCTTTTTTAGGTCCTTATTCTGGCAAAACTCCCACTGAGCTCAGCAGGGGTTTGGCAGAGTGGGAAATGAGGAGCAGTCCAGGACCCAGATCTGCAGGATGGGTACAGGAGTGCAGGGCAGTATTTGATTAAATACATCCAAGTTCTAAAACCTGTGAATATCTGTAATCTTCACAAATGGCAGAACAATACAATTTAAACCAAAATGCTCATCTCAGACACAAGACAAAACTGGTGCTGAGATGCCAGATTGCATCGTTATCAGTTCTTAAAGCTCATGGTACCTTAAGTGCATTTAAAGGATCATAACTATTACAGCCCAATTACTGCTGGAACCCCAGAGCAGGTGCACTCATCTAAACCAAAGCCTCAGAGAAAGCAATTCAAACTGAAATTGCTACAGGATTTTCCAAGTGTGAAAGGGACTTGTTGAGAGTAATTAAAGGCTCCAGGACTCAAAATAAAAAGGGCATATTCTATCTGGACACACAGGAAAGAAAGCACCATCTCCAGGTACTGACAGCAGGAGGTGAGCTCCCCAGCAGCCGAGTGGGCACCTGCAGAGGCCAGAGCAGCCAAGCCAGTGGGGTAGGCAGGGCAATCTGTCTGTGTGAACCCTGCTTGATACCGTGCACTTATCACAAAGCAATTAATGTGACAATTACTGGCTAATGAGTATGCTGTCTCCAGATAAACATGGTCTCCACCACAGGCAGGCATGGCCAAGGGAAAACCTCAGCAGGCAAAGGAGAGTGGTGGCTGATAGGAAGATCACAGCCATGGATTCAGGGTGAGACACTCTGGAAGCAGTCTCACCAGCAGGAAGCACCAGGAGGTTTTGAGGAACGCAGAAACCAGCAGCAGAACAAAACATACAGCAATGCTGAGTCACACACTAAACTGGAGTCAAAAAGAACCCAAACAACACCTCCCCAAGCATAGACAGAAAATAGCATATAACAAAGAAAGACAGTAGAATGGAAGAGGCTTCCCAGGATGTGCTGCAGGTTCAGATGGGATCCAAACAACCCTAAGTCCACCCCAGGAAACGCTCCCTGTGGCAGATAAAGATGAGAAATGCAGGATTGCTAATTGGGTTATGATACTTCTAATTTTTCTTCTGTCAAAGAAGTACTGCTGTGGGGTGGTCTCAGGCTCTGGCTGTTCCTGAAGGAAAAAAAAAAAAAAGCCACGCAAGTCAGAAGACTAACAGTTCCAAGGTTATTCTGAGGAGAATTTGCTTGAATTCCAGAGTACAGCAAAAGGGAAGGGCTCCAAGGAGCAGAGGAGCAGCAAGGTGGTATCCATCAGGACTCTGAGGCACTGCACACCAAATGTGCCTGTGCTTTGGGTCACACCACAGGGACTAGGACCTTAGTCCCCTGCCCTGCCCCAGGAGCCACAGCTAGGAAAGCAAGCCATGGCAAACACAGGTGAAACCAGCATTTGACACATTTCCCCCTTTTCAAGAGCCTGTGACATGTCATCATGTGATTTTCATAGTCCATGATGATGCCTGGGCACTCCAGCTTAATCCCAAAAGTAAAAAAGAAACTTAAACATCGGAATAAATAAATAGCAATGCTACCCTGCAGAGGGTATTAAAGCATTAATTTCAACAGACAGATGGTGTGGAGGGAGAAGGGCTATGTACAGAAGAGAGGAACGAGGAGCTGAATGTGAATTTTTGACCCTGACATTCCTAGACACTGAAGTATCTCCCCCTCTAATGGAGGAGAAAATCAGAGAAAAAAAAAATCAAAAAACCCCAAACCAACAAACAAACAAAAAAAGAAAAAAATCAAAACAAACAAAACAAAAAAAAACCAAAACAACAGAAAAAAACCAAAACAAACAAATCCTACAAAACACAATAAAGAAAAAAAACCAAGACCAAACAAAACCCAAACCAAAACCAAACAAAAATACAACAAAAACAAACAAAAACAAAACAAACAAATAAAACCTCCTAACCAAACAAAAAAAAAATCTAAACCCACAAAAAAGCCCCAAACCCAAAACCCACCTTGCACCTTCCATTTGTAGCAGTAACAGGGCTAGAAAAGTGCTACCACTGACCAGCAAGAGTCCAAGGTCTGCCAGAAGCTGATAAATGAGATCTTTCAGAGGAGGTGCTGCACTGGTGGTTGTTTCCTACTGTCCAAACCCATCCAAAATCCCCGTGGTGTTTCGGCCCCTCACCCCCTCGCGGTGCCATGCTCCAGGGCAGAATGCCAGGGCCCGAGGCACTAAGCAGGAAGGGGCAGCGCACCCGGCATCATCTCTTTCGCCTATGATCAGCTGAGTTCATGTGCCACCTGACTGGACAGTACACAAAGCAAGGGAAAATTACAGGCACACGCCTAGATCTATGACTGCTGTAAATTTGTAATTTTATTCCAGTAATATGTCATAAAAGTGACTTGCCTGAGGCTATTCCATATCGTGGCACAATCCCATCAGACCTCAAAACCCAAAGGAGGCAGCGCAGGGCGTGGGCAGGAGGCATCTGGGCATTTGTCCTGCCTCCAGCACTCACCCCTTGCACAGGTCTCAACCCTGCACCCCAAAACCAGGTCAGGATGCACTGCCCAAGTGATGTTCTCTGCCCAAGGCAGCTGCTTTCTGCACCACCTTGCCAGCCCCACCCTGGCTGCCCCCACCGGAGGTCCTGGTACTTCCATGGTGCTGCTTTTCCCTATTCTCCCTGGTCTCCTCCTCACCCTGTAGCCCCCTGGCCCTGAGAAGACAGGGCAGTGCTTGTGCCAGCCTGGGAGCAGCATGGAGTCAAAATTTAGTTTTGCCAACACTGCTGAAATAACTGGATTCATCTCTGGGCATATGGTGATATCTTCAGGGAGAGAGGAAGCCACTGCTGCCTCCTTGCCAAATTCCTAGTATTTATGGAGTATTTACATGTTGTGCATCTCAGGTTTCTCTTCTCCCTCTGGCTGCTCGCTGTGGCAGGATGACGCAGCCCGGCCGGCGGGGGCCAAAGATATCCTGCCCACAGTCCTCGCCACACTAACTACAGACAGGCAATTTTAGCTAGCTCAACCTATGACAGTTTTCTCCTGGATTTAAGCACAACAGCCAAAAAACAGTTAGCCACTTTTAATGCAGCCATAAAACACCACAGCCTTCCCCATGAGACCACAAAAGTCCAAGGAGAGCTTAGGAGAGAAAGAGACTTGTCTGAGCCCACCACAGAGATGGGTTTCTCATCTCTGTTCAGAGGCTGCTTTGAGAAACTGTGAAGGACACAAGAATGAAAGTGTAGCTAAATATTCTTAACATAGGAAAGATGTTTTCCAAGATGTGCCACCTTCACTTTTTAAGTGGGCAGAGAAAATCCACCAGACAAATGACATCTGGTGCTGCACAGCCACCACTTCCACTAAAAAAAATGTACCACCCTTGCTCTCAGAAAGGAAGCAGAAAATACAAAAACAAAACCGAGTGGACAAAGCAACTGATTGCCTGGGCCCAGATGCTGGGGAACCAGCAGAGATTTCTTACAGATCCTAAATTTGATTTGGGTTTCACCAGAAGGACTTGCCCAGCCACCCCATGTGGAGGCTCACGCCCCAGCAGTAAGGGGCTGCGCAGGCAGGAATGCAGCCTGCAGAAGCTGCCGCTGACACAAACCAAGAGAAAGGTTCTGCTTCACCAACACAACCCTTGACTTCCTTTGAGGTGATGTTCACATACAGAGGTTGCTTGTAGTGTAAAATGACTCCTCCCTCCCAACTTGCAGCCCCGTGTTAAAACACAAACATCAAAAATAACACCCTGAAATGCTCAAAACCTCAAGTGAGGCGCAAGCAGCCTTCAGCATTATGGGATGAGGAACCACAACCACGGGTCGCTGTGTGGGAACACAAAGAGAAGCCAGCAAGCACACGGTGCCTGGAGGCACCTCCTCGACCCAAAGCTCCCGCTGGCAGCCACTGCCAGCCAGACTCCAGCTGTCCATCCCCAGGTGCCAGACCCATTCCAGAGCCACAGTTTCAGACATGAAGACATCACAGCTTAGTACCTTCCAGACAAAATGAACACCACCATGTTGATGTAACCATTGGCAAGCATGACTACGTTTACTTTGAACTGGGAGAAAAAAATCACTTGCATTCCCAAACTGAAGCCAAGAGCAATTTTGCCTATATATCCAGAGAAAGATAGTCTTATGTTTCCCAAATATATCCAGAAGATATTATGGAGGGGTTGTATCTCTATTAAAAGTGTGACAACAGCATAAAAATATATCACAGAGATTAAAAAATATATATATATATCTTCTCAATAGTACATTTCTGAAAAGAAGCCAGCTGGCATACATATAGGTGATATATTGAACAGGTTACAAACAAATACATGTTATAACAAAAATGTTTGCAACTTTTTCCACTGAGCATTTAAAATATATTGACAGCAGTAATTACAATGTTCTTTGAATACTTAACAAAGAGAAGGTGGCATTTCAAAAAATTCACTTTCCAAAGACTGCATATAATTCTGTGTGCCAGTAGCATATAATTATCTGTGCCAGTAAGCTATGTTGGAGCAAAAACTATGTATTTTTACATATATATACACTTACCATAAATATGTATTAAGTTATATTCATAAATACATATACTCTATACATATATTTTATATACACATATAAATATATAGAAACAAGTCTTATTTAAAGTTAAGAAGTAGAATCCTACAATGTCAGAAATAAAACAAATTGCAGATTAAATTCAAAAGTCATGGATCTGCCTGACGTAAGAGTGGGATAAACTTATGCTCCAGGCTTTTCTTTTGCATTAAAATCTGCACATGGTGTCTTTGGTACCAGTTTAGTTTAAATTTTTACTCATTGTTTTCACAAATAGCTTTTCACTCTTGCTATCACAATCTGAAAATCAATCTGGCTGACAAAGGCGACAAGAAGTTACTGAAGAACTAACTCTCCCAAATTTCTTTCAGCAAAACAGCGGCTCAGATTCTGAAGCCCTCATGTTGCATCAGGTAAAGACAAACCATGAAGCCTCAACATTCACAGGGCAGCTGGTAAAGTTCAGTAAATAGATTAACCTTCTCTACACATTTCCTTTCATTTCAGTCACAGCCCAGAGGAATGTGTCTTTTCCAACACCAAGTCTTCTAAATCACCAGGGGGAATTCCAGCAAAAAAACTTTTTTTTTCCAGATATGTTTTTCCTCATCTACACTTCAGAGTAATCCTCAGCTTCCCAAAGAGAACCAAATGTTATTCTTAGGAGTCTTCATGAACTACTTGTAGGTGCCTTCCCGTACTGATCCCTCTGTCCATCACAGACCCACTCCCACCCCGTTCTGCCCTGCTCCCTCCATCTGTAGGCCGACTGAGGAAGATACAGCTTCAGCCTCCAGCCAGTCTCAGCATCGAATAACCCTCATCCATGCATATCTAACACACTCCCATCTACATCAGGGCACAGCTACCTTGCACCCACCCCCAGCTGGGATGGTGGACTTTCAGACTTGCACTGACTAGCAGAGAGGGAGACTCAGGTGAAATGCAAAACTTCCCTCCCCACCTGGGTTTCATTCCAACCTCTGCAACATCCTACAGCCAAGAGAAATAGGCTAGAGACTGCTAAATTCTAGCACGGGTACGACAGACTTCTGTGGAGCAGGGAAAATGAATTAAGCAGTCCCTCTTTCTCTTCCTTGCAGCAGCTCTCTGTGGATGTTCATGAGAATCTGCATATGATTCAGACAGCAGCATTCACCAGCAAGATCAGCTCTGCCAATTATTCCTATACTTATCTATTAAATTTAAGAAGCCCCTGAGAGGCTGAGCCTGTCGCAGACTGGGAGCTGAAATTAATTCACCAAGCAAAAAAAGTTTTTAGGAAACTCTTGCCATAGAGTGCTGGCTTGTACCCTCACTGGAGACAGCCTGTAGGCTTTACTAGCAGGAACAAAATCCTAGCAGACCTGTGCATTTTCCACAGTGGAGCATGGCACAATTAGCAGCATTAATGGACAGACTGTTCACTTAATTCAGTTTTTTGTTCCACAAATAAAGTCCTCTGTCTGTTTTTTATTTGGTTTTATAAATTAACCTCTTTCTTTTCTCATTAAGTAAACAATGAATGAAGGATTACTCTGTGGGAAAGATGTAAGTGCAAAGGGCAGCGGTTTTATACTGCTGTAGCTATTTCCTTTCATGCTTCCAAATAACTCTGCTCTAGAAGGCAGAAAATCATTGACGTCTAATCATTTATTTAGTAAGATACACTGTTTTCTTTCAGCTTAGGAAAACTTGTAGCTGGAAAGCTGTGCCGAAAGTTGGTCTGTTTATGAATGGCCCCAGGTCCTTTAAACGGCGATGGAGAAGTTGTTTGCGTGCACTGGACATCAAGCAGCCGTGCAGCACAGGCCACAGCCTGGTGCACTTCGCTGTTTGGATCTGAAGTTCCTGTCAGTCTCATCACAGGGTTTTCCATCTTCACTGTCCCTCTGGTGCTAGGCAGTCATGCGGCTGAGGACCACAGAGGGCTGGCTGAGCCACAGCTGACACAGAGGTGGACCTTTCCAGGGGTCACTTCACTGCTGGTTTGTTGGACTCAAGGGCACCTTGCTCTGGTCTGACTGCCCCCCACTTTCCCTCTATGGGTGGTAAAACGGTCGTGCTGGGATCTTGCTGAGAAAAGCTAAGCTTTACAGCAATAAACCCAATTTTTTTCTTTAATTTTTCCTCTCTTGAAGCACAACAGCAGGTTGACAGAATGGCCATTCGCCTCTGCTCAGTGCCTGTGGGACAACCTTAGAGCACTGGGTGCAGAGACAGTGACACACTGGAGCAAGTCCCATGGAGGGCTGCTACAGTCAGGGGGCTGGAGGACAGGACATGCATGGAGAGGCCGAAGGAGCAGAGCTTCCTCAATCAAAGTAAGACAATGCTCCAGGGAGAGCTGTCTACAACTGCCTGGGGATGGGAGGGTGTAAGAGGCTGCATGGATTTCCCTTGGAAATCCACAGGAACAGGGCAAGAGACAACAGACACAAGCTGAGCATAGAAAGTTACCGTTGGATTATGAACAAAAACCCCAACAAAACTACAATGAGGGTAGTGAAGTGTTTGAGCAGCTGAGCCAGAGAGGCTGTGAATCTCCACCTGGGAGCAGCTGGCTCTTGTTGGCCCTTAGCAGGCTGTTGGACCAGATGACTGCCAGCAGTCCTTTCCAGTGTAAATTATTACTCTGTAATGCTGTGATGCTATGGTCAGGTTTTGAAAACAAGGAAGGTTCCAGCACTTACGTGCACAAGCAGATCTGGTTCAGTCAAAGCTAAAAGCAGTAGCCAGAGAGTTGTTACTTCCTCTGCCTTTTAAAAATGCAACAAACCTGAAGATGTTTACAGAATCTTATTCCTGTGAACTTACCCTTGGCCAGTGCTGAAGGCTCTTGGCACTGGTATGGCCCTCATAACAGGGTACCTTACGCCCCATTGCCAATGGTGTGTGCTGCACGACACTTGGGTACACAACCTCTCTCTCGCTCTCACCAGCAGGAATAGCCTCGGCATGCCATAGATTGTACCCATGTGCAGCTGTGGTGAGCAAGTGATGTGACTGCAAGGAACTTCAGCAGTCAAGAAGAACTTCTAAAGTAATATAACTATGATATGGTATGCAATACCTCTGTGTTTTCATTTCAGTGCTATATGCCCTCTGCTGCTGTAGCCTACTTAAAGTCTGGAGGTGCTCACAGAGAATTACAAGTCAGTCTCAACAGTATGGACCCTGTTCCATATTCAGGCTAAACTTTCCTGCCAAGTCTGGTTCCTGTGATACAAATGGAGGGGCATCTTCAAAAACCCCCAGAAGACAAAGGTTAACGAGAAAACATACTGGAGACCTCACAGATACACAACCAAACACAAGAATTTAACCAGTGCCCAAGCCACATTTCTCTTAGGCCTTCCACAGCACTAAGGATGAAGAGTTGTTTCCTATCAGCAGCCTCCTCAGTGAGGTTCCTCTAACAGCAGCTCTGCTGCCATGGACCACCACTGCTGTCAGACGAAGGCCATGGGATACTGCAAGCAAACTGCCTCTTCCCTAGGAGAGCCCCATTTCTCCGGAGGCCAGCACACTGAAAGGTTTCTCATAAACCTTCTGCTTCCCAGGATGGGCAATAGCCCTGTGCTGCATTCCTCTCCATGCTAAAAACTTTCCTATTTAATTAGATTTAGAGGAATTTTGGAATTTTGTTTCAGTAGGGAAAATTAACCAAGAGCACTGTATCCTACTGCCCTCATTCTCACTTCATCAATCTTTGTGTCACCCAGAAATTTTATCAGAAATAATTTTATATTTACTTCCATATCACTGCCAAAAATGATGAATAGCATGAGGGTTCTGACTGATCCCTGCAGAGTTACATTAAAAAATGTTCACATTCAGTAAAGATTCCCTATTGACAACTACTTTTCGAGCTCTGTCAGTTACCTGGTTCTTAATACATTTAAGATATGCTTCAGTGAAAGTATATAGTACTAATATTTTAATAATAATGTCATGTGGAATAAAATCAAACGCCTTACAGAAGTATATTATATCTACACAGTTATCTTATCCCCCAAACTTGCAATCTTATCAGATAAATCAGGTTTGTTTGACAAGATATATTCTCCAAAAAAAGAATGTTGAATGGCATTAATTATATTCCCTACCTTTAATTCTCTAAATCCTCTCTCAGTTCTTCTATTCTTTTGCATGGGATTGATGTCAGGCTAAGCTGCTGGCAGTTACCCGGGATCTTCCTCTTGCGCACGTTCGCTCATTGTGAATTTCCAAGAGGCTTAAGAAGTTCACAGAAGCAGACCAAAGATCTCCTGTATCAACTTCTCCTAGGATTTCTGACCATAAGTTATCCATATCCACTCACCAGAAAATGTTTAAGCACTACCTCACTTCACTGTACTGCATAGACTGAACTGCGGGTGCTGTGAATAGAACATGTAGCTCTCCCTGGATGTCACCACACACAGCAGGGTCAGTCCATGGACAAAGACTGACCAGACAAAGGCCTTAGAAGGCAAAGATGAGTTTGGTGGGAAAAGTACAGAGCTCCAACGAGTCTACTCACACTGAGCAGGTCCCTCCATTTTAAGGAATGCTCTGCCTTGTTCCCAACCCTTCCCTGTCAGTCGACTCAGCCTGCAGCCAGGCTACATTTCACACCAACACTAACCTATCCCATAGAAATCTTTCTGAGAAAGAAAACAGTTTCCATCAACTTTGGGTAGAAATCTCCAGCCTATTCTAAGAGATGGTGACCTTGCTGCAACTTTTTGTGGTTTATCACCTCTCATTTAGCAATAGCCATGTAATCTACCAGGAATGAAGCCTTCAGTGCTATGGAGAACGACACTACTTGTACAAAATGCCTTGGTCTGTGTCTTCAGCAATGCAAGACATGGCTGATCTATAGCCTTTGTACCACCCAAATATATCAAATCCAGACCTGTGTTTTCAAGCCACCAAGTCCACACAGACCAGATCCAAGCTGTCTGCAATATCTCCAGCAGTGCCCAATTGAGGACTGTGATCAGCAGCTGGAGTCTTCAAGCACAACAGAACTTTCTGTGGAGTTTGGAAAGCAGTACAGGAAACAGCACTTCCCTGGGAGCTGGACTGAGTCTGGGGCTAACCTCCCAGGTTAAGGGAATCTTATTTAATAATACATAAAATAATACACAAAATTCACCTACCACAACAGATCTAGTATTGCTTCCTCAAAGGGGACCCGACAGAGCAATGCATTTTGCTGAAAAGTCCTCCTCTGCTGAAGGGTAATTTGTCTGACAATGAATATGAATACCATCCAAGGCAATACAGAGCCAGGCTGTTTGCTCCTGTCAGTGTTGTTAAAATGGGAGAAAATTACGTATTTAAATAAAACTCTTCTAGCAGGAGGTACAGCAGCAGATCACTGAGAAGTATTAAATACACTTATTCCACTTCACCCATTAACTATTTTTAATTTTTAAGTAAGTTATTAGAGCTACTATAATATTATAAATATTGTATTAGTCATTCAAAAAGATTAAATGGCCTCAAAAAAGAGACTATATTCTTGTTGCTGCTTTTCTGGCTCTTTGTAATCAGCTACCTGGCTTCTCTACCCTTCCACACTTCTCTAGGACACTATCATGGATAGTACTGGGTGCCCCAAATTCTTCCTCATCCTAAGGGACAGTAGAAACACCCACTATCAAGCAGAATCAAGCTCTGAACATATCCTAGTTAATGAAATGACACTGTGAGCCCGTTTTGGTGTTACACCTGTGGTCTGTATCACACAATCCAAGATGCTGCAAAGTGCTCACCTCTGCCTATGGCTGCACTGTTCACCTGGGCTCCAGTGAAGAGGCAGAGCAGCATTCCTAGAGGTAATCTTCTGGTCAGAAGCACTGCTTGGGCTGAGCCAGTTTGTACCCTGAGTGCTCCTTTCTTTCTGGGGACTATATGGAGGTGCTGCCCACCTGCGTGCCTGTACGGGTGTGGGCACCCCCACCACACCAGCCAGGCGAGTCCCACAGCACAGGACAGACGGCCAGGCTGGAACACTTCCAACATCTGGAATAAAGCTCTAATCTAACAGTTTACCTGTGCATACTACAGGGTGGTTTCTTATAATATAAACCCATTTAAGGCAGAAAATGGTCCTCTTTGTTTTGTGTTCATTGAGCATTGAGTAAAGGCAGAATCATAGGTCATAACGAGGCTCATCAGGAGCCTCCACAGAGCACATTAATGACGTACTCGTTAGGCCCAGCACCGGTCAGGGTCAGCGTGCATCCCTGCTCAGACCCCGACTGCCATCCTTTTCAGTTTGTGGCTTACAGCACATTCCCATTTGACTCCTCAGTGAAGGCAGAACCAAAAAAAGTTGATCTAACTATTGGAAGAAAAGTCCTTCTTTGACCTTTGCCTGAAATGGGAAGCCCTAAGCAGCAGACCATTATCTCTGCCAAAAGGAGTGGGACCCACCCCTGTTGGATTTGGCTGAAGGGACTACAAGACACAAATCTCATAAATAGGAATGAATATGGCAAGAGAGATGCTCAGACTGGGACAGGAACCACTTGTTCCCTGATCGCACTTCCAACTGTAAGAAATGTTTCTCCTCAATCACCCACGAATCACTCAGTCAAAACCTTAATATGTAGCCTTTTGCTGTTATCCAGGCTCCTATCTGGTAAACATGATTTTCATAGTCCCTATTTGTTTCCTGACAAATAAGCACACCAGCATTCTGAAAACACTCCTCCATTTGAACTTCAGGCATCCAATGCTCCGCTTCCAGTACTTTCCTCTGCCACCCTGTGCACAGCCATTTTAGAAACAGCACAGACAAAACCAACGGCTGTCATTGAATAAAGCTCCACTATCCAGGTGATGGAAGTTATAAATCTGGAGTTGAAGGACTTTGACAAAATGAACAAGAAAGAATCTTTGCAAGGTGGAAGAACAAAGAGACAGAACAGTAGCTTTTCAATCAAGAGCCACACATCACATGCTTTAGGAAATAACAAGTTCAATAGCCAGTTGATAAATAGCTTGCCACCAGAAAGTACATTTGAAATGTCATATAGTTGCCACATATATAAGCCCAGAGAAGGGACTGTTGAACCATCCCACATGCAGTTCACTGCTGCTGAAAGTTTTCCCTGCCTGCCCATACAAACACTGCCTCTCAGTAGTAGTCCCTGCTCCCCTAAGGTCACAGGCACATGGACCCCAGGACACAGGTGCAAGAGACAGCTTCAGAGCAGCTGCATCCCCACAAACAGCTGCTCCAGATGGGGCATTGGAGGAAGGAACACAGATGAAGCAGAGCAGTATTTCTTGGGTTGGGGCAGATTTATCTCAGTTTAAGGGGCTGCAAAATTTTTCCCATTTAGGAGAATTGATGCTTTCCCTGATACCCCTTTTATGTTTTTATACCCTAATTTGCAGTGATCAAAGAACCTGATACAATGGCACCTGCACCAGCATAGCCCTTTCTGTCTCCTCAGGCTCCCAGGTCCTGCTCTCTCAACATCATTCACACAGGTCCAGATGCAGCAGAGCACACGTTCAAGTTTCAACCTGTCAAGAAGTTCATTAGTTTCAATGGGGCTATAAAAAGATTTAAAGTCAAGTACATTCGTAACTGCCTTCCTGAATCAAACCCTAAGTAAAAAGCTTGTCAACATAAATAAAGGCAACAGAGCCAGACCATGAAAGATATCTGTGATTACACAGGTAGGATTTTGTGTGAGCTTTTCAACAGGATTTAGCTACAGCCATTGTAAGTGTGCAAAAATTTTACATTCATCCTTGAGAACAAGATTGACACACCTAATAAAGAAATCCCAATAGTGAATAAATGCATCCTATAATAAGTAGATATTCCATAAAATTAAGGAGACACCATCAAGTCCTATTCGGCATCAAAATGTTGGCTTTACACAACACTCTCAAAAAGAGTGTTTTTTGCACAAAAAGAGCCCTCTGATTCTCCAGAGGCTTCTTAGGTTGCATCCCAACAGTGCCTTTCCCACTGTGTGTGTGGCTGGGTGTCCTAATGCCGGTCAACCACAGGACCGGGAAGCACAGCCGAGATGGGGGGTCAGACCTGGCCATGCCAGCTGAGCTCAATTCAGGAACAAAAGACACTACTGAAGAGAGAGGTCAGTGACACTTACAGCATTTGCTGAGCTCCTGCAGCCCATGGTTTTATTTGTTACTACGCATAGGGGCCTTTCTAAAAAGGAGGGAGAGGTTGTGCTGGCAATGTGGCTTTAAGACCCTGGTGGAGGGGAAGGGCAATACCATCGATGCGAGCGAGCTCACAGCACCTGCTCCCAAACCAACGTGATGCAGTCAACTGAATTAACAGTTTTAACAAGGACGGCGTGAAACGCGTTTTCTCCAGCCCCGGCACGAGAGCCAAGCACTGAGAGCACTGACACCCCCCCACCAGCTGAGCCCGTGCCCGGCCCCTGCGTGCGCCGCGGATGCGGTACCGTGGATGTCTTGCGGCTCAGCTAAAAGCGGAGCGGGTGGCAGGACATCCATCTTCCTCCGGGAAGGTTGCCGGGCAACTGGCAAGCTTTCGGCTGGGCACTGACGTCTGCACGCACACACGCACCTCCTCCATCTCTTGCAACTAACTTGATTTTGATGGATTAACATAAGATGAAAATCTACTGAGCTTCCCTCTCTCTCCCCAACACACAGGGTTCATTAAGATACAAAGGAAAATACAATAAAGCATCGACTTCTAGCGCACGCAGAAGACCACGCAAAGGACACCGCAGGCACTAATGATATCAATGTTCTGAAGTGATCCCTTATTCTATGGTAGAGAAAAATACATTTAGTTTGTAAAAACCTCATAATAATAATAATAAAGCATAACACACGCCCAAACTGTGATTCTCTTGGATCCTTTGCTCTTTTACACCCTTCAGAAACGCTGTCTGTTTTTTCACTACTCCTTGTCAAATGATGTTTTAAGATTCTTTCCCCTCACCTGCTGGAGACACACCACTGGGACACAGAAGTTCCCTCTAATCCCATCCATCCAGGCATTTATACCGCTCTTATTAGCTTGGTATCCCAGTACCCTACTGAGCTGCATTATCATTAATTGTTTCTCAAGTGTTAGCCACAGGCTCAGCTTTACACAGTACAAAGCAAAGATGCGATCCTTGCCCCGAGGAGTTTTACATGCTAAACAGATGGTTAATGACAGCAGCATAATGACAGTCTTTGGACTGGTAGGGGATAACATTTATGGAACAGGGAATAAATTAGCTGGGATTCATGACAAACTGCACTTGCTTTCCCTGGAGAAAATCTCGTGGAGACTGTTTTCCATGATAACCTGGAAATGTGTACTGGGCTTGAGACGTGAAAAACCAGAATCTCAACAATTTTTTACAATTGAGAAGCTTTATTTTTTATAGCTAAACAAAAAATATTAATGTTTTAAAAAATCATTAAATGTTTTAGTTACTCCTGTGTTTAAAAGAGTTCTTTGGAAAAAATATGAAAAGGCAAAATAGAAAACCAGGTGTCAGGCCATACCACTGGCTGAACGCTGTGCCAAGGATACAGTGAGACCCAAGGCTTTGGGCAGGTACAAATAACGAGCTGGGCAGAACACTGTAGCTTTAAGAAACTCAGACCTGCAAGGCTGGTGAAGGAAGCTGATGAAGATACCCCTCCACACATGCATTATTTATTTCTCCAAGATCAGCATCACATGTGGTACAAGCTCCCCCAGGCAGCAGCAGGGACGGGACAGTGCTGCTGGGACAGTGCTGGGGGGACTGTGAACACCCACGACCCAGGCTGGGACCACCAGTAGGACAGGGCTGGAGGCTGCTGGGTGGCATCTGCCCCTGCCTGCCTGACAGCTGGGTGTTGAGCTCAACTAACTAATTCTAATTAACTGGGGCATTTCTTGTGCTCATAACATCTGGTTGTGACAGGGCCCAAAACAGCCTTTCTGTACTCCTCACCAGCCCATGTTATCCATTTCAATATACATATGAGAGGATGGTTAACTAAGAGACCTCAAAGCCACTGAGCCCGACTTCTGGAGCGCCCCATGCACAGTGATGCACATGGGTGGGACAAGCAAGGTCAGCGACAGCATCAAATCTGATGTGACGGAATTTAGCCTGTTGTGTTTTATTGCTATTGATACTGGTGTTAGTATGCTCAGAGCTAGAAAACTCTTCATAATTTGGGTAACACATCACATGAAGTACAGAGTATTTCTGTATGATTTCATTCAATGTCAGTTCTCGATTTTACAGTATAAGCACATAAAAATACTTTTTCTACTCTGTTTTTCAGTCTAATGCAGAAAATGGTTGGTTTTTTTTTTCCTCCCAGCCTTATTATGACCTTCTGGTATTGGGCAGATCTGCAGTGGAGAGACTTCCCCACACACAGTCCTTTCCTGCATTCTAGAAACACATTTCCAGTTTTTTACTTGATAATAACTCACTCTGAATTCCCCTGTGAACTTCACAGAACTTTAGATAAGACACTGAAGTAGGAACTGTGACTACAGAAAGGCTTCTCTTGGACAGTGGAAGATGTAGGCCCAGCTACCTTTCAGTTTCATTTCCCAGTCCTAGCCCTCCAAGCAACATTTGAGAAGGCTATTAAAAGCCAAGAGTCCTTTCTCCTTTCCAACTCAAGTATCGTGAAGCTCATTGAAAGCCACAGAAACTCACACATTTGTGCCATTTCTACACAGGCCTGTATTATTTCTATGTAGGCAGCTAAAAGTTTGCATGTGCACATCCAAGGCAGCCAAAATACCTCCAAAAACAATGTCACAGAAAAGAAATCTTCAGCAGTTATGTGAAGACCAAAAAAGGTATAACCACTGAGCATTTAAATCAGGAGGCAACAGAACCATCAGCCCAACTGGATAAATATCTTTAAAAGTCCCCATAACTTCAATGCAAATTTAACTTAGAACAGTTGTAAGACAATCTAAAAATTAATTTGTGAACAGAATAATTGATAAGACTCTTGGGACCTTATGTCTGTGTGCTCACATAATGGCAATTAAAGCTAAGCACCTTTGAACGGCCTCTAAACAAGCACATGGAAATCTGGAGAACCTTTGAGTGGGGATTATGCATTAACCTAATGTTCATAATCATGCTCAGAAAGTTTCCCTTTCAAAGCTTGAAACAGAAATGTTAATAATCCCAGGCAAATAAAAAACCTTACGCCATTGCAAAAGGCAATTTTTGAATCAAGTATATAATAGGCAATAAAACTTCAAAGGATTCATCATTTGCTGCAATTAAAATGCCCAACACGGATTTTTAAAGAGCCTCCTCATTTCTAAGGAAACTTTTTTCCTCCAAGTAAATAACTGAACTCAGGTGAGCATCAGATTTTATTTTAGGAATAAACATAGGCTTTCATCTGTGGTGCAGTGAGAAGAGCACAGCATCACAGACCAAAGAGGCAATCAAAGGCAGTTCCACCTTGCCTAATTTTGTTCTTTAAGGGATCACAGTATCAATCCTCCTCTTAGAAATCTTCAAGTATGAACAGTGAACGTAAAACAAGCAACAGCTTACAAGACAGAGTAACAAGAATATTTCAAGAAAAAATACTGCCCCCTCCCCAGTTTCCACACAATTAACTGGAAATCTTTCATATGTTGGAAGAAGAGAGGTATGTGTCCACAGCATGATGATAGATATGAGCCTCAGACAGGAGCATGTTCTAACAATTTCTCCCTAGCTTGCCTAGAAGAGGCAAAAGAAAAAAAAAAAAGAAAAGGAACACCCTGTGGAAAGTGAGACTTGTAGCTGTGGTTTTACAATAAATTGCCAAACACCAAGCAAGCTGGCAACTCTCTGTCAGATTTGACAAAACCCCCTGAAGTCTTAGTCTCATCACCACAACTGCCAATTACACAGTCCTCAGGTAACCTAAATGCATTCACTCACATGGACTCAGGCAGGCAAAATCCCCTCGTTTGACTGCAGTCCCCAAGCTGGAGAAGCACAGGGCATCCTTGGAATGGGAATACTCTGTGACTGCCTTACCCTATGAGTGGGAACAACTGCAGCACGAGGGCAGGTCTTGAGCATCAAGTTGGTAATGCAGGCCCACAAAAATCTGTGATGGATGTTCCTTTCACAAAACACAAAGAAATCACAGCAGAGCAGATGAACAAGAAGAAAATCTGTAATGAAATCAAACTACATAAAATAGAAACTGCATGGTATTTACGGCAGGAAGACACCTACATCAGCCTGAAGGACCTATTTAAGAGTGCTCCTACTAACAGCTGAACTAGCTTGAAGTCTTACACCTAAACAACAAAATTTAGGCATTCCTTAATGCCATTCAACTGTTTCAAAAACCTGCTCTTCCGCAGCACAAAACTGAAGAACTGAAGGGAAAAAGAGTCCCAAGCATCACATCCAAAATCACTTCAGCTTATTTGAAAGCCTTTAAATTTCATAGGAAAAAAAACAAGCTTACTTCCAAATCACTTTACACTTTTAAAACTTTCAGTATAATAGTATCCTTTATCTTCAGACAAGGTCAACTTTATCACTTGTAACCTGACCAACAATAAAATAGAATCAAACTGATGCTCTTGTTTTTTAAAGACTGAAATCTGAGCATGATCATTTCCTTTCTTTCATTAACAAAAGAATGCATGCGTGGGACATAGGATGAAAACAACGCTTAGAACTGGGAAGAAAATGAGAAACAAAACCAGGGCAACAGGAGTAATCAAAAGAACAAAAATTAGAGAACTACATTCCTGTGGCCTGACAGTCTCTTACAGAGTATCTAACAGAGCTGATGAGATCAACCTACCACAGATGATTCCAGGATCCTCAAAAGTCATTGAGATCCTTCATGAGGACCAGGATTTTATCCCAGTCTCTGATAATTAACATCTTCTTTGCAGATGGCCTGAACAGAGGTTAAAGTTGCTCCCCTATCTACTCAAATAGTATTTCAGGTAGAAAAAAATCCATGGACAAATAAAACCTGAAAGCAAAGCCTCCTACGACCAGGCACAGCAGTCCCAACAGTTCCCAAATGTGCTCCTTTCCATTTCTGTTGAGTAGAGTGATGGCTTGCGACTGATTGCACCCACTCACCTGAACACACAGATTTTCGATGGGTTGGTGTTTCAGCTTTACTTATGCACTTCTGGAAATCCCTGCTTTGCCCCACACCTGAAGCAACACCAGCTGCAAAACCAGGGCATGTTGAGTGCCTCACCAGCATGGACCTGCCTCCAGCTACAAGCAGATCCTGAGAGAAGGGCAAGTCTTGCAGTGCCAACTCTTCACAAACACCCAGCACATCTGGATTTTGCTCCAGGTGTGCCACAGCCTGCCCCACCTGCAGCATTACGAACCCCATCTGCTGAATAAGGGCAAACGCTTTGTGAAATGCAAAAAAATCCATCACGTCAGGATAAAAAGCAACTTCCTAATCATTTTCCTTTACTGTTGATACTGATGTCAATGTTCTTCTCACAAAAACAAAAGAACCCAAAGCCCTCATGCTACAGCTTTGTTAAAGGACCGTGTTTAAAGCCCAAGGACTCTGCTAAGTTTGAAGATGCACAGCAAACACATCAGGTGTAAATGCAGACCACGCATTATGTCAGTAGATACACTATGTCAACAGATACACAGCAGCTGAGGAACTGATACAAGCATACGTTTAAATCTCAGAAGAGAGAGACCTAGACCAAAACAGAACTGCAGGAGAAGCTGTTCCTTCTCTGAAATGGCATTGTGTAGGAAGAAAATGCTTTTTGCTATGTTAAAACATCTCCACATTCTTCCTTCTTGTTTTGCTTATACTTTCAAAACAAGCCTTCTATACAGAAGGGTGCAGGCAGAATCAATCCATTAAAAGGTAAACAGTTTTCACCTCAGGAGCAGCCGCAGATCAGTGTGTGTGTGGTGGCACTGAGCTCGCAAAACTCGCTCAGCCGAACTCCCGACTCCGCGCACCAGCAGTTTGCCAGAGAGAGGCTATTGAAGCCTTTTATAGCCATTCAAGCAACAAAAGGACGCCCCCCTGTACACAATCATCACAGCCTGGCTTATCAAAGCACTCCATAAGTCTTAGTGCTCAGCATCCTTATTTTTTAGCAATTATTGTTCTGATGAGTAACCCTTGGGCAGCATCCAAGAATAAAGGGAATTTCTGCTGCGGGATGCCTGGAGTGCTCCTCCTTTGCTAAGTGAAGCAGTAAAATCAGTGTGTGAACATGTACAGAAACAACACAACCCACTTCCCTTCCAGCTGTGCCCAAAGAGGACACAGGGTGAAAAAACAGCCCCTCTGGGAGCTGCCTCTTGGGTGTGTCAGACTAAGAGGTGCACCATGTAGACCTAAAATGAGGCAGCTCCTGTTTTACAGGTACCTGTGCATCAGCCAGCCTTCCCTAGACTAGCCATCCAAGCACAAGAAAAGGAGCTGGTTTCTGAGGCACATTTAGTAGATGAACCAATGCTGAGCTTTAGCTTTGGTGCAGAGACTGTTGAAATACAAGGGCATCTGTCTACAGGATTGCAAAAGCTGCTAACTAGATACTAACTCAGCAGTAACCAGGAGACAAAAAAAGTCTTATCATGGTCCATGCTGACAACTAAACCACTGTTTGGCTGTGGATTAATGAATATAATACTTGACAAGAGTAATTGGAGATTAATGGCCTGTAACTGCCTGGCTACCTTGCACTCTATAGGGTCAAGTACATTAATGTCAGTAGAGAAATGGTTTGTCTCAACCCAGTGCTAGCAGTACAAGGACCCATGAACTTGAAGATATGAGGGCCAAGCTCCCAGAGGCAATTTCTATCACTAAGGTCTCGTGGTGGCCAACTCTCATGAGGAAGGGTCCTCATGCAGAGGGACTTTAATTCCCCCATGGCACACTGCGGAGGCATATCCTGGCATGTGCCACTCTGCAGGACTGTGACTGAGGCAGGAGCTTCAGGGCAGCAAAAGCAGCAGACGTGAGAGTAGGTCACTGACTCCTGACAGGGCTGGGATGGAGGCAGCCCAAGACCCAGACAACCACAGGCAGACCCCTGACCCCACCTGTTCATTGCTTGGCACATCTTTATACAGGAGAGAAATACAAGCAAAATTTTCCATCACTCTTGGTCACTGCATTTAATTGCAAAAAATCACTGGTCTAACATTTGCAGAAATATTCCTTTTGCTCTGCTTTCCAAATCCAGGGTATTTCCAGGGAGCTCAACACCTGATTCCTGAGCAGAGGCCAGGCTCACTGGAGCACCTGCCCCCACCGCCAAATAACTGATGTGCTCAGGGCATACAGCTGCAACACTGCAACCCAAAACCAGTAGTCCTCAAATCTGGACACACATGTGCCCATACACAGACCCCAGCTCTGCCTGAATTAGGGTTAGCAGATTATTCAACCCCTTTATCTAGGAGGAAAAATAAACCACAGATAATCTGGAGATTAAACTAGAATCACTCTTCCTGAGAAATTGCTTTCTGGAATGCATAGTGAAGAAAAAAAAAGTGTATAACTTATACATCTCTCAAGGGAAAAGTGAATATGCCAGTTGACCTTAAAAGAGTCCAGCAGAAGTGCTGAGTAAAATTTTAAGCACAAGATGCTGAGCCTTCTTCAAACCCCTTCAGATAGACCTTTCCCCTTCTTCTTCGAACTAGCAGAAATTATGTTTGTGAGACCATTGTTCATATGCATATTCTGGGTGCAGGCAGGAGTATAGTAACACAGGAACAGGTTGCATTACCCTATGCTACATCTTTGAACAAAAGAACTGCTTGATATAATCTATGAATCCTCTCTCTTACCCCCTGTTCCTCAGTTTCTCAAATATAAGTGTGCAAAGAAAGGCCAGAAGGCAGGGAGAGGGAAGGATGACCCCATGGTGTCTCACAGGGCTGGCACCTTAATACACACACCAGATAATGAGTTGCTCTGATACTTTGGGAGCAGGAGTCACAGCAGGCAGAATGTCCTTCCACACTCAGCATATGCTTGGGAAGTGTGTTTTGGCCACAGAGGTCATACAGCCTTCAGAGGTGCTCCTGGCACTTGGAGAGGGGATGTTCAGCATCCCATCAACTCCTCTCAAACTCCAGGGCTTCCCACAGGGCCAGCAGCAGCCACAACTCTGCTACAGTGGCCCATGGTCCCCAACAACTCCAGTTACTCCCTTCTTCACTATCTCCAGCAACATTCCTTAGAGGACCTGAAAGGAGCTGCAGACATGTGCTGTAGGTATCACCCCTAAAATATTGCTATGGAATACACTGGAGCAAATACATGATAGATCACATCAAAGGAAGAAACAGGAGGTAAAAAGTGGCAGCCTATAAAAGCACCTTTTGACAAGTTTTACTTTGCAGTCTCCTCAGCCAACGGTGCTTTAATAAAATACATTCAAGCAACCCTTCAGGCCACCTCTAAGAGAAGTGGACCTCTGGCCACGAGTGGGCATGGAGCGAAGGGGCGTTTCTGTACCCAACACCACTTTCTCCCCTTTTGAATCCTCACCTGACTTGACATACCTCCCCATGGCAGCAAGTTCCTTGGGGCAGAAACCCTTCAATGTCTGTGTCTGCAGGATGTTCGCTGCAGCCAGCCCCGAGTCTCACAGCACTTCCATACCTCCAATGCCACAGCAAGGTCCACCATGGCTGTTGGACTCTCAAGTGCAAAATCAGCTCTGTCTAGCCAGAGAAGAGGAAAAAGAGACCAAAACAAAACCCCAAGCACATTAGTCACTAACTGTTCTTTTCAGAAACATAACACTGAAGGGATTTCACGTATTTTCTGGCAGAGAGATTTTGTGGTGGCTCATAGCTAAGATCAGCAAGAAATCCTTTGAAATACACATA
This sequence comes from Climacteris rufus, assembly GCA_013398175.1. Taxonomy (NCBI): domain Eukaryota; kingdom Metazoa; phylum Chordata; class Aves; order Passeriformes; family Climacteridae; genus Climacteris; species Climacteris rufus. The sequence goes on along the minus strand of VZRZ01008822.1, from coordinate 216,291 downwards.
CACACACATTAAACTCGAGTATTTTACCTTTCCCCTCACAAGCAATTGCTGCTGTCAAGTACACCCTGCCATTACAGCCACATGTTCTGTTTAAGAATAGCTAATCAGAAAAACATTCAGAGGTATTTAATCAGGTTTTTCTTTCCTCTTTAATGACCTAATGTTTTGGGTTGCAACGGCTGCCAACTCACGCTGGGTAGAAATTTAGTACTGTCAGCATTTAATTATTATTTTAACACAGATTTCTCTACCTCCCTACAGTGAAGAAACAGCTAGAAAAAAATGCAGCAATGAGCAGCTTTTTAAGCCATTAGACACCATCCTTTTTATTTAGCTGCACTTGAAATTACTATTTAAGGACACCCAGATGCTCACTCTGCCATCCTCTACTAGGGCAGATGCTCCCCAGTTTGCAGCTCTGCACCCAAACAGAGGGACAGTGCCCTAGGGACAGGCAGGAGGGACTGCAAACACCCCACCCTGGGAGCTCAGCAATCTGGGATATGGCTTACCAAAATATGTGCCAAAGAGCTGGAACAAAGCACCTGCTTGGTGTTGTATCTTGGGCCATAAATAACAAATCAGACTGGTTCTTTTTCTCAGCTTAAAACCCATCTTCCTAATTTTCCCTCTCACTGAGTCTGAAACTAATAAACTCAATTCTGCAACCTGCAACAGGCTACAGGGAAAATACATATGTTGATCTGCTGCAGACTGCAAGACAGTTTATTTCATCTATACAGTAGGGAGAAAAAAGACCCAAAAGAACTCATTCTATGAATTTCAAAAGAAATCAAGAGCTGAGCTCACAGTAAACTCCCAGCATCATGTAAGTGTTGCACTGCATGGTGCTCTGCAGCCAAGACAGGTGCACGGAGAACTCTCTTCCCACACTCCCAAACAGTCTGGTGAATGCCTGCTCCCTGATCTCCTTCTAAAATGCAGGATTTAGGCTTCAGCCCTCACAAAAACCATTGGAGAAATGAGCCTGCAGCAAAGCAGGGCTTGTGACAGCAAGTGTTACACGGTGCAAAGAAGGAAGGGCTGTGAGGACGCACGTGGATAACTCTATCTTCCAGAGCGGATGGCATAGTCAGCCACACACTTATTAAAACAGGCATTAGTCTGTGATAGCAATCTAAGATAACACTAAGAGGTTTGTCACCCAAAGAAAAAAAAAAAAACAGAGGCCAAAACTGGATGGTATTGCTGGACCTGTGTCCATAGAAACCACATTTAACCTTAGCAGAGGATCCAACCACCCAAGTGACTGCTTATTTGAGAAACACAAGCACCCTCTTTGGTGTATGCTGACCTTTGCACACAGTCACACTCCTATTTAGAAGAGAAACATGTATATGGAAAAAGACAAGAATCGAAGTTAGCAACAAGGAGGTAATAAATTTCTGCAACAGGGAGGTAAAAAATTTCTTTTCTTTGATGGCAAACCAGGGCTCTCTCACACAGCTGGCAGGAATGAAGCATTGCTCTTCTCTACCTGAAAAAAAGAAGTTGTGGATGTGGGATTGAAAATCCAGATGGTCACCATCAGTGGAACCTAGCTGTGATGAATAAAGAGACAGCTATTTCATCTGCTTAACATTAACTCTTCTCACAGTGCATTTTACAAGTCACATTCCTGGAGCAAAGGGCATGTGCTTAAGAAGCCACATACAAATCCAGTTTTGCAGGGTAAAAGAGAGGTAAAATAGCCTTGGTCACTGAGAGTATTTGAATGTCACTTTGTTAGGCTGGACATTGCATTTGACAGAGCTAGCAAAGGAAATGAGAAATGATAACTGATAGTGCCCTGATTAGATCAGCCACCTTGGGAAAGGTGCTGAAGCAGAGATATTTCACTAAAATAAGGAGAATCCTGGGAATAGATTTCTGGCAAGTGATCGCAAAGGAGATATGGCCAGAATTAGAAATGGATTTTGCAGGCAGATAAAATGTAATAGATAGAAGAGAGCTCAAAATGATATATCATGAGGGCCTATAGAGCAACTATAAAGTTTGTTCGCAGATATTTAACATATAGAAATCCTAGAAAGACTTAACTTCAAAATACACTTGCTGTGTTATTAACTTTAATGTGCAGAAATAAAACAAGGCTGCATTAAAGCTCTCTAGCAAAAAAGGAAGCTGCCTTCTCTTCTCCCCATCTATCCACCTCTGACCAGTGGAGTTGCATTACTTTATACCACAAGATAGAAGAACAGGAATATCTTCTTGGGCTTCTGACTGACAAAGATAAAATAATGAAATGTACATTTTCACATATCTTGACGGAAACTGCTTTATTAATAATGGATAACTATGGGCAGTGGTAATTAACATATTGTAATAAACTCCTGACATGTATTTCTATAGTTTAACCATGTTTCCTTCTTCTGAAGCTCATAGACAAAGCGGTTCTTTAGACTGATACTTAGGCATTTTAGGGAGGTTAGCTTTGTTAGCTATTAAAAAAAGTCTTCAGTGATCCTGCTGACCACATCTGTCTGTCTATTTCCTCCTTCAAAAATTTAGCCAACTAAATATAAAGACAACTATGCTCTTGCAGTTCTGTACAGCATGGTGGCCAAGACAGGCCTGATGTAACCAGGGGAAAGGCTGCTACCTGGGTTCAGTCACTAGACATCAGAGTTCATCACCACAACACAAGTGTGTTAACAGCCCATCTTCACTTGCTCCTGTAGAGTCACAAGACTTTGAGATCAGTCCATGGGCTTAAGGGTCTGCAAGTCAGTAAAGACCAATCCTGAGCTTCCTGGGAGCCAAGTTTGGCCCTCTGCTTCTCACTTCCTCAGCTGGTAAAGCGTGGAATTTTGCACAAACAAGCAATGGATTGCATGTTGTTCAGAACAACATACACGTATCACAGTTACAACAATAAAAATCTATGTAGCAGTACACCTGTGTATAAAGAGGTCTTCTCACCCACTGGCTCCAAGGAGCCACATGTGCATCACTCACACTGCCACAATGGGAATAGTCACATAAATCACCTTTGGTATCAATGCAAGATGCCCTTGAAAGAGCAGAAGTGTCTGAGGAACAGTCAAATACTGACACTGTTTACCTACCACTGGGATACAAGTTAGTGATAACCATTATCACCATCACTGTATCAGTGACAGCAACGGAGCATCAAATTCTGCATCCATAAAACCACAAGCAATTGCCACTGCATCCCTAGGGAGCTCCCCTGAATATACAAAGGTGGAGTTGAAATATAAACCATCTACATAATCAAATGCCAAGCTATTTGCTGAGGCAAAAATCTTCACTGAAATCAGCTAGGACTATCAGCCAGTAGATTTTGGCACGAAAAGGGACAAGCTTCAATTTTTGCCAGCATTCATGCCCACACCGGCACCCGCAGGAATGATTTCCCAAAGTGCCATGCTGCTTACTTCAACACTTGTAGAAGGCACTTCCTCACCTACAGAAGTTGCACCTGGGCTGAATCTCTTGCACCTTGCATTCAGAAACAATCAATCCATGTTGGATTCTGCACCTGGGATGAGGCAACCCTGGATGTATGTACAGACTGGGGAAGGTGGCTGGACAGCAGTGCTGTGGAAAGTGACCTGAGGAACCTGCTCAATGGCAAGTTGAACATGAGCCAGCAGTGCCCTGGCAGCCAGGAGGGCTGACCCTGTCCTGTGGGCATCAGGCCCAGCATCGCCCGCCGGGCAACCGAGGGGATTGTCCCGCTCTGCTCTGCTCTGGGGTGGCCTCACCTCCTAGGGGCAGTTGTGGGTGCCACAATATAATAAAGACATTAAGCTGTTAGAGAGTGTCCAAAGGAGGGCCTTGAGGATGTTGAAGGGCCTTGAGATCATATGAAGAGCAGCTGAGGTCACTTGGTCTGTTCAGCCTGGAGAAAGGGAGACTGAGACCTCATTGCAGTTACAACTTCCTCGTGAGGGGAAGAGGAGGGGCAGACACTGATCTCTTCTCTGTGGTGTCCTGTGACAGGACTGAGGGAATGGCCTGAAGTTGTGTCAGGGGAGGTTTAGTTTGGATATTGGAAAAACGTTCTTCACCCGACGGTGGTTGGGCACTGGAACAGGCTCTTCAGGGAGGTGGTCACAGTCCCAAGCCTGACAGTTCAAGAAGCATTTGGACAACGCACTCAAACCCATGGTGTGACTCTTGGGGCTGTCCTTTGAAGCATCAGGAGTCAGACTTCAGTGATCCTTGTGGATCCTTCCAGCCCAGGATGTTGTACGATTCCTAGCACTCAAGAGACTCCATCAAAGCAGAGCTGTACTTTTGAAATAAAACCAGCTCTTTTCAATAGCCCAAGAGCCGAATTCTGCTGCCTTCATTGTCACTGTTTTGAATGAGTGAGAGGTGGGAGGGAAGTTTCTGTCAACATTAATCAATACTTAGGTGGTTTCCTGCCCATTCGTTCATGTGCTAAAAGTGTTTTTGACAGTAAGAAATCCACTGAATGTAAGCAGACCAGTAGCAGCCGCTTGAGAAATGCCAATAATACTGTGCATACCTTCCAAATTTCCCCAATGTCCCTATGTTATTAGCGGGTGACAGGAGCTTAAATAAAGCATGTGAAATATGAAAGCAGGGCAAATAATTATATTGGTGTAGAGACTTCTATACTGGAGCAATTTTTGCTCCAAATACCTTATATAGACGGTAAGTTTTTGGGGTCAGAAAGAAAATCTTTTTTTCAGAGTATGTCTATGAGAGAGCAGGGTGCTTGGAATCCCTGCTGCTCCAGGGTTCCAGCTCGTACCCCCACAGAACGAGCTGTAGCTAACAGTAGCAAGCAAGGCTGAACACAAACTTGGAATAAAAATTACTATAAAAAAAATTCTGCTCCAGATTTCAAAGCATTTCCTGAACTGTCCACATCACGCCATGATCGGGCATCCTCATTTGAGCAGAGAGCACAAAAAGCAAGAAGGGAGGAAGTCTGGATCAAATAAACTAAGCACAGACCGTACCGGGAGTGGGCAGAGACCACTGGCTTGGGACATAACCCTCAAAAGGAGAAAGGGCAAGTGGGCAAGACTAATACTATTCTCATCATCAGCATAGCAAGGCTGTTTCATGCAGCTCTCTGAGCAAAGATAACACTGCTTTTCTGTTAAAAAAAAGCCTTTGCCACTAGCACTGTAAAATTATACCCTTAAAAAGGGGCTCAGGGGGCTATATACTTGTGCCTGGCCCTCTCATCTGCTTCATTCCTTCAACAGAACAGGCACAAACCACCAGAAAACCTGATCCTACAGCTAGGGTCTCTAATCAGCCTGGGTGACAGCTGAGGGCACACGGCCTCCTTGTCAGCCCTTGAGGAAACAGAGCAAGGCTGCTGCTGGAGCACAGGCCAGTCCTCCACCTCCTGGCGACTGGGCTGCAACGGGAGCAGGCCCTCGGATTCAAAACCAGAGACGGGCATTGCAAGAGGGAACTCCTGCTTTCTGGGGAGAGGGAACCCACCTGAACAACCCACAGTGAAAGGCCTCACATGCGTTATTGCGCCTCCCAGCCCACCACATCTTTCCTTGCTTTTCCCAGGAGTCATCTCTCAACTACTTCAGCTTCAAGATGCTCAGCCTTTTTTCTCAAACTGCTGCAATGGCAGCCTTCCATACAACTAGGAAACAAAGAAGTCATTCCACTTGTAAAGCCAAAATGCTTTATATTTCTAAAGACACTGACTTTTCAAGCCAGGCTGGCTGCTTCTGAAGTGCTGGACTGGGAGATCACCAGAGTCACCACAAGGGAATGGGGATGTCCCCACCTGTCAGAAATGGTACCCTGGCTTAAAAAAAAACCAAAGGATTTTTAAAACACACTTAACCTTTCACAATTTGTGCTGGGTTGTTTGGTTTAGTTTTTTTTCTTGCCTTGGTACAATTAAGTCAGTCCCATTTCCAGTCGGGCTGTTTTCAGTTGTTGCACTGGGCCTCAGACTGTGAATGGCTTGCAGTTGCTCCAGTAATGAGAGCTGCTTGTGAACAAGGATGAGCATCTTAATATACATACCTAATTTCTACATTTTTCCTGTTTTTTGCTATATTTTACTCCATTTTCCCCAGTCTGTGTTTTCTTTCTCCTTGCACAAAGCAACCCCGTAGCAAAATACAACCTGAGTGAGATCTCCTGCTCCATCACAACACAAACTGAAGCTGCAATATTTCTCTCAGACCTCCTTCATCACAACCCAGCCCTGCTCTTGCCAGACATGGCAGACCAGGAGGAACCCATCTGCTGCCTTCCCTGCTGCCCTGCAACCCACAGGCGCTTCAGCACTGCCCCACTCCCCAACATGGGGTCTGATATCTGGGCTACAGCAACCCAGCTACAATGCTGGTGTATTTAATCAGAACACTGTGACTTCCCAGCACCTCCTTGAATTTCCTGAGCAACAGCGTGACTGCAGCCTGCCCCGGGATCCCAGCTGCAGCAGGCACAGCGCCCAGCTGGGGGTCCCCAGGGTAGGCTGGGGCTGACACGGCCACATCACCCCAGCACAGTGCGGCGCAGAGCTCGGCACGGCGCAGCTGCGGCAGCACCACAGCGCAGCGCCCATTAGTGACGCTGCTGTGACCACCCCCAGGACATTAAGGTCTGCTGCACCATTGCATGAGACTACTTTGCAGTAACAGAAGTGAGGAGGGGAAAAATGAGACATACCAGTGAAGATGCAGCTTATTTACGGTTCAGCTTTTCAAAGTTTACCAACTGTAGTAGAAATTACTCACGGCTCGTGTCTTTAAAGAAATCAATGTCATGCCCTTTCTATTCTTAACTCTAAATAATATTTTACGGTTCTTCTATTCCTCCTTTCAGACCGAAAGACATTTGCCCAATCTAGGCATCGTGAGATGATGTCTTCTGGCCCTCTTCATCCTTGTCTAGCAATGGTTCTGTACCTCTGCATCCTCTCCCCCAGTTCCTGCTGTGGCCTTAGCCTCGGTCTGTTCCACACACCCTCCACACCCTGGGCATGATCTTATTCACTCTGACACCAATGCCTACCGTGCCAGTGTGAAATGTACTTTCTGTCACTGACTCTCCAGCCAAGCCCATCTCTCAGCCTGCCTTACTGACATCTCTTGCTGGGCATCTCATCATCAAATCAAACCCAATATAGCTGTAATGGACCTTGTGATCTTCCTTTGCTTGCCCAGCCTCTCTATCCCTTCTGAACAAACTTCCAATCTCCCTGTTGCCCAGGCCTACAACCTCTTCCAGTTCTGCCATTCTTCACGTCCTCACTCTTCTTGTAATACCTGCAGACAGACCATCAGGTCTGGTGGTGTAAGTCAGTGTAATTCCACTAACTCAAATGGCATTACACCAATTTATAAGAGATGAGTTTCTGTCCCAGTGCCGCTATAAGCAAATATATTCTATTCGACAAATAAAAACTTTCAGCCAGTTCTCACAACATCTCCCTATTTACTCATGTGATCTCTTGCCCTCTGGACTCCCAACAGCCATACTCTTTTCAAAACATGACTCCTCCTGAAATTCTTACATGTCCCTTAGCTCTCCACTGCTCCCACCCCAGAATGTTCCCTTTCACTCTCCTGCCTTGTGTATCTACCCTCAGCCATGCTTGGCTTCTTAAGCCTTCTGAATATACCTGAAATAATCTGGTGTGCTAACAGTATTTATTTAACAGTAACAAACTGTGCACTAATTCAGAGATTTATTTTATGATAAAATAAAAGAAAAAAATAATTTTAAAAAATGAAGGAGAGCTGCCATTAAAGTTGAAAACCAATTTCAAATTCAGACACAATTAAATAGAATGTGTTTAACACAAGGTGGGCACGCCTGCAAATTTATGTACTGAATCACCAAGATTACATGAAGTGTTACGTGTTATTTGTGCCCTCCTAATACCAAGCACTGTGCTATCCCTGGCAAGGCAGCTGAAAGTTTCATAACCATTTTAACACCAGTGTAAGTCTCCGCTTAAGGCCAACATGCCAGCACAAAACCATGCAATGGATACTGCCTGCATCTTCACACTCGCTAGACCACATGGTGAGGTCTTGCAATGGCTGGAGACCTGGCACTTAGTGGATCCAACCTAATCATTGTTGCTACCTTGGTATAAATGTTTCCATTTCGTAGAAAAAAAACCAACCAAATAAAAGCAAAAACACACCCAAAACACACAAAAGAAAAGAAAAAAAAAAACCCACAAAAAACCAAACCCACCAAAAAACACCTTACATGTTTTGTTCAGATTACTATCTATTGAAAAAAGAGAAAAGCTCTTTCCAAAAAGCAGAATAACATCTGCATTTAGGGTTTTCCACACCTGGAGGACTGCAAGAATGTGGGGGCAAGATCACATCTTTAATGAGAGTGCTAAGGACTTCACCACGCCAATATGATAAAATGTTAATGAAGTGAAAGTATATTAGTGAATTATTAAAATTTTGCTCCTCTCTGCAAAGCACAGAGTAAGAAATACTCAGTGAAGATAATGATAAAAATAGGATCAAAACATTTGGATCCCTACACCACCTCCAACATAAAAGCTTTACAAAATCTGGTGTTAAAATTAGCATATTAATTGAGTAGCTTCTACAAATGATCTACTCTAAAACCCAGTTCAAAATAAGTAGGAGTTGGGGGTAAAATAAGATACAATTCAGTGAAACCTAGATGGGTCAGACCTACAGCTTCCTCCCATCTCTAATAACCTCTCATAACCCCTCTAATGCCTCTGCTGCCCAGCCAGCAATTAAATTGTCCACAAGAAGATGTCACTGAGGGAAGTAACAGCGAGCAGGGCTCTGTGCGGATGGGTCAGGTTGGGGAGTTCATGTCTGTGTGCTGTGCCAGAAGCCAACTTTATCCAGGGAAAAGGCTGGCCTCACTATAGAGCCCAAGAGATAAACCAGAAAGCAGCTCTGTAGCAGGGTGCTGCAGGGGTTGGAGAGGGAAGCCTTGGCAAGCCCGGGACCAGAGGCAGGACCACAGGAGACACAAGGCCACTGCTCAGTTCAGTGGGGCAGGCAAAGGTCTGGCAGGGAACTACATCAAAAAGAACAAGAGCTTTGCCAAATAGTATTAAGAAGCAATTTCCAATAAAGCTGACATTCTGTGAAATGCTTTCCAGAGTCTAGCTTGGATTGCCTTGTACACAAAGTCCTGTCTGTTAGGAAGTCTGGCATGTTCTCCTTGCAACAAAACTAAGCATGCCCAGATGTGGTGAGAGGGCTCTATCAGCAAACACATAGTAGGTAAGCAGTTGGCCATTAAGCTCCCACCAGGCAATCTTGCACTCAGCCTGAGCAAACTTTTCAGTGCAGGGTCCCACCACAACTCAGCACATGGAAGGTGGGCAAAGGAAGAAACTGGTGTAAGCCAAAAGCATTCCACTCCTGGAATAATACCTGTTGTTATTTGGTTTTAATCTATTTTCAGTCAAAGGTAAAAAACATTCAGTGTTGGAAATGTCATTGTATCAGCTAGCATTGATGTAAATTCCTGCTAATGTTGCAAAAAAAATCCCAGTGTCAAACATCTAAGCAGATTCCATTCAGTGGCACCTACCAAGCCTGACCAGAGGTCACAGCCTTGCCATCTGTCTGTCCTGCAGTCAGTGCAGACACAGAGAAAACCATCTCCAGCAGAGACTCTTAGACTACAGACAAGAGACATGAAAGAGCACCAAAATACTGTCCAACATAATAAGTAGAAGCTGTACCTCCAGCAGACTTACTCTGTCCAATTTTTGCAGACATTATGGAATAGATGCACTTTATGGAGAGTTTTGTAAGAGCATAACATGTCACTTATGTACCTCTCTAAGAGTGGAGGAGAAAAACTGATCCCCAGCAAGCAAGTGGCCACCAGCACCTGGGCTAACATGAGGGTGACCCTACACAACTCACCTGTAAGTTGTGTGTCCAGCTGTGGCGAGTTTCAGCCATTCCCCAGGCCCCCCTCAATGGCCATCTCCAGAGCAGGACTATCCCACTGCTTTGTGTGCATCCGCGGGGGGAACAAACAGGACACAGGGAGCCTGGCTCGCTACACTGGCACCCAAGGCACAAAACCAGCTTCAGTTCAGGTCAATTATAAGTCCCAAGGATGCTAAAGGCACCTGAAGTCTTACAGTGAGGTTAGGGAGGGTCTGAGTTGCTCTGATGCTTGGCAGCTCAACTTCAGGCACCTTAAATGGAGCAGAATTTCCAAAACTCTAGGAGAAAATCACTTCCCAAAAACTGTTCAGCCTTCCAGAGCTCCAGGCTGGTTTCCCAGAATCAGCTGATCATTTCTGAAAAGAACACAGCTGTAAGTTTTACACTTAAATGAAACACTGCTTTGTTGTAGTATTTTTTTTCTCATTATTTTGTTGCAATTTTACTTTGGCTTGGTCAGGAGAGACGGTAATAAGCCAAATGGAGTTCATTACAAAGATGTCAAAATTGTGACCAAAGTCATGCTGCACTGTGTTACATCTGAGGTCATGAACTGGCAAATTCCAGCCTCAACCAGAATAGTCCAATTCCAGTCCAGCTTAGACTTCTTGACAGCCCTGGTAGCTCCTCCTGCCAGGAACAGCTCTTAACACCAACGCATCTCCTACAACAAAACCCACTACTTGAAGCTACTCAGCATGCCAGGCAGCTTCTTACAAGTTTATATAACTTTTCCATGTTTTCCCCTCAAAACCCTCCGAAAGCTTAACACCACAAAAACTCTGTTGTGAGCTGACATCAGAGAAATGTTTATTTCCCTGAGCCTCCCTACTTACTGGAACACACAGAGCAACCCTCACCTTTGGTCTGGACCTTCATCCAAAGCCATGTCTAGTCTTACAAGCCTCCAACCTGGCATCCCAGCCATGCTGGGCAGAGACGAGAAAACGACTGGCATTTTCTGGAACCATTGCTTATATTCTCACCCCCAGCCCCATATCCCACATCAGTGCAGGAGCATGAGTATGCTCAGGAAAGGCAAACACATTTTCAAAGTTTTAATCCATTAGCAATTGCTAATTAATGGGCAATTAATTTGACTCCCAGCTCTGTTCCTAATTTGCCTTGCAACTTTGTGCAGTCCATGTAAAATGCTAAGTTTCAGCTTCCTATGGTCATACAACTTCTGTAGATATTAGAACATTAATTTCTGTAAAGTGATTTATGATCCATGATGAAAGGCAGTTCAGAACTGTAAGAACTGCTCCTATTAGTAAAATAACTGGTGCATTTTTTGATCTTTCATTCTAAGGGTGGAAGAAAAAGAAAAGCCTAGCCGAGTATCAGCAATGAGGCTCAAAAGGTAGAAGTTGCAAATGGGACACTTTTGAAAAAGTGGCCCAGAGAGGCTGGTAGGATTTTTTTTTATAACAGAAAAAAAATGGCACGACAACACAAGCATTTAACTTCTTGCATTTCCCTTGGGAATACCTAATATCATAAAACTTTCACAAACTAAAATCATTAGAGATAAATCAAGCAGCACAGACACGGAGGTTCATGAAGGGTAAACCCAGAAGATACCCAATCCAGCTCATTTCCTTCAATGTGTAAAAACAAGTAACCGACACGTTTCCTGCCGGCGAACCTTCCTGCCGATAAGGGTGCTCCCGACAACAGGAAATTCGCCGCCAGAAGCAAGCACACTTTCGCTACCAAGCCAAACTCTCTCCATCTGAACTCCACGGCAATTAAAAGCAGCACCTGGCTAATCAGAAGTGAGCTGGATTAAACAGCTGCCCGAGTCCCCAGGCCTGTCCCCGACACAGGGAGGGGGGTGCCACCTCCTGCACCCTGGTGCAGCCCAGCTGCCAACGGGGCTCCTCAGTGAGAAGCAGGCACTGCTCCCTCTGGCTCTACCATCCCTCAGCCTGCTCGGCCCACAAACAAGTTTTAAAGTCAAGTCTCGGGTTTTTTTGGACAGCAAGATCCAAGGGTGTGCCTAAAGAGGTCACTGATCACCTTCATCTCAGTGCCCCGCAGGGTTTGTTACCTCCTGATCTGCAAGACCTGCTCACCAGTCTCTGGTTTTCTTGAGAAATAATAATGCAACAATGTGACATGCAAGCAAACTTGGTCATTTAAGGTTTCAAAATCGTGATTTATACGGTGGGTGAAGCACTAAAGTGCTATTTCTCACCTTGGTCACTGCAAAATGAAGATTAAAGAGAGCGACAAAAAGAAATGTTTTGGAGAAAATGCAGTGAATACTCAAAGACATCTATCACAAACATCTGAAATCAACGGGTGCTGCCCAAGAAAATAAGCAAAAACATTAACACCATTCTTGTGAGTTTGCTGTGAAATAGTTCTCTCCTGCTTCAAAAGCAAAATAGCTCTTTCCTTTCACACACAATAAACTTTCAATAGTCCAGCAAAGTAAAACTTCAATTTATGACAATAATAGTCTGATTTTCTCATGCTGCATTCAGGAGCAATGAAGTATATTTTATTCTCATATCTCTGCTTTTCTTCTCAAATAGCATGCTATAACTGAACCGTGATTTTTATTTTTTTTTTTTAGTAAAAGTATTGCACAGGGCCTCCCAGAGTCATTTGCCACCTTTTTTTCTTTTTAATAGGTGAAGCAGATTTGTGAAATGGCTTTAATATGCAAGTCCAATCATTACGTCTTAATAAAACTTTTTAATACAAAAGAACAGAAGGAGATCAGTCCAAACTTTCTCTCCCAGGTCCGTCGACTCTCCTGGAAAGAAACACGGCCTGATCATTCCATTATAAAAAAGTCATCCCTTGTTACTTTTGGCTTTTAAGCCCCACGGTCCTCCTGCTTTGAGCCTCTCCTCAGGTTCCCCAGCAGCAGGTCAGACTGGGGCAGGACAGGGGCACACGGCAGCCCAGTGGGCATGGGGCAGGTGGCTGCATCCCCTCAACTCCTCCTCGGGTGGAAAGTGTGGGACAACGTCCAGGGAGGAGAGAGGGAGGCGGCGGTGCAGGGTTTTATTGTAAAATGACCTTGATTTGACAGGCATGTTCTCAGGTTTCAACAGATGCTGTGGGAAAGGCAACAGCAGCCAAGGCGGTCTGCAGGCATTTCTGATGATATGCAGACTTTTTTCTTTTGCCTATTTTTTTTTTTCTAAATACATGGGGTGGGGGGGGGAAGTCTTCTCAGTTTCCATGACAACAGTGTCTCCACTTGTCTGTTATTAGATACCATCCGCTTCCTGTGTCTAAATTTTTAAACCAATCAGAAAAGTGTTTATAGATTTTGCAGCTCCTGGGACAGTCCCTCTCCTCCAAGAGAGCTACTTTAATGACACGTAACGCTCCGGCAGCCAGGGCTGCGAGGCCTCGTATTTTCGGCTGCAAAGTGATCACAGTTTATGCTGTTTACCGGCTGATACCTGGGCTGTGCCAGAGAAAGCTGCGGCTTTGCTGCCCGATTTACCGTGCCCTTAACTGACACTACCACGTCAGATTTTTTTAAAAACCACAGAAACTCGTGTGCATTGTTTGCTGATTTTTGTTTCCGATTCCCCCCATGAAACAGCAGGATCTCTCCCCGCGCGACACGCGATGGCCTCGGCGGGGCCGGTATTCCACCGGAGTATCGGTCCGCCCTGACGTAAATGGATTCGCGGTACAACATCGTCTGCTGCAATTAAACTTTCGGCAAACTGGGCTCTAAGAGCAGCCGCACTGTCGCCGTGGGAGCAGATTTACACAGGCATGTCTTTGGTGATGTAAATAATACCTGGCCGCAGCACAGTCGGCAAATCAATAGGGAAATCCTTCTCCAGGGCGCAGGGACACCCGCATACATTGTGAAGGAATTAACACACGGTAAGTCCAGTTAAGTGAAGAGCCGGCACTGAAACCAGCAAGCAACGGGGAGCTGTTGTGGGAAGGGGAAAACCCCTTTCCCGAAGGCTCTGACAGACCAACACCACCGGAGGAGGATGCCCTTCAGGCGGGTGTGCAGGCATAGACGGAGCCCGGGAAGTACCGAGAGGCTTCTTCCCGGGCGGGGATCCAAGCGCCGGCAGCACGCAGGAACAAAAGGGAGCGGTGGGGGGGCT